>CM076573.1:746960106-747077106 GCA_034641835.2 Pinus albicaulis | reverse complement strand
ATTATATTTCTCAGTTTAATAAAATGGCTTAGCATTCTCTCTCTATATTTCTGGATGATTTGTCGTACATTCTTTCTATGCTATTGTATGTCTGCTGCACTGCTATCTTTATATATTTTCGGGCATTCTAGTTCTATACCACTTGGTGTGTTTATCTCATACTCTTAGACAGAGTCTGGAAAGGGCCAGGTAGCCTCCAGATTTCGTCCTCTTTTCAGAGGTGGCATATCTGGTAAACGCCCTCCCAGTCCATCTATGGTTGGAGTTTGCCGTGTTTTAGAGATATCCCCGAAACGGGATATTACAGTGGTATCAGAGCATAGTTCTGGCTCAGCGTGTGGAGCTAGTTGTCTATGACACCGGGGAAGAGACCATATATTTGTTACAGAGGCAGGAAGTACAGAGATCGTGAGCGTGGGTTGGAGAACACCTACGGAGAGGGAGACTGTGTTCGGGTGGTGGACGCAGAGCAGGAGGAGCCTGTGACAGACGCAGAACAGGAGGAGCCTGTGTTAGATTCAGAGCAAAGAGAGCCGATGGCAGATGATACTGAGGCCAAAAGGTTTGGGGAGGCACTCCTCAAATCGATGCAGGATTTAGAAAGGCAGATTGAGGTGATGGGTCAGAGATTCACCGCTGTAGAGGCTAGACAACGTCAGACCCCACGGGTATTCCAGGTAGGTGAGGGATCAGGTACATCCCACCATTTGCCGGAGCATGGTGCTGCTCAGCGTGATACTACTCAGCTGATGGCTTCACGTGCACCTACACCCTCTACCATGCCCACTTTCTTGGGAGCAGACACAGGGGCAAGAGCCCAGCAGGAGGCAGAGCCCGGACACATGGGCGAATATTTTGCAGAGTATCAGGCCTATGGGTAGGAGTTCAGGGATGCTCTATCGTTTCGAGATTTTGTTCAGCTCCAGCGGGACAGTAGACCCCGCGACCATCATAGAGGGCACCGACATTATCATGATGGAGATGCCCACCGCACATCTAGCAGATTCTATTTGCCTACGTTTGATGGTTCATCAAACAGTTCGGCAAAGTCTTGGGTGGAGAAGCTGGACATCTATTTCCAGCTTAACCAGATGTCGGAGACGAAGGCCATCAAGGTGGCGACATTGCATTTGGATGGTGAGGCCCAAGACTGGTGGTTCCATGGAATGGTTACACTCGGACATTCTACAGTGATGACATATGCTGAGTTTACCAGGAGGTTGATAGAGCGATTTGACCGGAGGGATCCGGAACAACACTTTGTTGAGCTGACGAGGCTCAAGCAGACTGGGAGCCCAGAGACATACATTGCAGATTTCTTGAGGGTTTTAGTGATGGTGCCAGATCTATCCGCAGCGCGGATGATCTATATGTTTGTGGAGGGGTTAGCAGAGCCACTACAGGGTCTAGTCAGATCTACTAGACCAGCTACACTCCAGGATGCTATTAGCAGGACCAGGGATTTACGGGATGCATTGCCTAGGACTCGGACAGCTTACCCCCAGAGACAGGGTTTCTAGCCCAAGGGGAAGGATGTGAGGATTCCGCCTCCAAAGGGGAATCCAGGACAGGCCCAGACAGATGATGATGCCAGGAGAGAGCTGAAGAAGAAGCGGCTATGCTTTACTTGTCAGGAGCCGTGGGCACCAAGGCATAGGTGTGCTGCTGGCAAAGCACACTTCATTGAGGTCTTCTCCGAGGATAGCGGGGAAGAGGATAAGGAGGATGACAAGGAGGCAGGAGATAGTCAAACAGCCCAGGATCAGTTGCCACCTCCACCTCCAGGTACAGGAGGTGCAGCTTTTGCACCCACAGGAGGGACCCTAGCAGCATTGCGAGGAGTTCCCAAGTATTTGACGCTGCGCGTACGAGGGACAATACGTGGCCAGCGAGTATCAGTTTTGGTTGACAGTGGGGCAACCCACAACTTCATTGATGCACAGATGATCGAGTGGAGAGGTATACCGACCGAGAGCTTCGACGGATTTTTAGTTTTGGTCCCAGGAGCCCAGACGATGTAGTGTGCCCGGTATGTTCCAGAGTTAGCAGTGACAATGGGTACCTACACCGTGACCGACCACTTTTTCGTGGTCAACATACCGGATACCAATGTGGTACTGGGTGTTCAGTAGTTGATTACTCTAGGGAAGGTCACCACAGATTGGGAGGCCTTAGAGATGGAGTGGGATGATAAGAAGACCGGGAAGCATGAGAAGATTCGCGGGATGCACACTTACCCACCTCAGACTGTTTCGGCTCACCGAATGGAGGCAGATTTCCGGAAGGGAGACATAGAGTGGGCGGTTGAGTTGCGGGCATCAGAGGCAGGGACCACCGGTCAGGCAGTTCATCCTGATATACAAGCCATCCTTGACAGGTATGATGCAGTGTTTGGGGATATACCACCAGATCGGCCACCGGACTAAGGATTCGAGCACACCATTGAGCTTGAGTAGGGCATTCAGGCAGTGATTACTACGCCCTATAGGCATCCCAAAGCCTATCGGGATGAGATTGAGCGGGCCATCCAGGAGTTGCTGGCTCTTGGGCACATCAGACCGAGCACGAGTCCGTTAGCTTCTTCCGTGGTGTTGGTGAAGAAGAAGGTCGACACCTTGAGGATGTGTATTGACTACAAGGCCCTGAACAAGATGACCGTGAAGAACAGGTATCCTATACCCAGGATCGATGAGTTGATGGATGAGCTGAGAGGGGCCAAGTTCTTCTCAAAGATTGATTTGAGATCAGGGTACCATCAGATTCGCGTGAGGGAATAGGACATTCCCAAGACCGCCTTCAGGTGTCATTATGGGCAATTTGAGTTTTTGGTTATGCCCTTCGGGCTAACCAATGCCCCAGCTACTTTTCAGTCTTGCATGAACCATATCTTCCACAGTCATCTGAGGAGGTTTGTATTGGTCTTTTTCGATGACATACTCAGGACTTGGGAGGAGCATCTCCAGCATATAGAGGCAGTATTACATATCTTGGAAGAGCAACAGTTCTATGCTAAGCTCTCCAAGTGTGAGTTTGGGATGACGGAGATGTTGTATTTGGGTCACATTATTGGAGTGGACGAAGTCAGAGTCCATGAGGAGAAGATCGGGGCCATCAGAGATTGGCCGGAGCCGAGGAACGTGACGAAACTTCGAGGATTCATTGGCATATGTACTTATTACAGGAAGTTTGTCAAGAGTTTCTCACAGCTTGCTGCACCCCTTACAGATCTGACGAAGAAGGGGGCATTCAGTTGGTCGGATACAGCGCAGCGAGCCTTTGACAGGCTCAAGGAGGTGATGAGTAGCTGCCCAGTGCTTGCATTGCCGGATTTTACGCAGCCATTTGTTTTGGAGTGTGATGCGTCGGGAGAGGGGATCAGCGCAGTATTGATGCAGGGAGGACACCCTATAGCCTTTGAGAGACGGAAGCTCCTTCCACACGAGAGGTTGTATTCTATATATGACAAGGAGATGTCGGCCATTATGCATGCATTGGCTAAATTCCGACAGTACTTGGTGGGGAACAGGTTCAGGGTGAGGACTGATCACAACAACCTCAAGTTATTTTTGGAGCAGAAGCAACTACAGGAGAGGCAGCAGAAGTGGATCAGTAAGATCCAAGCATATGACTTTGACATTGAGTATGTCAAGGGTAAGAATAACGTGGTAGCAGATGCCCTTTCACGTAGACCAGCCACATTATCTCTTATGAGCTTGGATACAGATTGGAGGGCTCGACTTTTAGTAGAGTACTCTAAAGACAGATTTGCATGTGAGGTTCTGGATGGACAGGTGGCGGATGACAGGTACAGGGTGGTCAATGAGATCATCTACTACAGGGACAAGATCTTCTTGACTGAGGGATCTCAGCTCAAGAAGAAGATACTTCAGGCATCACATGATTCACCATTGGCCGACCATCAGGGGTTTACCAAAACCTATAGGGCCATTAGAGAGAGCTTCTCATGGAAGGGCCTCAAGGAGGACGTACTCCAGCACATCAGGGAGTGCGATGTTTGCCAGAGGAACAAGGGGGAGATGAGCCATCCCACAGGATTATTGCAGCCTCTTCCCATTTTGGAGGGGAAATGGGAGAGTATATCGATGGACTTCATCACAGGGTTGCCCATGGTGCAGGGCAAGGATTGTATCTTTGTCGTCATTGATCGACTGACAAAGTATGCGCATTTTTTCGCCATATCCACGCACTACACAGCAGCACAAATGGCCGAGTTGTTCTTCAGAGAGGTTTTCAGGCTACATGGTCTTCCTAAGACCATCATCAGTGACAGGGACAGTCGCTTCATGGGCGGATTTTGGTAGGAGCTTTTCCGGTTGGTGGGGACAGAGTTGACACCGAGTACTAGTTATCACCCACAGACGAATGGACAGACGGAGATAGTTAACAAGTGGCTGGAGGGCTACTTGCGTAACTATGTCAGTGGGCAGCAGCGAGCATGGCTGAAGTGGCTACATTTGGGGGAGTACTGCTACAACACTACACATCATATGTCCATTGGTATGTCTCCATTCTACGCTTTATATGGATATCACTCTCTTGCTGACGTGATGTTTGGTGCTAGAAAGGCTCCGAGAGCCAAGATGTGGATCCAAGAGAGTCAGGATATTCTCCGCGCTCTCAAGGATAATATGGCCACCACGTAGAACCAGCAGAAGTTGTATGTTGACAGAGGTCAAGTGGAGAGACAGTTTGAGGTAGGGGACTTGGTCTACCTACGATTACAGCCATACCGACAGTCGTCACTGAAGCAGAAGGGAGCTGAAAAGCTCAAGCCCCGCTTTTACGGGCCATACAGGGTGACACGCAGGATTGGACAGGTCGCGTATGAGTTGGAGCTGCCCCAAGGCAGCAAGATCCATAACGTTTTCCATGTATCATGCCTGAAGAAGGCACTGGGGCAGCAGATGACAGTGACAGATGAGCTACCACCCACGGATGATGAGGGGCATTTGGTGTTGCAGCCAGAGGCTATTATTGATACCAGGGAGAGGCAGCTACGGAGCAGGACAGTCCGAGAATTCTTGGTGAGGTGGAAGAATTTGCCGGATGAGGATGCCACTTGGGAGAGTGAGAAGATTTTGCAGCATCCATCACTTCAATTGCTTGAGGACAAGCAACATTTTTCCGGGGGAGACTGTAATATTCCTAATTAGCAGTGGCTAATTGGAATATTCGATTTTGCTCAATTTTGTCGTCTATAGTTTATTAATAAATAAAAAGGTGAGTAGAGAGGGTCTAACTCACTTAGTGGAATAAAACACACTCCCTAGTAGCACAACGTTGTGACTTAAAGGGAGCCAAGGGGGGCCAAGCACCACGTAGAGAGGGGGCCCACGTATGCACTAGGAGAGACTGCACAGATGAGGATGAGCACGTGGCATGAGGGAGGCTACGTTGAGGAGATAGGCCTTAGGGTTTGGAGGAAGGCCAATGCTATAAAAGAGGGAGGAGCCTCCTCATTTCATTCATTCGTTGTTGATGATATTGAGCTGGTCGTTTTGACTTCTTGAGCACGCTGGCTATTTATCCTGTCTGCAGCACTGTTTAGTGCCTTGAGTGTCTCTGATCGGAGATCTCGCCCTTAGCCCCGGGGGACTTCGAGTGCCTGCTCGGGCAAGGTAGTTTCTTCAGCATTTGCGGGAGGTTTGGTGTTTGGTTTTGTTGCGGAGTCGAGCATTCAGAGAGACTGCGCAGTCATTGAGAGGGAGGACGCAGTCCATCTATGGGGAGCTTCGGATTGGGATTTTTGCAAGGGTTTTGAGCCGAGAGACTGAGCAGAGGATCAACCTTTGCCTTTGGGAGGATTTTGGTGGAGTTTGAGGCTGTATTTTATTCATTCCTATTCAGCCTCTGCACAGAGCCTTGGAGGCAAGCGTAATTCCCCAAGGGGGTGTTTTTCGGGGGTCAACGATTTCTGATATGGTTTCTGGGTTTTGCCGAGATTGGTGAGTAGAGGAGGTTTCCAGATTTTCAGCTCATTCCGGCAAGGGGAACAACCCCTAGTCATTAGTTCATTCCAGCAGTAGCAGCGACATGGCAGTTTTCCAGCAGCTGGGACGCAATTCAGAGAGCAGCCATTTCCTGTGTATTCTGAGAGTATTTCTTCACTTGCCTTGAGCAAGTTTAGGTGCCATCACTCTGATCACCTATTGTACTTCATTATATTTCTCATTTTAATAAAATGGCTTAGCATTCTCTCTCTATATTTCTGGATGATTTGTCGTACATTCTTTCTATGCTATTGTATGTCTGCTGCACTGTTATCTTTATATATTTTCGGGCATTCTAGTTCTATACCACTTGGTGTGTTTATCTCATACTCTTAGACAGAGTCTGGAAAGGGCCAGGTAGCCTCCAGATTTCGTCCTCTTTTCAGAGGCAGCATATCTGGTAAACGCCCTCTCAGTCCATCTCTGGTTGGAGTTTGTCGTGTTTTAGAGATATCCCCGAAACGGGATATTACAACCCTATGGTTTATTTCTGATGGAGAAATGATGTCAGGATATGCAAAGTTTTGTGGGACTCTATCATGCTGGGGGTAGGATGATACCTGCTCCGGAACCTTCAGTGGATGGTGTTGTAAGCAGGTTGCAGGTTCTTCCTGCAAAAAACAACTACCTCAAGTGAAAGCATCTTCTTTTCATCCAATATTATTGAAAGACAGGAGCTTTAAAAAAGAAGATGGGAGAGGGCATACCTGTGGGCGTTGAAAAATTATTTTTCCTGGAAAGCGAATGTGTGGCATCGCTTTATTTCGTCATGGCATACTGATGATGGTGCAACTTGCACTTTGTGAAATGGACCTTCTGATCTCCTGTTATGGACCTCCGAAGTTCTAGAAAAGGGCGATAAATATGGGCTTATGGCCCTAATCATATTCATTTTTACTTGCTGAGTTTTGGGAGATCAGAGGTGTTTGCAGAGCCTTTCTTGACGTTGTGGTTAGCCCGTGCACCAGGGACTAGCGATATTATGCCGAGGTAAATTTCATGACGTCCTACATTGTAATTTCTTTAGTTTGATGGTGTCGGGGGCCGTACAAATTAGGTTTGTATGGCCTCTGAACAACTTTTTCCCTAGATTGTGCGGGAGATCTAGGAAAAAGAGCGCCTCCTTTGCATGCAATTCAGAGGGACAGGTGCGCGAGGGTGTGTCGTTCCCTTCCTTTTGTGCGCAAAGGTGCGCCTATGAAGAAGACATGCACGTGAAGGCGCGCCTGTCCGGGGGATAGGCACGCAAAGGCCATGCTGACAGAAAAAATTGGTTTCTTGTCTATTTTCGATGTTGTACTGATGGGTGCCTGTGTTTCTTGGTAGGTTAGTGTGGAAAGAGCAAGATTGGCCCGAGATACAGACCGCTCTAGCTGCTGATGCTGGGGCGCGTCATCAGTTGGACATATGGGGCCTTCTGAATTTTGCTGAGAACGAGTTCCTTCAGTCTCAGGACTGACTACTACGTTACATTATACAACATTGGTGCCGGAGGCACAATATGTTAGTACTGCGGGGGACAAACATAATTATCCATTCGGAGACAGATATATACTTTGTGACCGGGTTACTGCCTCAGGGTGAGGCTCCAAGGTATCCACTCCCTGCTGGGAGAGTGAACCTATATAGATTCTAGAGGAGGCATTGCGGTGGTGTGCCTCTTACTAAGGGGTGCATCAAAATTGCATCAGTGACTGATGTGGCCGAGCGGTGTGCTCTGGCGATCATTGTGCGACTGGCGGGGTCGGTTGCTCCACATCGGGCATCGGGCCCATAGGTTGGAGTTTTGCGCTAATTGAGGGGTGGACACTTTTTCGATTTTTCCCGCTTTTGTTTTGATGGGATGGTGTCACAATTGAACAAGGTACAACATGGATCTAAGTCATTTGCGTACGCTAGCATCCTATGTAACATTATGTATGAGAGGGCGGTGCCGCTGAGGCCAGTGGTGGTGGTGCCTATTGGGGGGCCGCGGGAGCCATGCATGAGGAGGTGGGCTCAGTTGATGCCGCAAGGCGGTGGTGGCATTGTGGTTCGTTACCAGAATGACACGACAGAGGCCTGGTTTGAGGCCAACCCACAGATATTCTTGCCATACCCATATGCGGGGATGGACTTTCGGGGTGACCCAGACATGGGTCTCCCTTTCGGTTATGTTTGGAGACCTGCAGGTATGTGTTATATTTTTTTTCATTTGTTTGAGTATTTATGTAATTATGTGTTTTGTTCTTGACACTGACATTTTTTCGGTTACTCGTGCAGATGTTAGTGAGGTTGGTCGCCCAGTGGCCCGATTGGTGGGTCATAAGCCTCCACTCCAAATTCAAGGTGGTCAAGGGGGACATGGTGTAGGTGGACTGGGTGATGGTGCCAGTGGACCTGGCAGAGATGGTGCTGGCCCTTCTGGTGAGGGAAACAGCTTGGCTGCAATAGAGGTTGTGACCAAGCGAGCTCGCGCAGATGTGGCTGAGGCGTGCATTGCCGTACTGACAGTTCAAGTGGCCTCTCTTGAGGACTTTCGAGGTCGAGTGGACTGCTTGACCTAGGGTATGCCTGCTCAAGGTTTTATGGATGACTTAGAGGAGGTTTGGTTAGAGACAGTGATGGCCCATGAGAGGGATTATCGGCCCACTCTACGTCGGGTAGTGATCGCAGTGGTGACAGTAGCTCTGGTGGTGGCACTAGGGGCAATGGTGAGTCCAGGTACTCCTCTTGAGGGGGCACCCCCTAGAGTAGTTTTGTACACAGGGAAAGCACCCGTTATGAGGATGATTCCCTTATTTTTGATGACATTTGTATCTTCGAGCTGGCCAGTGGGCCAGCGATACTATTTTTTGTACTCAGATACACATGTTTTTTATATATATATGAGAGAGAACTTTTTGTAGCTCTACATGGTGTGCTATTTATTTCAGTTTATATATTTTGTGTTATGTTGATAGATATCTATGTTTTTGTTTTTTATGGATGATGGTTTATTCGAGATACATTCCAGTCTTAGATATTGTTAGCTATGCGATCAGCTGTTTGGTTTTAATTCCTTGATACATGTGAAAATGTAATGTAATCAAATTGTCTGCTTAATCTTTTGGCACGCAAATATTTTCTAAACAGGTGTGTGTCTCTTGTCTCAAATGTTTGGTTCAACTGCTATACTAATAACTGGGAATCGAGGTAGAAATTCATATGGCGGATGCCCTGATGAAGGGCCTCACACATAAGTCCGATGACGGCGTCATATTCTGCCTGATTTTTTGTTGCTGATCCAATGCACACGTTGTTTGATCACAGTGGTGATCGATCGGGGTGGTAGATGACCCAGGCGGTTGTAGCTAATTTTTGAGACCATCGCGATGCTCCATCAGCAAACCTGAAATAGGGTTCAAGTTGGTGACCCATGGTGGCACTTTGAACGCATTTTTTACATAATTCTTTGGGTCAAAAATATTTTGGTGATTGGGTTTTGTGTACTTTCACTCTAGGGAAGGGCTCTTGTGGCCCTTATGGGTGAAACTTCTTAAGGTAAAGGCCATTGATGGGGTTGCTAAGACATGTCCCGTCTGGTTCCGTCAAGATGTATGCCCCCTGTCGGAGGCAACATTTGATGATGTAGGGTCCTTTCCACAAGGTTTCGAACTTCCCTGGCCCTAAGGCCTCTTTTGCAACATCGTAGAAAAGGACTAATTATCGCTCAGTAAATGAGCAAGGGTTGATGTGGCAATCAAATGATTCTTTCACCCTTTTCTTATGGGCCTCATTATGTTGCAGCGATTTTCGCCGACTTTCCTCAACTAGCTCTAGTTGTATTAGGCATTGTTCTAGAGGCTGGGTGTCATTAAGGAGTTTGATGGTAGTGTGAAAGTTTGGGATCTCGCGAAAATAAATGCAAAAGCATCGCAAGGCACCTTGGTCTTTTGCGACAGGAATAAAGTGGAAATCCTAGGACGAAGGGGCGGTTGGGATCCTATCTTGGGCATGCGAGGATACAAGTCGTATATGGTGAATTGTGTCACTGGCATGCGGCAGGGGGAGGATCTCGGTAATGGAGTCCTGTATGAGCATAAGGTCGGGCTTCCCGCCAGGATAATGAATTTATAGTAGTTGGAATTTGTTCTTATCACAAAGGTGCCTAAATGTTTCCATTAGTGGGCACGTCTCGGGTGTGTGATTCAAGCCAGTGCAAATTTTGCATGGTGTTGCTGAGCCAACGGAGTAGATAGTGTGTGATTCTACGCTACTCATTGTTCTTGATGTGGACGCTTGGAAAGGGTCCGTTGTAGAAGAGGTCGTCTTCTACCTCCATTTCTGTATCGTTGGCTTAGACCTGTCTTCCTCTTTAGTGGAGTGTAGACTTAACGCAGCTCGTGCCGCTCTCAACTTGGGGAGATGTACACACTTAAACGTATGATGAAAGTGTGAGAAAATTTGGCAATAAGTGTGTGTGATCTTCTCTTGATTGGAGAGAAGTGTCTAAGGGAGAGAAGAGACTATGTAGAGACTGTTTGCTAGGGGCTTGAGTTCTCTGCGTTGGTTGACTTGATCGTCATTTAGATCACATAGGCCGCATGTTATCCTAGGCTTGGCCGAGGTTACTCTTTGGTTGTGTGTTGTCTTATCAGGATTGATACACCATTGCGGGGGTGGGGACATTGACCCGGTGATGTACTTTTCATGCCATTCTCGGAGATTGTCCTGTCTCTTCTCTATGGAATTAATCATGTCAATAGTGGGATGAATCTGTGAGGCATAAGTACAATGTTGCTCGTAATGATTACCTTGACATATCAGGAAAAATATCCTTGTTATGAAAGTTCTGTCGACTTTAGTTCGAGGTCTGATGGTGAACCAGCGCCAGAAGGCTGCTAAATTAGGGCAATGGATGACTACATGGTCCGTCTTTTTGCATAACATACACGCTGGTCATTGCTGCGAAGTTCCATTAGGGTAAATATGGATTTCCTGCTGGGCCGTTATTCGACTGTCAAGAACATGATAGATCTGCTCATCTCATTTGCTTGGGTCATGGAGCTACCTGTGGACTTTGCATCCATATTGTCTTCTTGGGAAAGGCGAACTATGGTTGAGCGAAGGCTAGCAAGGGCTAGCCGGAAGCGAGGTATGTAGTGACAATCCTTTAAAAGGTGGTTTTCGGCCCATAATGATTGTGTGAATTGCACTACCCGTAGCCCCACGTAGTAAACCCTTTCAATTGGATACCATCTATGAATGAGTTCCAAGGCTACGCACTCTTCGAGGTAGTGGCCACATTCATCGCATAGCGTACAACGTATAATGGGCATTACTGGGGGCCATTCTACAATCCTATGTTCCTCTTGTAAGTATAGGATGGTGCAAGGCTCGTCATTCACAGATTGAATGGAGGGATCCTCCTGATAGGATCGCTCGACCACATGTAAGGTGTCCCTATATCGTGGTATCTCTAGAAAATGGTGGGTATAGTGTCCGTAGGTGCCACAGAGAGCGCATGCGTGATTGGTACGCAGCGGTTTTCCTTTACCTTTTGAGGTAGGTTCCTTTTTATGGGAACGCGGTGTCGAGATGTCTGCTTCGAAGCCAAGGAGTGGTTTTAACTTGTCCAGCTCCAGACATATGTGGGTAGGGTGGCCTATAACATCGCATATGGCGTAGATTGGTGATTCCCTTTGAATGGTGGGGGTCACTATCTTCTTTCCTCTGTTTGCATTTTTCTTGGTCGTGAAACTAGTTTCGCAATGGGAACTTCCTTTGCGGGGGCGGTCTCGACCGTTTCTTGGGTTGGTTGGGGTTCCTCAAGACTAAAGGTCTTTAACCCTACGACAGTAACGTTGGTGGCTCCTGTTCCGAAAGGGGGAACGAGGTACCAAACTGGGAATGCCAACGATATGTTGGGTAACACCAGTGTTGCCAAAACCTGCTGGGAGACAAAGCTAGTTAGGGGGTAGAGGAAAGGGGTTTGGGAGGCGGCGTAAGCTAGAGAGGCTGTCGGGGCTGATCCCTTAGTGTCGTTATTGCTTGACTTCGTGTCCTGAATAACCTCAGTGCTTGATGTGGACATCATACACACTGGGGCCCTTTTGGCATCGGGTGATACCTCAGGGATGATGGGAGGGTCTCCTAGGAAAGACCCTAGGATGGACGACAGTTTGAATTGGTTAGGGCCATACTCTTGGTACCGTGAAAGACCATCCGAGACTATATCTACATAGGGTAGAATTACATAGGTGTTGGTTAGGGGACGCTTCTCGTCGTGTGTCAGCTGGTTGACAGTAATGATGCAATCCTCGTGGGGGAACATCATAATGCGGAAGACAGAGGAGGCTATGGCGGACATGGCGTACATATAACTCTGCCCAAGGAGTATATTTTAATCCAAGTGAGCATCTAAGACTTCAATGTCTATGTGGACCGTCTTGCCAGCTAAACAGTCTGGGACATTTTGGTAGAGGTCGATGGGGGTTGAGGGACGACCATCGTATGATCGAAGCATTATGACCGAGGGTTTTAGTTTGGCAGAACCCAACTTCTGCCAAACATTTTTTGACATGATGCATGTCAATGCACCCTTGTCTATGACACATCGGTGAATAGTGATATTCTGTACCGATACTAGTATCTGGAATGCGACCATGGAAGGAAGCCTAGGGGTGGCTTTGTCTAAGTCAAAAGCCATAATGCGCGCATTGGCAAGATCGATAACGCCTAACGGAGAAAGTAGAGTTTTCCTTTGCTTTGGGCACAAATGCAGTACTTCCAACGCAGACATAGCAGTGGGTGATTGAGCTAAATCATCCACGATGCTATAATTATGGGCCTCTTTGGATTAGTTCCCTGCTCGAATATTAGGTCCCTTTTCCATCTTTGGAAATGGTTCTATAGGCATCTTTGAAATGGTCAAAGGTGCATTCGGTGCACTAGTACTATCCCTTGACGTAGTGGAGTCGGGTGGGGTGTCATAACCACGATTCCGAGTATGGAAAAACATCTCTTCTCCCATCATGTAGATCTCATGGTTGTTTTTCCCGGAATTGTCTGAGTTTTGCTGTTGAGTGCTCACCATCCCTTGATGGGGGAAAGGTTCTTGCATCACAGTAGTTTGCTGGGAAGATCCTCCTTGTCCTTGGTTACTTTGTATCTTTTTTAGTTCAGGGAGTCCAGGACAGTGGTGAGTATAGTGCCTGTAATCACCACATATTGAACAAGAATGGTTTGTTCGTAGAGGTGGCATTTTTCCTTGCCGTTGGGCATTGCTTGGCTCCTGGTTCTAATTCTAGTTGGAGTTACCTCCAGCCTGGGATCGCGGTGGGTGCTGTTGGTTTTTGCCCCCCTATCCAGGGTTCCATTTTTGCTTGTTTTTTGATTTTTTCTTAACCACGTTAGGAAGGTAGTTCTCTTGGTGTGGTTTATTTTGGGACAACTGCAAAAAATTCACCTATGCATTGGTTTGCATAGGTGTTTCGTGTGCTTGGGACTGAGCATAATGTTGTCCCTTGTTCGCACCTGGCCATTGGGGGGGAGCTCTTCCGTTATTGTTTCTTTCTGCGTACTGGGTCCCCTCAGTAGGAGGATAGGGTCCTCCTTGGTGATACGCTGGCGCCCTACTAGTCAAATCTTGCTGAGGCATGTGATGACTTTGAAATATAGGTTGAGACATGTTTTGGGTAGAACTATGTGTGTAACTGGGATTTTGACTATTACTGCCTAGGTACCCTTGCGTCATTGACCCAATTAGTCCATCTGCAGAGTTCGATGCGCCTGGAAATTCTTGATAAGTTTGCAGGTGTGGGGTGTTAGGCAGAATATTGTAAATGTATCCTGACTGTGTATAAATCAGTTCAAGCTTCCGGGCTTTACTGATTGCATCGTCTTCAGATGTGGGGAATTGCTACGCCACATCCTTTGAAATCTCCATCTTCAGATTTTTCAAGAATAAATCTAAGAGGACCCAATTTTCGAGTTTAGCTTTGCATAAACTGCGACCCTGCCTCCATTCATGAAGATGGTCAGAGATGTGGACGGCGGGGGTTTGTCTAAAATGAGTCAGTAAGTCCATTCCTGAATCGTAGTGAATGGGCAACTGAAAGTATGTGAGGAACGCGGTAGCGAGGGCACTAAAGGTTCCATGTGAAGCAGGAGGTTGCTCCATGTACCACTTCGCGGCTAGTCCCGTAAGAGTGTGTTGAAATAGCGTTAATCGAATAGTGTCTTCGATGATACTATTCAATGAGCACCACAGGTGAAAGGTCATTACATGATTACCTGGGTCTTTTGCTTGTTTGCCTTTGAACTTCTGTGTATCTGAAGGGAGCTTCGTGGGCATGGGAGGCCATGAAGGATCGTGTGCGATGGGGTCATTTATGAGCTTGGTTAAATCGGGTAGATTCAACGCAGCTAAGAAGGGTGACTAGGAGGTTGACGCAATGGCAACATCTGAATACACGAAGTTCTAGTTATAACGAGGGTTATTATTTGATGTACCCTGCTGTGAATTCAGCTAGCTTCCCGTATGGGATGCACTCCTCTGCCCCTGAGGGGTTGAGGGAGGAGTGGTGTGTGGTGTGGTGTTGGGAGACCGACTAGGGTTCCCAACTATGGTTGCTCCAATGAAGGATGAACCAATGATGGTGGCAGTGTTTCGTCTTTGACGCCTAAATGGATAAAGACCTGGAATCCCTCCCTGTAATGGGGGGAGGTCCAAAAGATGCCTGGATCGACGAGGTTCTGTTGGGACCATTTGGGTGTCGACTAGGTTAGGTTTTGGAAAAATTTGAGGGGATAGAGTCTAGGTCAAAAAAAAATTATGGCCACATACATAAAACAAAGCGAAAATAAATTGATTTTCCCTTTAACTTAATCTATGTGATCAATCAAGCAAAAAAGATGGTTTTTGTTTGTTTTGCACATGATACTAAAAATCCTAGAAGACCTATGTGTCCTAACACACTCAAAAGTATCTTGGCCTTGAGAATATTTCTTGTGAGTGTTGGCACAACGTCCCATAAGAGCTGGCGACGCCCCCAGTCAGCCGAAGAGAATCCACCAAGGTAAGGGTAGAGGGTCTGGCGCTTGCCTGTACCATCACCTATAGGGTAAAGGATGCCCTATTTTTTGGCCACTAAAAACCACCGTCCCACGTGAGCATTCGAGTCTTAGGCTTCTTGGTAGTCAGCTAACAGTACCAAGTATCAGTCGGGTCAGGTAGCCCCAACTGATACCACAAGCACTACGCCTAAGCCTAACACCCTCTGAATTGGGTTTTCTTTTCCATGGGCTGATAGGTGGATTTTGAAGCTCCCTAAATACATAACTTCTATGTTTCAATATGAAGTGTGATCAAGGCGGATTATTGGATTCCTACCCCCTTGAAGCCTAACACCCTCTGAATTGGGTTTTCTTTTCCATGGGCTGATAGGTGGATTTTGAAGCTCCCTAAATACACAACTTCTATGTTTCAATATGAAGTGTGATCAAGGCGGCTTATTGGATTCCTACCCCCTTGATCCTAACTTAATCTATAAATTATTTTGTGGCCCCTGTGGGGAGAATTTAGTGAGTTTGTTTATGTTAGTTTTAGGTGGCTTTCCTTTCTTAGTGGGTGAGTGTGTGTGAGCATAAGGTGAACAAGCTCATAGTTTGAACATTTGGATATCGGTGATCCTTTACAAAAATCCCCTAGTTAAACTACGTTATGTTGTTCCTGGCTCAAAATGGAAAACGTGTGCGGATAATGGGCTTCTTTCAAATCTTCCTAGTTAATCTATATGACTAACTAAAGGGAGATGGAAAATCGCAAATATAGAGAATTCATATGCTTGCCTAGGATCACTGGAGGGTGCAAAGGTAGGAGATATTACTTGCTCTAATCAGTGATTCAATCCTAGTCCCACAATTTCCTAAATGAAAAAATTGAATTAAGCTAAATAATTTCTACACTAGCTTATGCATGTGTGGACTTAGGCCACTTACTTGGACTAGTTAATCTAAGTGTGAATACCAAATTTTGCAAAAAATAAATTGTTTGGAATGAAATGTTTAATTTTCCCCCTACTTAAACTATATGAATATTTTTGCAAAAAACCAACTTAAAGAGAAACTAACTCTATGCCTATAGAAAGCAGCAAAAAGTGAGTTCTCAGAAGCTGTGGGGTATCGACACAAGTACTGGCAGATACATTAGGGGCTGCCCATCACACTACAAGCAGAGAAATGCATAATAGAGGGAGAAAAATCTCATGCTGCCATTTGCGTGCAAAAAGCCTTGACAGGTGTGCCTTCCTGCGTGCAGGTCAGAGCTGAACATGCGCCCTACGTGTCTGTTAGGAAAAACTATGCGCAAAAATCCTGCAAGTAAAAAATATTAGGAGCTGCCTTCTTTAGTATATCACTCTAGTGAATCTAGGGACTATAAGATGGATCAGAGGACTGTCAGCTCCACTCCAGCATAGAAAAAGGGTCTCCTACAAAATATGGCACAACCACATAAACTTGGAACACGTCAGTGGAGTCGCCAATCCTGTTGTGGTGGATTTGTTGCTCGGTGTACGAAATCGCACCAGTTTAAAGAGTGTGTTCTACTCTTTAAACTATTGGTAAGGTGGAGCTCAAAAGCACACAATTCAGTGGAAAAAGTATGCAAAAGTATGCTCATATTAAACTAAAACTAAAACAAAAATATGCAAAAGCTATAAAGATATTCAAATGATAATAATGAAACTGACGACTCTAGGCATCTTCTGATTAAACGTTTGGTGTGGAGAAGAAATTTTACCCACTTGCCAAAGGGCCCCTAGACAATGGTTCTAGGTCCCAATGGAAGGATGTTTCCTTCCAAACTCTGCCTCTAATGCAGTCTCCCTCTCTCTTTGCCGTGGTGGACTAGGATTGTTGGGTGGCCAACGATTGAGTCCTCTTCAGCCCCAACTCCGGGTCACACACTGCTAGTGTTGCTTGGGCAACTTTGGCCAACATAACAATGTGATCACCCATTCCTCATCTCTTGGTGGTTTTATATAGGGGAGTTTCAAATCCTCCTTCCCTCCCTTGGTACATGATGGATGGCGACCCAAGGATGAGGTTGATTCCATTGTGTGCTCCAAATATTCTTTTGTGTGCTCACATAGTGTCTAAGGAGGTGTTGGTGGCTACCTCTAGGAGGCTTCATATAAGGAGTAACTATCCTTTGCTTTGTGTGGTCCCGGAAAGTGAAATTTTTCCATTTCCAAGAATGCGCGCTTATCGGGAAAAAAGGTTCGTAGAAGGTGCTCTTCTCGAAGGATTAAGCGCACATTTTAGCATTTAAGACTAGTTCAAATCTGATTTTCTCAAAACATTAGAGATTTTAAACACTTTCTTGATTCCATAATGTTTTCCTGCCCTGTAAATCATTAGGCTTGACATTAATTAATTCCATTTTCTACTGTACGATTTTCTAGTGTTAACAGCGGGCCCTCCCTACGCGCAATCCCCACATCATTTCGCAACCCCCCTCTTTCCCAGCCAAAACCACAAATCACCGCCTACCCGCCCCCCTCACCTAGAAATCCACTTCTCCCTCAAATGTGGTTTTTGTTCCCTCCAATATTAAAATGACCTCGCGCTTTGAACATTTTCCAACATCGAACCACATGCTTCCACCTCATCTGCTCATTGCAACTGCGCCTTTACTGTTACACCCCATTGGCCAATTATTGATCCCACTCCAAACCATTGATTAGCCTTTTTCCCACTACGCTCCCATGTGTTTAGCATTTAGCCACTATGGTCACTTATCAAATGGTTACCATATCCGTTTCTACAACGCTATAAATAAACCCAAGTACACCAGTTTACCACTTGTTGCTTAATCATTTTTTTGTTTGATTGCAGGTATACAAAGATTGTTTTGCACTGTTCTTAGCAACTATTATCATTTCCACAGAGGATCACCATTATTTCCCTCTGTCACTCTTTTCCCATTTCTTATTATTTCCTCTGTCAACATGGCCCCTAAGGTAAAAAGTAGGAAACCAGTTTCAGGGGAAAACCCTTCCACTACCACCCCAGTCGATCTTGACCACATTCCACTTGCTGATTCGTACTATAATATTGTTGACACCGAGTGCGAGTTCGAGTTCCATGAACTGCACCTGTGGTTGAAGAAAAATTATCTCGATAAGCAAGATCATATTAAAATATGGGAATCCCTTCTGCCCCTTTTCTTTTTTCCTAAAACCCGTGACTTTCCAGACCTGGTTATCTGGTGTCAAGCCAGATATGACCCTATCAAAAGAGAAGTAATGGCTCAGAATGGTAACATTATGATATCCATTACTACTAAAACCATCAACAACATGTTTCCAATTCCCCAAACTGATTCCTTGAGCCTATTTTCCCAAGAAACTCTTATGGAGCTATACCATAAGTTGAATTTTCCCCAGAGAGCTCATATTTTTGAGACATTATTACCAGATGATGTTGAATTACCCAAAATAAATACACCCTATCCATATTCAATGTTTCCTGAAGCCACTAGACATATCATCTCCTTACTGTCATGTATATTAGGATATCCAGATGACAAAATAGTTGATGAATCCATTCTTGGATTATTTTCTATTTTACAAAATATCAACAACCTGATTTCATGTATAATTACAGTCAATTTTTGGCCGATAATATGCATGAGCAGCTCATGAATTTGAAAACACAAGGGATGCTCAAGTACACCTCTGTACTTTCTTACATGTTTTTGTTTTAGCAAGGAGAATCACTCCCAATCACACTCAACAAACAAGATGAACATGGGATCAATCAATCAATCATCCATTGGACAGAGATGGTCAGACTTGTTTCAGCTAAATTCACTTTCTCAAATTTCATTGACACATTTATACATCTAGTAGCTCAACTCCTCAGCAACGAGATTGAGCCCATAATTGGTGAATATATCAAAAGGATCTTCCATTTAAGTGATCAAGTTAAGATTGGTGACTGGTATTTATACCAGAATTATACTGAAATAAGGGTATAAGGTTGTGAGCTAGCACCATATAAGCTGCCAAAGTATGTTCCAATGGGAATTTTCTCTTTCGAATATATTAGGCAGATGATCAACATGGATGACCTTCACTTTGTCTCAGGTAAAAGAACGTCACAATTTAATATTAAATCTAAAATTGTTTCATTCATCTGCAACGTGAAACCACTTGGTATTGAGGCAGATAAAATTTTAGAGAACATGAATTTTCATCCCAACTTCACCTGGTCTTATGACCCATTTGACATTATTTCAAATCTAAGAGTTGAATTAAAAACAACTCCTTACAATCAATCTCTAAGGCCAGAGATCGAGAAATTCATGAATCAGGGGCAGTGGATAGAGAATACACTTCAGGAAGCAGAAGAACAGATCTTATCAACCACTACTTTGCAGACTCCAGTGACTCAAAGTAAACAGCAGAAAAGGTTTAGGGAATAAACATCGACTCTAATGGATCTAGTCAGAGAATTCATAATTCAACAGAAGAAGAAAAATACCGATTTTTTAGTCTCTACAGAGGAGAATCAAAAGTAGACCGAAATCATTGATCTTGGAGATCCAAAAATCTCTACATCAGAAGGAGAAATTGTTCCTACTACTCCTACAACAAATTCATCTTCTCAAGAGCCTCTAGAGATCATTCAGACTGTGGGAACCAACTCACCTGATGATCAAAATATATTCTCAAATTTTTTGGAGATAAAGCAGAAGAATGAGACACTAAAGTCAAATGTTCACAGTCAATTCTGGAAGCAGACCTATACTTCACAACACAGACTTCTTTCTGCTTTTGACAATGAAAAAGACAGAATGAAAATGGCTTTCTTACAAGCTCAAGTTCCTTTTCCAAAGTCTCCATCAGATTACACGAAGTCCATATTTTCTATTGATACTAATCAAATTAATCCAATAGATCAAAAGGATATGCATACACATTCTGGTGAGATGCTGTTCTCCACCATGACTACTACAACCATGTCTTTTTCTAAGCTTAGAACTACTTTATCTAATGTACAATCCCAAATTAAAATTGAGAAATTATCTTCTCTAGCTAAGGACAAAAAACTAAAATATTTAGAATACCTTGTATTTAAAATTGGATACATTGAAAACATTGTTAGAGAAGGGATTTAGAAGGGATTTTATTCAAAATTTAAGGTGTTGAACCAGAAGGGACTGCCTAGATTGGTAGCTCCAAATGAAAAATTGGTAAATCTGGAGGAATATTGCAAAAAGTTATATACCATTTCAATTGACAAGGTAAAGTTTGTAGGTATTAAAGGACATATAACAGGCAAAGCCTTTCTTGAAGCTTTGGAGTTTGATTTTATTATAAAACATGAAATCAAACATCTGTTTCTCAACAAGCCAACATTTGAAATATACATAGAGGTGGATGAAGTGTTCATAAAGGTGGTAAATTTGGAAATCCCAAGTTAAGAAATATGGGATAAGCTATGTGAAACCATCGAGTAATTTTTGACTCCAACATCATGACAACACAACACCATTTTTGGGCCACATCATCAACTGTTTCCTCAAGAACAGTGACAGATCACTCAGGAGTTTTGTTTTCCTATTATTTGAAACTATTATTGTAACTAGTTTTAGATATTTTCAAAGTCATAGAAAAGTATAAAAAAATCTCCATTCGAGCTATTAAGGGTTGCACCACTGGATGAGCATTTTGTAAGCAGATCCTCTATGAGATTTGATCATTGATGATAATAAAAAGATTCTGGATTTGTTTCAATCAGTTTGTTCTCTTCTAATTTTTCCAGTTTTCATTTACATATTTTTTTTTCTGAATATGTTTAATTTTTATAAAGATAATTAGGTAAGAAAAAGTTGTGTTCCAGTCTATCTTAAATCCCCTTAGGTTATTATCTATATTAGAGAATGACTTATTGAACTGTTTTTTTATATAATTTCCTCTACATCAATTAAATATCAACATATTCATAAGGTTAAATATGTTTTTTTAAGTTGTTAAATTTTTTTTTACAGTATTTCACTCTTATGATTATTAAACATTCAATTTGAATATTTAATTCATCACACTTTCTTACATTTTATGCTTTCACACATACAATCTCAAATCATTGTTTGAAGTAAAGAAAAAACCCTTTACTTATTGATTAATATTATCTAAATTTTAAGCACATATGTATGCAATTGCTTTATACATTGGTCATCCAAAAAACCCAACTTAAAAAAAACAAAATATTATAGATGCTATGGCATAATTATTTGACCACAAGCTGTAGAAATTTTAATACAATTATGTATTGCTCGGATTCTCATGATCTAACAACTATATGCCATTGTTAAATATATAATCCTTCTACTTAAATCTTTGCGGAAATTTAATCGCTAATTGCAAAAAAATGAAGAAAGATCAATCACACATAACACAGATATTTTTACCAGGAAAGCATAAATCCAAAAACCCCACTATCATATATTATGTATATATCATGGATCATGAAACGATATCATACAAAACTCTAATCCAAGAGCTCTCAATACAATATACAATCGTCTCACACTGTCATACAAAAATTGGCATATTCATGAACCAATTTACTTCCTCCTGACAACCTACCTCCACTGCGCAATCACTGCTGATCACAATCCCTGAATGAATTTGATCTTGCCTTTCCTTGACTGCTTAATCCTCATTGGCATCTCCAATGTGTGTTTGGTTGCAAGTGTGCACCCACTATAGTCACAAATGATAGTCAAACTGTCCCTTTCACCTATCTCTCAACTGGGTCTCCACTGGATCTGACATGAATGTAGTTAACAATAGTAAATCTTCAGTTGCATGTGAGATCACTCCATGTGAATTAATTTAATATTTAATTCACTAATCTCTCACTAGTGCATCTTTAGTTACAACTAGCACAACTGAGTTTAACTCACTTAACTGAGTTAACTAATTTAGAACTCACATAACTACACATCCAACTCTGTTACAACTTTGTATCACTCAGTTACAATGAAGTCCACTAGCATGTCCCACCAACCAACCTTTGAACTTGAAATTCCTTCAGTCAACTATTTTTCCACATCAATTAACTGAAATCAAGTACTTCAAGAGAATAGATTATTATTTATTGTCCAATTATTATTAAGAGATAACAATAATCGACATGCATTGCAAAAATAGATTCCCATCCATCCATATAATTTTCTCAACCAACTATAAATATATTTTCGCTATAAATAGACTTTTATCACCATTCTAAAAATAGACATACACCTAAAAATAGCCTACGAGCCCAACCTAGTGTAGGTGCTGAATTTTCACTAGGATAATCATCTTGTTGAATCTCAACACTCCCTCTCAAAAAGAAAGGGATTATCCTTCACCTCGATCCTATCTCTATGGTATTCGAATTTTCTCCTGGTGAGCACCTTCGTCAGAATATCTGCATCCTGATCTTCCGTAGGAATTTACTAAAGCAACATGATCTTCTGTTGCACAAAATCTCTAATATGATGATACCAAATATCTATATACTTAGATCTATCATGAAACACATGATTAATCAAGATTTTAATGCAACTATGATTATCACAATGAATCACTATAGGATCTAAATGAGGACCAAACAAACCAACTGGGATCTTCCTCATCCAGATATCCTCACATGCAGCTTGACTTGCTGCCATGTATTCCGCTTTTGCTGAAATGAGTGCCACAAATCTCTATTTCCTACTGTCCTAATAAATAGCTATAGATCCGATACTGAAGACCCCTCCTGATGTGCTCTTTCTGTCTGTTGGGCTGCCCACCCAATCTCCATCCATGAAGCCATGCAACTTCACCTCATCCGTCTTTCTGTACCAAAGCCATACTCAGATGTGCCCCTGAGATATCTCAGGACATGCTTGGAAACCTTCCAAAAGAGCTTGGTAGGCTTTACCATTGCTTGGCTAAGCTAGTTCACCGCATAGCATATGTCCTGTCTTGTATTAACTAAATAAAGGAGCGAACCCACCAACTATCGATAGACATTAGCATCCACTACCTCTCTAGATGTAGCGTCATCTTTCCTCGAGTTTCCTGGAAGAGGATTATCCATGGGTTTGCAGCCCTCTGTGTGAAACTTACCAAGTATCTCCCTTGCATACTTGCCTTGAGACACAAAAAGTTCACCTTCTCACTGCCATATTTCCAATCCAAGGAAATAGTGAAGGAGGCCCATATCCTTAATCTCAAACTCCTTTTCAAGGTCCTCCTTGCATGAGTGTATCAACTGCTCATCACTAGTCAGTATTAAATCATCAACATAAATAAAAATGATTAAAATATTACCCTCCACAACAATTTGGTATAGGTTTGCATCCGCCTCACTCTTGGTGAAGCCAAGTCCAGTTAAATAGCTTTCGATCTAAGTGTACCAATCACGGGGTGCTTGCTTCAGCCCATACAGTGCTCTTTTGAGTCTGCACACATGCGACTCGCTGTTGAAGATCTCAAATCCTTCAGGCTGCTAAATGTACACTTCTTCCTCAATGATCCCATTAAGGAACGCAGTCTCATTAGGGGAATTTTGAGGTTTAAAATGGGCCTCCTAAGGAAATTATAAAATAATAGTGGAAAAAATCAAATAAGATTTGATGACATCATCAAATTTTAGAGGGAAAAATGGAAAAACTACTTTTTCAACTCATATTTTCAACTTATCTCCCAAAGTTTTTACTCAAATTTCGAGCGGGAGTACTCGTTGGATGCGAAATTTAATTCCCCATCCAAGGAGTACCCATGTTGCATACTTTCGATGGGTCCTACTACACGAAAAATGAGAAATACATAAAAAAACGTGATTACAATCACGTTTTTTTTATGGTCAAATTCATGAAGGTAATACAACATGGGTAATCCCTTGGATGAGGGTGGTCGCATCCAACGAGTACTCCCTTAAATTTTACGAGTAAAAATTTTGAATAAATTGAAAATCCGAGACAAAAAAGTAGTTTTATTATTTTATTATTTTTTAATATTTTTACCCTTTTATTTAAAAAATGGTGAATCATCCCCCATGGTTGACATCATCATCTTGAATCCTATTGGTTGTTATAAAGTTTAATTTTGTTGTACATTTTCTTATGAGGCCTATTTTAGACCTCAAAATTCCCCTAATGTCACATCCATCTGATGAATGTGCCAACCCATCTGCGCTGAGAGAGCAAGGATGGTCCTTATGGAAGAATATCGTGTGACAGGTGCAAAGGTTTCTTCATAATCAATCCCCTCGATTTGTGAGAAGCCCCAAGACACAAATCTGGCCTTGTATTTTTCAATACTCCCATTAGCAGCTTGCTTTACCTTGTAGATCCATCTTGAACCTACCACTGATTTATCAACCAAACTTGGAACAATTTCCCAAGCACTATTTTTGACAATGGAGTCATACACCTCCACCATTCCATCTACCCATGTGGGATCCTGCACTGCTTCCTGAAAGGATGATGGCTCAGTCACAATACATTTGCTCATGAGCACCATGTATCCATTGAATCGGTCAAGATACTGTTTCTGTCTGCGCTGTGAAGTAGGGACTCCTACATTCTGTGTCGCATCAAGCTTCAGCCTCTCAGCTTTTGTGGTGCGCCTTCTACCAATTCTGATGTTTGGCTCTATGTGAGTGGACTCCTCCACTCCATGAAACCTCCTCCTGTGGCTCATCCACATCTAGAGACTCATCTTTGGGAACCAAAAGTTCCTCCTCTGCATGCAAGTCTAGCTCCCTCTCAAGCGACAACTTCAATGACTTCTCCTCATTGAATTTTATATCCCGTCGCACCACAGTCATTCGAATATTTGGAAAATACACATAATAATTATGGGGTGTTTTTTTGTACCCCACAAATATCCCAACTTTAGTAGTCGGCTCCAGCTTCTTCCTGGTGTTCTTGGTCACATGCACATAAACAAATGAGCCAAAAAACTTAAAGTGAGAAACATCAGGTTTCTTACCAGTAAAAGCTTCTTTAGGTTTACTCATGCCAAGTACTCTATGAGGAAAATGTTTTTGCACATAAACCACAGTGTTTCATGCTTTTGCCCACAAGTGCATTAGTAGAACTTGATCATGAAGAATAGATCATGCAGCACCGACGATCGTTTTGTTCTTCCTCTCCACAACCCCATTTTTCTGTGGGTTATGAGGCGCTATGAGTTCTCTCCAAATTCCTTCTTTGCTACCGAAGTACTTGAATTCGTTCGAGATATATTCACCACCATTATCTCTCCGCAGAGCCTTCACTTGCTTCCCCGAATCTTTCTCCACCAATGCTTTAAACTCACAGAACTTTGATAATGTTTGATCCTTCTTCCACATGAATAAGATCTAGCATCTACGAGAATAGTCATCAACAAAAATAACATAATACCTGTGTTTTTTTGTTGAAGCAACCGAGAATGGTCCACACACATCTATGTGAACTCTCTCCAGGATCACCGAAGCACGATTCTCCTTTTCATGAAAGGTGGTCTTCACAAACTTACCCATAGTACATCCCTTGCATTGATCTAGCTGTGAAAGTGTACCCTTGGGAATTCCAGTAGAAATATGCTGCAAAATTTTTAGGGCGCCATGGTGAAGATGGCCCAATCGCCTATGCCATAATTCGCCCTCATCTCGGCTCACCACTTCTTCTTCTTTGCCCACCATTGGAGCATAGCCATCTACCTCCAGCTTGTAGAGATTCTTGACTCGAATCCCTATCATCTTGGTTTGACCCGTTGTTTTATGTTGTAGGAAATATTTTCCATCACTGAAAACAATGTCATAACCTCTGTCCTCCAACATCGTGACTGAGACCAAGTTTTTCTTCAGACCTGGAACATGCATAACATCTTTCAATAGAAATGGTTTACCTGACTCACTCTCAAAGGTAATGGTACCAATTCCAGTTGCATTATATCATCCATCGTTGCCCATCTCTATATGCATTTGGAGATATTTCTCCTCCAAGTCACTCAAAAGCTCCTTATCTCCCGTCACGTGGAAGGAAGCACCACTATCAAGATACCACACCGATCCCATTGCGCTTGAAACTAAGCATGCGATCAAAGAGAAATCAAGTTCAAATTGTGAGGCAAGGACCTCACCAGCTACAGCTCCAGCAACCTTCTTGTTCTTCTTTTTCTGTGGGCAGTTAGTGGCGAGATTCCCATGTTCGTGATAGTGAAAACACTTCACCTTGGAAAAATCCAGCTTCTTTCCTTTAGCCTCGAATTTTGAATGGGATTTCTTCCCCTTCCCTTTCCTTGCCTTGGAAGCCAAAGCACAATCCTCTTCATCATCATGCTTTGATGAAGAGCCATCTCTGGTGTTCTCCCTAAACTCCTCCTGCACTAGATTCGACCACAGTCGTTCCCAATCCGGCAGTTTTTCCCATTCGTTGACATAGTCTTGATAACTATGCCAACTCTTAGGAAGTCCCAAGAGATCCAAACTCACCAAATCATCATCAGAAACCGTGATTCCCACACTCCCTAGTTCATCCCGACATTGGACAAACTTTGTGAGATACTTCACAAAAAAAAATATTTCTAGCTATGTTTATTAATGGATTTCACTGTAAAACTTGAATTTGTCCCTGATTTGCAACTTAGAACATTTTATTTTCTCCATGAACTAATAACAGTGATTGCACAAGGCATTTTAATTAATCTATGACTGGTCAAGGGAATTAATTCTTGAGTCCAAGCTTAATCTATGAATTCAAACAAACCAAAACAAAAAAGGTTTTAATGACTCACAAATTAATACACAAAAATCGCAATATCGTTCAATTATCAGAGATAGATATAGATTTTATCTTATACACTCAAATGGGCTTTCCCTTACTCTTTCCTATGCAATTGTGGGGTTTGCAGGATACATATTTTTATTTACAAGCGAGAAGAAAATATATTGTAATAGAAAGAGAAGTCATTTGGTAGCAGTTCCTCTCCTAAAATTACATCTAAGCTTTCTCTAGAAGCCCTATACTAACTAACTAGGTGTAGTTGTCTCATAAGGTCACATAAGTAAAACAAACATATATTCATATAAAAATCTACAAGAGATTTCCCCCATGGGAAAAACAAAATGTTTTGGGATGCTCTTGCATCATTTACTATGTTTATTAAGTTAACTATACTAGTCAACCATTGTAAGCTAGGTTTACTGGGTTGACCTAGGTTTACTAAGTTGACCTAGGTTTAATAGGCTTACCTAATTTTACTATGTTTATTAGGTTTACCTAAGTGAACAAGTTCAACCATAGTCAACCATGCTCAAACTAGCTCAACTGTTGTCAACCATGGGCATTATTTCCATACATACTTTAGTTGGTCAACCATGGTCAACCACATTTACTAATGTGGTTAAACATGGTCAGTATTTTAATCCATTATCAACCATAAAAAACTATAGAAAACATGGGCAACCACAATGAACTTGGTTCACGATGTTTGGCCATGGTCAACATGGATAACATAATTAACAACGATCAAACTAGTTTAGTGGTCTACAATATCAACCATAGTCATTTATAGTTAAATGTTGACAACCAAGGTAAAGCATGTTCCCCTATGGTCATCCATAGTTAACCATAGTCAACCTTTGTCAAACAAGCTCAACCATGATCACCCATTGTAACCATGGTTAAACATGGTCAACATGGTCATCCATGGTCCCATTTAATCTGCCATAATTTATCATCTACATCCTTGGTCAACCATCATTCACCATGGTCTATTAAGGTCAATCATGGTAAATCAAAGCCAACCATAACCAACCGTACTCAATCAAGGTCAACCTCAGTCGATCATGCTCTATGTCGATCAACCATGGTTAAAATTGTCATCCTCGCCAACACTCTTCAACATTTAATGTAACTATTATTGTAACATTAACATTGACAATGTAACAATCATCAACATCAATGTAGCATAAACACATTTTCACATTAATGCTTGATAACAATCAGCCATGGTCAACCTTTGTAAATTATCTTCAATGTCAGTCAACCCTGTAAACCATGATCAACCATGAACAACCCTCGAATACCATGGTCAACCCTTGACAACCATTTTTAACCACAGCTAACCAACATGAATTATAGTCAATCAAAGTCTATGAATTTGTCCCATGCATGTAGGCCATCTATTATAACAAGCACATTAATTAATGCGGTTGTTATACACTGATAAATGATGTTATCCACCTTTTATATGTTAGCTAAATTATGAAAATAATCTCAATTAACATATATCAATCACATTTATTAATGTGATTATGTTAATAATTATATGTAAATATAATTATGGAGTAGTCTTTAAGGCTGAATTTTGAAGTTTCCAGCATATTTTTGGTTAGAATCCGATGAAAAAATATGTTCAAATCTTGATTTGTGTTGTTTAAATTGGTTTTTTGACTACATATATGGATTCAACACCCTCAAAAACCTCTAAGGCCCTTCGATTGTGAAGAGTTCACCTATCAAAATTGTGATTTCAATGAATCCCTATCGGATTCTAGACAAATTAGATTGGAAAATAAACCAGAAAACTTTTCAAAAAGTCACACTGAAAAACTACTCTTATAATTATAAATAAAGAAAGTAGTCTTTAAGTGTGACTTTTTGGAAATTTTTACAGTTTATTTTTCGATTTAATTTGTCT
Source organism: Pinus albicaulis (assembly GCA_034641835.2). Lineage (NCBI taxonomy): Eukaryota > Viridiplantae > Streptophyta > Pinopsida > Pinales > Pinaceae > Pinus > Pinus albicaulis. Next base: position 747,048,392 of record CM076573.1, on the reverse strand, counting down.
AGAATCCAACATGGAAGTTTGACAAGTGAACTCTTCACAATTGAAGTGTCCTATGAGATTTTGAGGGTGTTGAATCAATATATGTAGTAAAAAAAACCAGTTTAAACAACACAAATCAAGATTTCACCCCAATTTTTTTTGTCCTATTCCAACCAGAGATCTAGTGAAAACTCTAAAAAATGGCACTTAAAAACTACTCCATAAATAAAATCATTACATATCTATCTATGTAATTAGAGTAACTTCAATTGAATCATTTAAATCATCTTGATAGTATCATACAAAACAAAATAAAATAATATTCTATGAAATCATTTTGAGAATAAAAAAGAATAAAAATTATTATAAACTAAATTCAAATCAACCAACCAATAAATAAAATCATTACATATCTATCTAGGTAATTAGAGTAACTTCTAGTGAATCTTTTCTTTTAACCAACTTGATGGTGACCTACCAAACACAATAAAATAATAATACAAAACACAATAAAATAATATTCCATGTGATCATGTTGAAAATAAAAGAGAATAAAGTTTGTTATACACTAAATTTAAATCATATAAGTTTTGCATGTTGGGAGTTAAATATCCTTGTACTTTGATTTATTTTATTTAATTGATGTGTACTTACTCTGTTTACATTTTGATTTGTTTTATTTATTTCATATGTAGTGAGTGAGCCTAATGGTTAAGAGCAGATGTTTCTTTCTAGGAATTCACAGGTTCCAAGACTTTTATTTACTTGATGTGTACTTACTATGTTTACATTTTGATTTGTTTTATTTACTTGATATGTACTAAATAGGCCTAATGGTTAAAAGCATGTGTTTCCTCCTAAAAAGTCACAATTTCAAAACTAAAGAGAAAATAATAATAACTATTTTTACATTTTGATTTGTTTTATTTACTTGATATGTACTAAATAGGCCTAATGGTTAAAAGCATGTGTTTCCTCCTAAAAAGTCACAACTTCAAAACTAAAGAGAAAATTATTATTATTATTTTTACTCAATTAAAAATAAAAAATAATTAATTTTTGCGCCGAGAGGATCTACGACCCAGTATGACCTCGATGTCAAGTATGTCACGTCCTCAAAAAAATAATAAATTTTATTTTTGTTAATGTCGGCCAAAGCATTAACCTAATCTTTAATTTTATATAACTTGAATATTTAGATGGGCTGAGATTAATTATTAAAATACAACTATATATTATTTATATAATTTGAATGGATAGTAAATTATCTCACCCATTTAATAATTGCTTTATTATATAAGTGAATTTGAATGGATCATAAATTTACCTTTAACAAAAAAATCTACCACATTGAATTTCCAAATTAAGTAAAATTTTAAACATCTTTATTCTTTATTAAAGTCAATACCATTTCATGAATCAAAGAAAAAGAGTTAATTCAACACAAACAATCAAAATCCAAAATCTTATAATATTTCTTTTAATTAAATAATTGTAAAATGAATCTTTAAAAAGAAAATCCATGTTCTATGGATAAATTAAAATCTTTAAAGATATAAATATTTCCCTATCAAAAGTGCAATATTTCAAATTTTAAATAAATAAAAATCTAAATAAACCAGAGTTATGGTAAAAAATAATTATTTATAATCATATTATATGTAAATAAAAATATGTTATTTACATATAATTATTAACATAATCACATTAATAAATGTGATTGATATATGTTAATTGAGATTATTTTCATAATTTAGCTGACATATAAAAGGTGGATAACATCATTTATCAGTGTATGGTAAGTAAATAAAACCTCTTTTCATATTTATTTCATAATCTGCTTTATATTTACGAACACTCAAAATATAGGTTTTATTTAGGTGAAACCTATGGTCCAAATACCATGGGCTAAATTATTATTAATACCATGCCAAAAAAACATTATTAAACCTAATATAATATTAAAAGATTATTATTATTATTATTATTATTATTAAATCGAATATTCATATTAATGTATTATAATATTAATATTATTAAATTTAATAACTTTTGATTAATACAATATTAAATTCATTATATTATAATATATATAAATATATCATGATATATATTAACTCTAGTTATATATGGGAGGAAAGAACAAAGATATAGAGTGATAGAGGTGGAGATATAAGGGGATTGACAAGGGAGAGATGGAGATAAACTAAAAGAAAGGGGAGAGGAGGAATGAAGAGCGAGAGAGGGAGACACACATATGGAGGGGGGAGAGAGAGAAGGAGAGGGGGAGGAGAATGATCGAGGAAGAGAGAGTATTGGAGAGAGAGAGAGAGATATCAGGGAAGAGAGAGGGAGGTAGGAGAGAAAGGGAGAGAGAGGAAGGACGAGAGAGAGGACTTGAGAGAGAGGAGAGAGGGATCGATAGAGAGATGGAGTTGGAGGGGGAGAGAAGTAGGAAATAAGAAATATAGAGAGTGAGAAGTGGAGAGAGAAGGGGTGACAAGGGAGAGACAAAGACAGAGCATGTATGTTTGGGGGTGAGATAAAGTGACAAAGAAGGAGAGATGGAGATAAGGGAGGAGAGAAAGAGAGATAAGGAGAGAGGGAGTGATATAGTAACATAGTGGGTGGGTGAAGGGAGAGAGAGAGAGAGAGAGAGAGAGAGAGAGATGGGAGAGAAAGGGAAAGAGAGGAAGGAAGAGAGAGGACGTGAGAGAGTGGAGGTTTGAGATTGATCACAATGAAGACTAGTTGTAACACGAGTACATTCTTATTATTCACATTTTTATATCTTTCAACACTATTTTTTTCACTTTGCATTCAATAATATTATTTCATCATCTTTCATCATTAAATTTATTAACAATATTTATCATCTTAACAAACTGGGGTAACTAAGAAAATTTAAAATTAGAATGACCAAGTTAATTTCAGAAATATTTAGCAGCACAACACTGAAACTAGCCTAGATCCATCTTAACTCCGGATCTATCAAGCTACAAGAGGGATCAAATCTCTCAAGGTCCTCAATTCCACCTCGAGAGATTTGATCCCTCTTGGTGCTTGATAGATCCAGAATTAAGATGGATCTAGGGTGGTTTATTATATTAGTTGCTCACTCATAGACTTTTTTATTACTTTAGAGCTTTACTAATCTGGTAGTGTAGAGAGTACAGATTTGCAATTCTCATTCATGTGTTTGCAATTCCATTTTTGAGAGGAGTACTGTTTGTATAGTCGATACGAGGATGCCGATTATATTGAACTTGATAGAAATAGCTAAAAACACACAATTACTAAACACACTCATATATTATACACAAAATGGTGTATGTGTAAACATACTCACACACAAATTACATTCAGATTACTCTATTAAATAGAGTTTCTGAGATCCAACTTATTCCTAATTTAGATAGGGAGGTTGAGAGAATTTCTCAACCATCACAAACCAATTTCTAAAATATGGAATGTAAGGATTATCTCCAACATCCCCCCTTAATGATCACATTACATGAAAATAACAAAATAATCAAGCTTATCAGTAGATGCTCCATCAAATTTCCTCATAACCCTCGGAAAGGTGTAGTTGGCAAGTTGGATTCCCGAGTTCGTTTCCTCAACTCCCGAATCAAGGACCTCCCAAAGTCAATTACTGGACAGCATCCCAATCTGTCGCATAACCTCATTAGGAGACCACCACATCTGCCACTAACGATGGATCCTTCCCTAGATCCGCAACTGCCATGCTATCTGGACAACCATCCATATTGAGCCTTACTGCCACTTGATCTCTTCAAACACAATTGATTGCATATTGGCAATAGCTGAACTCCTAGTCATTCTATGGACGAGCTCCCATCTACAGAAATACATAGGTGCTAACCGCTGTACTCGCCAGTTATCTAGGGAAACCGTCTAGATACAGAATGTATCTAGAATCAATTATTACATCATGACCCTTTTATTTGAAAATTCGCTATCAATTTTACAAACAAAATAATGATAATGCAAACTCACAATAACTAAAATAATTTTCTCTCACTAAAAGTAACATAATCACACCATATGCCCACATCTCTCTGTTATTTGGAAATATTTAATCATTTCCAATAGCCATTCCAATGTGCACTCGTTCTTGAAACCAATACTCTACTATTCAACCCATGCGGGTCCCTTCTGAGAATAGATCGCTTCATTTTTCACTTCTGCTGAAGATGAACCGCTAACCGCTAATATGAATACTGCCCTATCCCATGGAGGCTTCAAACGAGGACCTCGACATTCCCCATCTCCGTTCTCCACGTTAAGAAAGAAATTTGTCAACCTTCAAAGGATATCTCCGAGGGTTTGCTGGACTCGACACTTAAATCTATTTGTGAAAACTCGCACTTAGAGAACGAATTTGAAGACTATCAACCGTGTACATTGTACAGTAATTCATGGGATGCGATCCAGTTTCACGATTATGAAAACAAAGATTTTATCTGTAAGACCAGTGACGCGTAAGAATTCTCGGACGTGACAATGTCAGCAGTAGAATTTGACAATGGTGTTCCAGCCTTAATCTGGGAGTCCAAAAAATGTCAGTTTTTAGTGCAACTTGGATCCACGTAAACCTTACACGCCACATCCTCACACCGATATCTCCAACCACCGCAAGCGATGTGACCATCGCAGGCACTGCAGTTGTATACTCTCCCTTTTAAATCAGCTGTCACAAATATAATTGAACGCTGTTAATAATAATATGTATCATCCATAGTGCTGCTCCAAAATGTGCTGCTGCAAATTTAACACTGAATAATGAAACCAGATATCACGCTGAATTCACACTCAATTTAGTCTTCTCCGCAGCGGCTCACGACGGCATAGCTCGAAATCACCGACAATGGAAGATTGTACCCACTTTCCAACTTAAATCCTCTCACTACAATGGGCGATCTCGCGGGCTTAACACCAGCAGCGCGATGGGAAATCTCTAGCAACAGAAATCTCGAGACGTTCACGTGAACAGCGGACATATCACACTCCAACACGTTTACAGGTGAGCGCACGTGATGCAGTGCCAGCAATCCCAACTACAATCAACACATTCAATCCCATGCAATGCTTGATCAGTCAACAATCTCAATTACACACAGGCCTCTGATCCTCTGCTCCGATACCATGATAGAAATAGCTAAAAACACACAATTACTAAACACACTCATATATTATACACAAAATGGTGTATGTGTAAACATACTCACACACAAATTACATTCAGATTACTCTATTAAATAGAGTTTCTGAGATCCAACTTATTCCTAATTTAGATAGGGAGGTTGAGAGAATTTCTCAACCATCACAAACCAATTTCTAAAATATGGAATGTAAGTATTATCTCCAACAGAATTATCTCCAACAGAACTTTGACGGTGTGGCCACATATCCTTATTGTAGCCTCATTTTCATGAAATGGCTTTAAAAATAGGTATCTTATCCAAAAAAATCTTTCGATTATTCATAGTATTATAAAATAATGGTTGATGTTTCGAATTTTAATTGTGATTTATTTTCAGAGAAAGAGTAAGTTTCAGGTTTTCCTCATCTCTGATTATTCCAATAAAAATATTATTTTAAAGAAAAATTGAAAATGAAATTCTGGATTCATTCTGCACCTCCGTTTTTTAATTGAATATGTATAATGCTATGTTTAAGGTGAGTCATGATGCTCTCTATATATATTTTGTGGAAAAAAGTGGAGTAACTAGACTCCTTTCCGCCATGGATAAGGATCCTTAGCCCTTATCCCGTATACCAAACTCAAGTTACATTGGTTTGAGATAGAAGCATAATCCCAACAAAAAGTTATGTGGCCAACGGTTTTTTTTTGTAAGCATTTCAGATTTACTTTATTACTTGAATTACATTGGTTTGAGATTGAGGCAGTTTTATACATTGAACATTGCAGATATCTACATCTTTATGTTGCCAACCGTTTTTTCTGAAAGCATTTCAGATTTACTTTATTACTTGAATTGTCATTTGGCCTTTTCATTTTACAAGCTATTTTCAAGTGATATCAATAACTATTGGAGTTTCATTAGATTAAGTGGGACCTGGCCTGACAACTTCACTTATTCGAGAAAACCATCTAGTGAATATAAAATGTGGGGTCTTAGTGGAATTCATATATATTAATTTAATTTTAGATTTTAAAATATTTTATGGAATTTTTATGAGTTTCATAGTGCAAGAGGTCGTTGGACAGTTCCTAAAACACCATGGATGGAAAGAATCTGCCATCTCTGTGAGAATATGAACATCTAGGATGAAAATCACTTCCTCTTAGAGTGCCCTGCGTACAACCACATTAGAGCTCAATTTCATAATCTTTGTTGCAATACTAACCTTTCTAGTCTTTTAAAATGTAAAAATTATAGTGAGCTCGGGAATTTTTTGAGCATAGGAATAAAATCTTAAATCAAACTAAATAACTCTTTTCTTTAGACCAAAGATTGGTTTCATTGGACATTAACCACCATCATCATCATCAGTAAAATTTATAAAATATGCACTCTCTTCATAAAATTTATAAAATCTACAATCTAATTATTATTTTTGATTGAGATTAATTTGTATGTTCTTTTTGTAATTATTAAAAGAGATAAATGTCATAATAATACTTTTATAAAGTTTTTACATGTTAAATGAGAATAATTATTATGTTTATATAAATGATAATAATTAATATTAATTATTTTGATTATTTTATATATATTTTTTAAATTTGGAAATTTTATGAAATATTTTTTATTGTAATTTAAAATGTCTTTTTAAATGTATAAATAAATTACATTTATGAAAACTTTCTAAAACATTTTAATTGTAGGAAGTTCACAATTCAATCTGAATATATATTTATAAAAATTCCAAAAGTTATAAAAAGTAAGCTACTACATTTTATTATGATTAATTAATGTAAAAATGTATTTTGAATGAGCTAGAAGTTATTATAAATATTTTTTTATTAAGTCCTTGTAATTATAATCCATTCAAAATTTATATCACAAAGATGACATGAACCATATAAATTGAAATTTTCATTTTTTATTAAAATTGTGAATTCATTTTATAGGAATGTGCAAATATATGGATAGATGGTTAGAGTTTCAAACTTCATATGCATGAGAAATAGGTTTAAGGTATCTTATACTCTAGAAATATGGTTTGTGAAAAAAAAATTATTTCATTATGTTTGTAGCTCAAGTGGAATTCCATGATTTTTATTTTTATTTTTTATAACAACACATATAATCAGACTATGTTGTTGAATAGCATAAATATCATATCATAGAGAAATAATGAATATGAGAGTTATATCATTCTATATGACATAGTTTAAAATTGAAATTTATTTTTTTCCTTGGATTTATAAAGATTATTTAATAATGGAAATTAAACCTTCTTTCATAATATTTATAATAAAATTGACTAATACTACATTTGCACCTAAAATCAAAGTCCCTAAAGTTTCTCAATTTTAAAAAATAATTAAAAAAATAAAAAAGATGTCATAAGGAAATTCAATTTGAAAATGCTAAAAATAACTTAAAATTTTCATATATATCTATATATACACACACTACCAAATAACTCTCCTATTCATACATATATATATAAAAAGAGAGAAAAGTATTTCTTTTCATTAGCTTTTACCAAGAAAAAAAAAATGTGTCAAATAAAAGAAAATCTTTAAACTTAAATTTCAAACCTAAAAGTCCAAAATTAACCATTACCATTCTCATTTCAAAAATTAAAAATATATTTATAATCACATTTTTTTCTTCTCACTCTAATATCCAGAAGAGTATATGTATTGAGATAAATCCATCAAATTTTTATCCACTGTATTTTTATTCAACTCATGTCTAGATGCGAGGTGAATCCCTTTATTTTTGTTGTTGTTGTTAAAATACTAAAACATTGAACAACTACTCTAATTTAGTATTGTTTTTTGAATTGTTATATTTTATTTTCACAATATTTTATTAATGCAATATAATATAAGGTATAAAATTGTTATATAATATATTTAAATAAAATCATTTTTAAAAAATTAATATTAATTTTAATTGAGTTTAGCTTTAGTGGTTGGGTTGAATTGTTGTGATCTTCCCACACAAAGTCAATTTTTATATTTTGATATGTACATTAAGTTTTGAATTTTGACATGTTGTACATGTGGAATATAGTAACTATGTTGAGCTCTTGAGTAATATTATAGTGTGGTTTGGACAGGTGCCAACAACCTTTTTCTTCATCCAAAAACATTAGAAAAATAATTTAACATAATAAAATTTTAATTTAATTATTATAATTTTATTTTAAAAAATAATAATTAATTAAAATTAAATAAATTAAATACATATTTTAAAAATTATAATTTTAAAATACTTCTTAACTAGTAAAAAAGTAGTTGAACTTTATTTTTGGTTTACATGGATTTCTTTAATAATCTCATCTAATATCAAACATTTCTATACAATCTAAACCCTTTCGCAATTATGTTAACCTAGTTTGTTTCTAGCATAGATGTCTCTATTGACATTATTTTTCCATAAATAAATAAATAAAATGTTCTATGTTTATGTACAAATACTAATGTACATAAAATTTTGTGCCCATATTTATATGACAACACTAATTTAGATGCAATATTGTGCCTATATTTGTTATTTTTATTTTTTTTATCCTCATTTACTTGTACAACTTAGGTTGTGCAATATAGAATAAAGAAAAATTTGTTTTTTTCTTCAATAAATTGTATATTTCTTCCTTATTTGAATAAGTCATCTAATTGTGTTATTAAACAATAACTTTTCTAGAATGCACAATAATAACACCATGCTCTTGTAGACTTTAACAAGCTAGAAAACAACATTATGACTTGGAACACGTCATATAGAATAAGCACGATATTTTCCCTTTCCCTATAATTTAAATTCTTCCAATCTCCATTCCTCAATCCTTGAGTTTGATCTTTGTACAACAACCCATAGAGATAGAGTAGTTTAGCATTGCACATGAAACATGTCAAGCTTATATGATATTTGAAACATCAAATTTTGTAGGATTTTGGGAATAATTATTGGAAAACACCCAACTTTGAAATCCCCACTAGCATAATGAAAGTGACAATATGTTTCCTTGTTAAACAACATACCATTAACAAAATTGGGAAGATGATTTTGAGGACTTAGTTTGTTTAATGATATTAATGATTTAGTATGAGGAGAATTGTGCCTTCGCTGGAAAGGCAAAGAAAGGGAAAGGGAAGAAATCCCATTCAAAAGCATAACTTGGTTAGGCAGGGAAGAAGAAAGACTTATCAAAAATCAAGTGCTTTCACTGTCATGAAATGAACACTATGCCATGAAGTGTACCGACAAGAAATCCGGCAAGAATCCCTCAAGAGGAGTGGTAGGTGAAGCTCTAGCTTCACAATTTGAGTTGGATTTCACCCTTATTGCATGCATGGTGACATTGGTGATGGGTTGTGTGTGATATCTGGATAGTGGAGCCTCATTCCATATGATAGGAATTCAGTGACTTGGAGGAGAAGGACCTCTAGATGCATATTGAAATGAGATATGATGGAAGGTATAGCGCAATTGGTATCGGTATAGTTACTTTTCAGAGGGAGTCTGGCTCCCCTCTCAAATTAAAAGATGTCATGTATGTTCCAGTTTTGAAGAACAATTTAGTTTCGGTTGCTATGTTGGAAGACCGTGGATACGATGTGATATTTAGAAAAGGAAAGGCTTTCCTTAGACACATCACCACGAGATAGGTGAAGAAGGTCAAGATTCGGGTGAAAAACCTCTAAAAATTGGATGTAGAAGATTGTGAAACATTGAGCATGAAAGAAGAGAAGGTGCAGAGCTGAGACATTGGTAAATTATGGCATAAGAGACTTGGCCATTTGCACCATGGATCCTTCAAGATCATGCAACATATTTATATAGGACTTCTCAAGGGTGCACTAGAGTAGCGAGATACATGTAAAGGGTGTACATTGGGGATGCACACCAAAGACACATTTCATGATATGGAGAGTAAAGTACAAGAAGTCCTCGAAAGAGTTCACTCGGATGTGCGTGGACCTTTCTCGACAACCTCCACAACTAAGCACATGTATTATGTTATATTTGTAGATTATTTCTCACGTAAGTGATTTATTTTCTTCATGCAGAAGAAAGACCAGGAATTCTCCAAATTTTTTGAATTTAAATCACTTGTTGAGAAATAAATTGGTAGGAAAGTGGAGGCTCTTTGGAGCAATAACGGTGGATAATATGTGCCAAATGAGTTTAAGAATTGTGGAAAGGAAGGTATTCGACAGGAGTTAATAGAACCCCATAACCCACAAAAGAATGAGGTGGTTGACAGGAATAACATAATTATTGTGGGAGCCGCACGCGAAATTTTGAATGAGAGGTCCTACCATTCCACTTGTGGGGTGAAGCATGCAACACAATGGTATATGTGTAGTTAGAATTCCTCATCGAATTATTTGAATGAGTACACCAGAACAATATTTTTTAGGAAAGAAACCAAATGTGTCACACTTCAGGATATTTGGTTCATCAGTTTACTATCATGTTTCCAAGGATGAAAGGAAAAATCTAGAGTAGCCAGTTGAGTTGGGAATATTTTTGGGGTGCACTTATACACCTCACAAGTATCGGGTGTGTCTGTCATCTCACAGGATGGAAGTTCTTCGTAGATATGTGAAGTTCGATGAAGAGAAGGCCATGAGATGTTCCCTTGAGAGGGAGCTTCAATTGCATGAAGATTAGGAGATGTTAGCTCCAAAGGAAGAACTTCAGGATGTTGTGGAGTAGCCACAAGCAGAGGAGTAGAGAGTGGAGGCACCCACTCATGCAGAGAAATCCAGAGAAGGAAGGAAGCACACTAGGGGAGTTGAAATATTATTGCATAATTTTAGAGAGAATGTGGGAGCACCCGCATCACAACGCAGGAAGAGGAGGTCACCAGATTGATACATTGGGTACATGGATCTAATGAGTTAGCTAGTTAAGATAAAACCATACTCATTCGAGGAAGAAGTGAAAAAGCCAGTATGAGTTGATTCCATGGTGGAGGAATATGATTCCATAATAAATAAATAAAGTGTTTTGGAAGTGGTCCCAAGACCAGAGAACAAGTTGGTGGTAGGTTCGATTTGGATACACAATGTAAAACAAGCAGTAGACAGAAGCATCGAGAAACACAAGACCAGATTTGTGTCCAAGGGGCTGTCTCATGTGGATGGAATTTATTACGAGGAGACCTTTGCTTCAGTAACAATGTACTCTTCTATCAGATCAATTCTAACACTTGAAGCACATATGGGTTGGAATATCCATCATATGGATGTGAGGAAAACATTCCTCAATGGAGTGGTTGAGGAGGAGGTGTAAAATTAACTACTGGAAGGTTTGATACCTTTGACAGAGAGTCACATTTATGAATACTCAAGCGAGAATTTTATGGATTGAAACAAGCACCATGTGCTTGGTACACCAAGATCAACAATTATTTCACCATGTTGGGCTTCACCAAAAGTGAATAAGATGCAAACCTTTACGATATTTTTGTTGAAGGTAAATTGTTTATTATAGTATTATAGGTCGATGATTTGATTTTAACTAGTGATGAGAAGATGATCAAATCTTGCGAACATGATATTGCAAGAGAATTCGAGATGAAGGACATGGGACTGATGCATTATTTCCTCAACTTGGAAGTATGCAAGGAGATGGGGAAATATTTGTCTCTCAGGGAAAGTATGCCAATGCGATACTAAATAAGTTCTACATGGAGAGTAGCAAACACATTGACACTCCTCTAGTAGGAAGTTAGAGGAAGGAGGATGCACTAACCCTATGAAGGCCCTACCCCTCACAATATCTTCTCTTTGCACTCATGAGAGTGGCCTTGTCTAGTCACAAGGAACCCTGGAAAATATGATGTAGCTTCAGTTACAGTCCTTGTGGAAATGAAATGTGGTCTTCTTGCCATCACTAGAATCCATTCTTCCAACTAGACTTTGAATATTGTAAACACTTATTTCCATGAAATTATACACCATTGTATAGACCTAAACTTCAAGACATATTCCTCACACAATTTTTGGAGTTAATGGCATTGATGGTTAGGTTCTACCCACTTGTTGCATCGATAGCTTGGGTGTTCTATCTTGGAGTAGTCTGCTACAACTAGAGGGGGCCATGGTACCCCATATCTTCCTTCTCACATTGATTTTTCCATTTACTCTCATCAACTTATATGCTTGCTGGATGTTACTTAACACTCCACCTGCCCATAACACCCCCATGTGGGGAAATGGTTAAGGGAATGACTCGTGTATTTAACTTGGTCTAATTTTTTTATTTATTGTGAGCACATTTGGTATCAAAGGAATTGCATGGTAAATAGTTTGAAACTTCAACAATACTAACAATTACTATACTAATCCACATTCCAAAAGACATAAAGGAAACATAAGAATCACTAGAAAATCACACATTTCTAGGTTCTAGAAGATGTGAAGGTCTTTTCATAATTCATTGCTCATTTTTCTATGAAAGGAAATAGTTCATATCTATGTGTTTAGTATTATATGACTTTTTTTTTATCTAAATATCACTTTCTTATTATTTCTTGTTTTACAAGTAATTTTCAATAGATAATAATGGATAATTTTTTCATTCTAAAAGCAGGTCCTTGCTCTCTTTCATCATCTTCAACCATTGGTAGCTTCAATGGGTTAGGATTTTCTAACTAGTAATAAATTTGCTTAGATAAAAATGAGGGAGCTTCTATGGAAAAGAAAAGTGAATCAATTAAGGCTAAACAATCTCTCTATTTATGGAAAAAAGGGGAAGAGGTGAGGATTTCCTTAGAAGTTGACATGTATTTCTTACTATTTTTATTTTATATTATTAGAAATTAGATAGTAATAGACAATTTCCTATAATAAGTCTTAGTGTAAATTTTTATTCAACTATAGATTTGTTACATTATTATCATTTTGATCATCTCTGATACCGTCTAAAACTTGCCTACTTCACTTCATGCACTAATTATGGTCAAAATTGTCACTCCAAAACTTTCTCATTGTTTTCTGGTAAAAACGGGAGGATACTTAGTGAGAATGTGATGGAGGCCCATTAGATCCCTTTGTTGGAAATTTTTTCCTTGAACATATTGTCGTACAAACTCTAAGAGTAAGTATCCTTCTTCCTATGCAAAATTTGCTTGATTATTAATAATTTAAGCTATGATTGATTTTTATGAAACACATTCCTACCACTCTTGTTTAATTTTTGTGTATACCATATGTCAAACATTATTGTGTTTATATTTTAAAACTCTTATGGATTTCACTTCTTTGTGAGGAACTAGTTGATGGAAATGTATAGAGATGGAGATGGACATTCTAGTCCTTATGGACTATTGCATATTGTTATAGTAGTATATACATTTAATAAAGTTAGATATTTCTTCAGCAGGTCATATTTATTGGAAAAGAAATGTTATATTAGTCCCAAAAAATATAAAGTGTTCAATTGAACTGGTGATTCTTAACATGGTAAATGTGGCCATTAGAGTGTGCCTAGCAGTTCCATATATAAAATGCAATAAAATATCAAATTGATTATATAGAATGATTAAAATGAGAAGAGGTCAATAATTGCATTTGTATTTTTTGTGATTCCTCCAAAACCCTCTCTTTATATGTTATAAGTCTAAATAATGTAAGCACATCCATGAACATAATGCTGGAAAAAGCATGTGGATACACGTGTATATATTGCATAGTTATTTTTAGCACCAAAAGGAGACTGTGTTATTTAGTTATTATATTAAGACATAATATATACAAATTTTCATATTTCCACCACGTCAAGAAATGGAATACATACACAAAAAAAAGTAATGGAAAACCTCAATATCTCCATAGGACAATGAAATTGATTAATGAATACATAAAGACTTTGCCTAAAAATATGATTTTTATTTATATTATTATCTTTCCCTTGCAATGGCTTCCGTATATGTGCAACTTCTATATGCACAAATTCTATATATACACATATATATATGCAAGTTTTGGCTTTTGTATATGCACTTATTCTATATAAAAACCATATTCCATGTATGGACTCTTGTATATGTTTAAAGATATGCAAGCACATATATATAAGTCACCTTTCATAAATTCACTTGCATTTTTACATATGTATGATTTTTGTATATGCACGTCTCCAAATCTATGTGCATTGTAGCAGTTGTGCATATACTAGAGTTATACATATACATGAACCATCTTTCATATATGTGTACTTCCATATATACGTGTATGCATATATATAAGTCATATTTCATAAATATACTTGCATTTCTACATATGTGTGATTTCCGTAGATGCACACTTACATATATATGTGCATTTACAGAAGTTGCACATATACTGAAGCCAATTTCTGTATATGCACAAATTTTGTATATGCACATATATATGAAAGTGATGGCTTTTGTATATGCACATATATATAGAAGCGTGCATATACATAAGATGACTTACATATATATCCACATATATAGAAGTTGTGCATATATGGAAGATGAGCTCCATATATATATGCATATACAAAAGTTGCATATATATAGATGTCATCTTATGTATATGCATGCTTCCATATATATGTGTATGTGTGTGTATGAATATACAAAATATGCACATATACAGAACTCATCTTCTATATATGCACAACGTTTGTATATGCACATAGATATGGAATCGTGCATATATGAAATATGGCTTCCATATCTATATAGAAACCATATTTATGTATGGGCTTTTGTATATATATAGAGTAAAATTTCATAAATGCACCTGCATTTATGCATGTGTGATTTTAGTATATACGCTTTTCCATATCTATGTACATATAAAGAAGTTTTGCATACACATAAGTCATTTTTCATATATGTATGTTTCTAAATCTACGTGTCTATATGGAAAATGTGCATATACAGAATTCATCTTCCATATACATGCATATAAAAAAGTTTCACATATACATAAATCATATGCTATATATGTACAAGTTTTTTTTATGCACATATATATGGAAGAAACGACTTTTGTATATGCGAAACTTGTACATGCACATAGATATGGAATCATACATATACGAAATATGAATTTCATGTATATGTTCATATACGGAAGCTGCACATATATGGAATATGATTTCCATATGTGCATATACAAAAGTTGCACATATACGAAAATAATCTTCCATATATGCACATTTCCATATATATATATATATATATATATATATATATATACAAAATATGCACATATACAAAATATGTTTTTGTTTTATGTATATGTGTATATTCTTATATGTACATATATATGGAAGTGTGCATATATGGAAGATCACTTCCTTATATGTGCAACTTCTTTATATAAACATATATTTGCACACTTCCATATCTATGTGCATATACAAAACTCAGCGCTTCCATATATGTGAATATACATAAGTTGTACATATATAGAAGATGACTTATGTATATGTGCAACTTCTGTATATTCACATATATATGGAAGCATGCATATATGGAATATGACTTCCGTATATGAGTAACTTCCATATATGCACATTTTCCATGTATGCACATAGATATGGAAGTGTGCATATAAATAAATCACATATATGCATAAATGCAAGTCCATTTATAAAAGTTGACTTCTATATATATATAGAGGTCTATACATCGAATATGGTTTCTATATAGATATGGAAGTCATCTTTGGTATATGCAAAATTCCATATCTATGTGCATATACAAAATATGGCTTCCGTATATATACATATTTTTTATATGCACACACACACACAAACACACATGTCAACACACACACACACACACATATATGGAAGCATGCATATATGAAAGATAATTTTGATATATGTGCAAATTTTGTATATGCACATATATATGGAACTCATCTTCCATATATGCATAGCTTCTATATATGCACATACATACGGAATTCATCTTCTGTATGTGCACACTTCTATATATATGTGCATATATAAAAAATGGATTTTGTACGTGTGCAACTTCTGTAAATGCACGTATATATGGAAGCGTGCATATACACAAGATAGCTTCTACATATGTGCAATTTTTGTATACAGATATACATGGAACTCATCTTCTGTATATGTACAACTTCTGTATATACATATATATATGAAATCTATCTTCTGTACATACATGCTTCCATATATATGTGCATATACAAAATTCATTGCTTCTATATATATATATATATATACAAAAGTCACCGCTTCCATATATATGTGCATATAAAAAATATGATTTATGTATATGCACGTATATACGGAAACATGCACATACAGAAGATGGCTTTTCTATATGTGTAACTTCTGTATATGCACAACTTTTGTAATGCATATAGATTTGGAAGCGTTCATATATGGAAATCATACATATGAATAAATGCAAGTGCACTTATGAAAGATGACTTATATATATGTACTTTCATATCTATATGAATATACAAGATCCCACACATGGAATATAGTTTCTATATAGAAGATTTGCATACACAAAAGCCTTCACTTGCATATAAATATGTGCATATAGAGAAGGTGACTTCTATTTATGCACAACTTCTATATATGCACGTATATATGAAAGTGTACATATACTAATGATGAATTTTGTATATGCGCAAATTTTGTATATATGACTTTTATAAAATTCATAATAATTTGTATTCATTATTTTGACTATTTTATATTTTCATAAAATTGTGGAAATTTTATGAAATATTTTTTATTATAATATTTTTTTTGTTATTATTTAATTTTTTTTAAATGTATAAATAAATTACATCCTTGAAACTTTTCTAAAACATTTTAATTGTAGGGAGTTCACAATTCAACTTGAAAATATACTAAAACAAATCCAAAACTTATAACAAGTAAGCTACTACCTTTTATTATAAATAATTAATGTAAAAGTATATTTTAAACATCATCATACAAAAGTTACTCATATACAAAATTTATCATTCGTATATGTACACTTTCATATATACGTGCATATATATATGTGTGTGTGTGTGTGTGTGTGTGTGTGTGTGTTGTGCATGAATAGAATTCATCTTCTCTATATGTACATTTATATATGCAAGTGATGGACTTTGTATATGCACATATTCTATATAGAAACCATATTCCATGTGTGGGCTCCTGTATATTCATATCGATATGCAAGTACATATATATAAGTCATATTTAATAATTGTGTTTGCATTTTTGCATATGTATGATTTCCATATATGCACACTTCCAAATCTATGTGCATTACATAAGTTGCGCACATACATAAGTTACACATATACAAAAACCATATTCTATATATGCATGTTTCCATATATACATGCATATACATAAGCCATATTATATATATATATATATATATATATATATATATATATATATATATATATATATATATATGGAAGCGATGACTTCTATATATGCACATATATATGGAAGTGTGTATATACAGAAGATGTATTTTGTATATATGTGCATATACAAAAGTTGTACATATACAAAAAATGAGTTCCATATATATGTTCATATACCGAAGTTGCAAATATGTGGAAGCTATCTTCTGTATATGCATGACTTAATATGTGTGTGTGTGTGTGTGTGTGTGCATATACAGAATATGCACATATTTGGAAGCCATCTTCTATATATGTGTAATTTATGTATATACAAATAGATGTACAGACTTCTATATATGCATATAAATAAGAATGTACATATATAGAAGTCACCTTTCATAAATGTACTTTCATTTCTATATTATGTGTGATTTGTGTATATGCACACTTCCATATATACGTGCATTTACAGAATTTTCACATATACAGAAGCCATTTTCTGTATATGCACAACTTATGTATATGCACATTATACGAAAGCAATGACTTATGTATATGCACATATATATAGAAGTGTGCATATATAGA
This sequence comes from Pinus albicaulis, assembly GCA_034641835.2. Lineage (NCBI taxonomy): Eukaryota > Viridiplantae > Streptophyta > Pinopsida > Pinales > Pinaceae > Pinus > Pinus albicaulis. The sequence continues at coordinate 747,030,259 of CM076573.1, read as the reverse complement.
AGATGGATTCCGTATATATGTAAGTATATAGAATCTATGCATATATGGAAGACGAGTTGCATATATATGTTCATATACAGAAGTTGTTGTTATGAAAATAACTCCAAAAATAGAAGAAAAGAGAGATCAACGCCTTAGAAATAATCCACTTAGAAGGGGAAACCTCCTTTACATTACATAAATGAAAAATTCTTGGATGATACAAATGGAAAAACCTCCTTCTATATATAGGAGTCCATGGGGTCACAATATAATCCCAGCCAACCCAAAAATAATAATGTAAGGGCACAATAATAACAATATGGGGGTTACAGGGGTACAACAATAACAATAAGGGGGCTATACTAACCACAATACGGGACTACACTGGTAATATAGTGACCTAACATGTCCCTCTCCTTCAAAAAAATGTTGTCCTCAACGCTTGAGTAGCTCTGGATGCTTCTGTATAAAATTCTCATCCTCCCATGTAGAATCTTCAGTGGGTAAGTTCTTCCACTTTATGAGATACTCTGAAATTGATCGATTTCTTAGCTGTCGAGTTCTTGTTTTTGTGACTGATCAAGTTTCCAATATGATTTTTCCTTCCTCATCAAGTTCTGGCAATATTGTTTGAACTGGAAGCTTGTCACCCATAACCTTCTTTAAGCATGAAACACGGAAAACTGGATGCACTCGCAAAGAAGCAGGAAGCTCCAATTTGTATGCCATAGTATCAATATTTTGCAACACCTTGTAAGGACCATAGTACTTTGGCGATAATTTATTATCTTTCTTAGCTTGCTTGAGGTACATTTGTTTGTATGGTTGTAGTCGTAAAAATACCCAGTCTCCTACATCAAAACTTCTCTCGCTGCAATGTTGATCTGCTTGTTGTTTCATTCGATTTTGTGCCAAATTTAGGTTATCCTTTAAGAGTTTGAGAACTTGTTGTTCATGCTCGATGTGATCTTCCACTGCTTGAACATTAGAATTTTCTCTTAAAGATTATGTGATGGACAGTGGATGATATCCATAAAGTTCCATAAATGGGGTCATTTTTGCTGCTATATGGAATGAAGTGTTATACCACCATTCAGCCAGAGGTAACCACTTGACCCATTGTGTTTATTTATCAGATGCAAAAAAACGAAGATATCCTTCCAAACATTTATTCACTATCTCGGTTTGACCATCGAATTGAGGATGATAAGATGAGATATGAGCTAGTTGAGTACCCAAACAAGAAAATAATTACGTCCAAAATTTTCCAGTAAAAATGGGATCTCTTTCGCTTACAATAATATTTGGGTTTCCATTTAGCTTTTGAATTGTTTCCATAAATCCAGTAGCAATTGTACTTGATTTAAATGGATGAGATAATGCACAAAAGTGTGCATACTTGGTAAGTATATCAACTACCACCATGATGACACTCTTTCCTTCTGACATAGGTAAACCTGTGATAAAATCCATTGAAATATCCTCCCAACATTGACTTGGAATGGATAAAGGTTGTAGAAGACCTCGGGTCTTAATTGTATCAACATTATTTTTATGGCGAACCAAACATTCCGCCACAAACTTTTGAATATCAGATTTAACGCTATCCCAAAAAAAATCTTTCTTCACTGAGTGGTAAGTTTTTAAAAATCCTAAGTGTCCTCCTAAAGGAGAAGTGTGCAATTCCAAAAGAATATTTTGTTTTAGCTAGAAATTCTTAAAAAGATATAAGCGATCTTTGTACCAAAAGGAATCATTTTTCCAACTAAATGTATCAGATGTACTAGGATCTTGCTGCAACTTTTGAGTGAGTGTCCACACTTCTTCATCCTTTTTCCATTCATCCCTTGCTTCAGTTATCCAATCTAGTTGGATAATAGAAATGGCACAAATAAATGCTTCCACCTCTTCATTCTCTCTTGAGAGTGCATCTGGAACAACATTTAGCTTCCCTTTTTTGTATATGATTTCAAAGTCATAACCCGACATCTTTGTGACCCATTTTTGTTTCTCTTATGAAGACAGTCTTTGTTCCAAAAAGTGCTTAAGACTATCATGATCAATTTTTACCTTGAAGTGTCTTCCCATTAGGTAAGGTCGCCATTTCTTTAGCGCATGTAGTATTGCCAACATTTCCTTCTCATAAATAGCTTTTTGTAAATACTTTCCTTTGATTGGATGACTTTCAAAAGAAATGGGTCCCCCTTCTGGCATTAAAACAACACCAATTCCATTTCTCGAGGCATCACATTCCACAATAAAGGTTTTTGTGAAGTCTGGCGTAACTATGACCAGTGCTAGGCACATTTCCTCTTTAAGATGTTCAAAGGCCTTAGTTGCTTCAAGAGTCCATGAAAATGCATCTTTGTTCAATAATGTTGTTAGAGGTGCTACTATTCTCCCATAATTCTTAAAAAACTTGCTGTAATACCCTGTTAAACCGAGAAATCCTCGCAACTGCTTTATGATTGTGGGGAATTTCCATTCGTTAATGGCTTTAATTTTGTTAGGGTATACCTTAACACCCTCGTGAGATACAATATGACCCAGATATTCCACCTCTTGTACTCCAAAGAAACATTTGGAGGTTTTTGCATATAATTGTTTCTCCTACAATAGTTTGAGCACCCTGTCAACATGTTGAACATGATCCTTCCAAGACCTGCTGTAGATTATTATATCATCAAAAATACTAACACAAATTTTCTAAGGAAGGGTTTGAAAATGGAATTCATCAACCCTTGAAATGTCGAAGGTGCATTGGTAAGGCCAAAAGGCATGACCAAAAATTTATAATGACCCTCACGAGTTCGAAATGCTATTTTCGAAATTTCTTCAGTCTTCATTCTAATTTGATGATATCCTAAACGAAGATCCAAATTGGTAAAATAAATTGCTCCATGTAATTCATCCGACAATTCATCAATCACAGGAATGGGAAATTTATCTTTAATAGTGATCTTATTGAGCTCCCTATAATCTGGACACATGCACCATGATCCATCCTTCTTGTGCACCAATACTACTGGAGCACAGAAAGAAATTTGACTAGATTGAATTATGCTAGCCTCTAACATTTCTGCAATCATGCGTTCAATTTCTCTCTTTTGGACATAAGGATATATGTAAGGCCTGATGCTTGGAGAAACACTTCTTGGAATCAAATGAATAGCATATTCATGATCACGAATAGGTGGGAGTCCTTTGGGATTTTCCAACACCTTGGAATGATTTTCCAAGAATTTTCAGAGATCTGGAGAAATAGATTATTTTGATGTTGGAACTTCTAGTGAGCATAATTGTGCAATTACACCTCATTTTTCTTTATTCAGAATCATTGTCATGAAATTAGAGATTATTATCTTTCCCAACTTTCCTGCGATACCCCGTAATTTGACTTCCTTTCCTTCCAAAAAAAATTTCAAGAAAAGTCCTTGAAAATTAAAATCCACAGCCCCCAAAGATTGTAACCATTGTACTCCCAATACAACATCAACACCTCCCATTGGAATGGAAAGTATTGGGATATTAAATACATATTCCCCCATGGTTAGCTTGATATTATGGCATTCTTTGGAGAAATTTATAGTTCCTCCATTTGAAACCATCAATTGAAATTTTGGGGCTGGGTATATGAAGCAATTCAATTCCTTGGCTACCTTATATATGGAAGTGTGTATATACGAAATATGGCTTTCATGTCTATATAGAAACCATATTCGATGTATTGACTTCTATATATATATATATATATAAGTCAAATTTCATAAATGCACTTGAATTTATGCATATATGTGATTTTCGTATATACATTCTTCCATATCTATGTGCATATATTGAAGTTGTGCATACACAGAAGCCATATTATATATATGTTTCCATATCGATGTGCATACATGGAAAATATGAATATATAGAAATTACTCTTATATGGAAGTCAACTTCCGCATATGCATGCTTCCATATATACGTGCATATACAGAAGTTGCACATATACATAAGCCATCTTCTATGTATGTACAACTTATGTATATTCACATATATATGGAAGCATTGAGTTTTGTATATGTGTAGCTTTTTTACATGAACATAGATATGGAAGCATGCATATATATGTTCGTATACAGAAGTTGTACATAAAAGGAAGTGATCTTCCATATATATGTACATATAAGAATATATACATTTATGAAAAAAAAAATCTTTTTTATATGTGCATATTTTGTATATGTACATATATATGGAAGTGTGCATATATGGAAGATCACTTCCATATATGTGCAACTTTTGCATATGCACATATATATGGAAATCATATTTTTTATATGTGCAGCTTTTGTATATGCACATATACATGGAAGCCATCTTCTGTATATGCACACTTCCATATCTATGTCCATGTACAGAAGTTGCGCATATACAAAATTCATCGCTTCCATATATATGTTGATATACATAAGTTGTACATATATAGAGGATGATTTATGTATATGTGCAACTTCTGTATATGCACGTATATATGGAAGTGTGCATATGTGGAATATGACTTCTATATATGTGTAACATATGTATATGCACTTTTTCCATATATGCATATAGATTTGGAAACGTCCATATATGAAAGATGACTTATGTGTATACACAACTTTTGTATATGTACATAGATATGGAAACGTGTATATACAGAAATCACACATATGTAGAAATGTAGGTGCATTTATGAAATTTGACTTCTATATATATATAGAGGTCCATACATCGAATATGGTTTCTATATAGATATGGAAGCCATCCTTCACATATGCACTCTTCGATATCTATGTGTATATACACAATTTGTGCATATAAAGAAGATGACTTTTGTATATGTGCATATTTTGTATATGCACACACACACACACACACACACACACATATATGGAAGCATGCACATATAGAATATGACTTCCTTATATGTGGAACTTCTCTATATGCACATATATATGGAACTCATCTTCCATATATGCACAACTTCTATATATGTGCATATATATGGAAGCCATATTTTGTATATGCATGCTTATATATATATATATGTGTGTGTGTGTGTGTGTGTGTGTGTGCTATACAAAAGCCATCGCTTTCATATATATGTGCATTTACAAAAATTGTGCATATACATAAAATGGCTTTTGTATATGCGCAACTTTTGTAAATGCGCGTATATATGGAAGCATGCATCTACGAAAATCACACATATGTAAAAATGCAAGTACATTTATGAAAGATGACTTTTATATATGTACATGTATATCTATATGCATGTACAACAGTCCACACATGGAATATTGTTTGTATATAGATATGGAGATAACCTTTCAATATATGTACACTTCCATATCTATGTGCATATACATAAGTTACACATATAAAATATATGACTTCCATATATATGTGCGTGTGTGTGTGTGTGTGTGTGTGTGTGTGTGTGTGTGTGCATATACAGAAGATGTCTTTTTCAGATGTGCAACTTTTGAATATGCACATATACATGGAACTCATATTCTGTATATGTTTTGTACTCGTTCTGAATATTTTAACATTCATACAAGAGCTCTAAGTCTCTGGGCTAGAGCACTCTATTCTTATACCAAGATATCCGTTCTAATACCGGAACAGAGGTTCCTGCACCAAAAAACTAGTGTCCCTATACCAAGTTTTTAGATTACTTTCAGAAAGTTGAAAGTGTGTTTAACTAGGGAGATGAATTGCAAAGTGAAAAAAACTCTGAAAATAACTTTCACAAGCGGAAATATGCTTCAACTAAACTTTAAACTCAAAACAAGAAATTATTTCAAAAGTCAAACTAAATCTTTCTTAAAACAAGAAACTCTTTCATGCACTTAAATAAATCATCTGATTGTGACAACAGGCTTGTTCCTGTGATGGTTCTTTATACGAGTTAGATCTTATTTTTAATTTTTTTAACTCAAAAGGTTCATTTTATAATTTAACATAAAATTTGATTCTTTCCTCGAAAGTTCAAGCACAAATCCTTATGTTAGAAAAATGTTTATTCCGTATGCATCAAAGCACAATTAAATCTTAATTTTAAACTCTTGATATTAAGAATGCCTATGTTTCAGAAATAAACACTCACTTGCATAAATGCATCGAGATATAACAAAGGAAAAGAGGAAAAAAGAATTGCGGAAATGAACCAAAGAAATCGACTTGTAGAATCGAGAACGAATTGGTACATGCAACGTACTTGTGCGATTCTCACAGAAATAAATCAAGAACCAAAAGGGAAAAGCTATGTAAGTTAAAATCAAACTCAACTAAGCCTGCACACCATGCATTCATCACACAATAATTTTAAATGAAATCGAACCTATTACCTGTGAAATAATCGAAATAATTAATTAATTCACACTTTGCATTTGAATTAAATTAACACACCTTTAACAAAGGGAGAACGAGCTGGGTTGGCTGGGTCCTAGCCAACTAGCTTGTTACCCTATTACGAAATTGGGAAACTCAGCCTCTTGGCAACGCATCACCATAATACTGAAATGCATAAATAAAACAACATGACACATTCCTTTGTATTATATTCCGAATAATAAAATGTACATCATGAGATTAAATCTAGCCCAGAAAGAGGGCGATAGCAGAAGAATTACATGTGGGGAAAAATACTGAGAGGGCAGGGGGGTGAATCAGTATTTAAGGTTGACTAATTTTTTTTTACTTTTTCTTTCTCTAAAATCCATACGCTACTTTCCTAAAACCAACTTGCGTATACACGCGGATATCCTTCATAAAACTCGCGTATATACAGAGATATTATTATGCATTTAATTCTTTACTTAGATCTATGCATCAATCATTCATCATATGTTTAGTTAGCAGTAAGCATGTGCAGTAATAACAGAATAAACCATCACACATAAGAAACACACATGAACACTAGGATTTAAGGTGGAAACCCAAGTCGGGAGAAAACCACCGCTGTCGTCGTCTCTGTCTTCAATATTTTATTATAAAGAAAACATCTTACAACAATGTACTGGCGCAGACTCATACCAGCACGCAGGCACCCACCTGCAGAAGGCTACAACCTTCTCTCGTTTACCAGCCTCTCCTGGAAGGGAGCTACAACCCCCTGCTCTCGTTTACCAGCCTCTCCTGGAAGGGAGCTACAACCCCTTGCTCTCGTTTACCAGCCTCACCTGGAAGGGAGCTACAACCCCCTGACTGAAGGCTACAACCCTCAGCACCACCATGGACCACGTTTCATCAATTTTCATACTGGATCCAACAGCTTCCATACAACACAACTTGTAGGCCACTTTTCATCATATTTTCAGACTGGACCCACTCCACACATTTAAGCTCAACATTCATCAAACTGAAACTTATAACCCCATCAATTCATTCATTGAATCATCAACCAATCAACCAACGACTTTATCTTCAATTAATATAATCAGCAGCATATTCATCATTCAATCAACCCAGTTATGTATGAATACATCATTGACAGATAACAGTAGAACAGCAAAACAGATCAGGCATTTTATTCCACTTACTTCAGCAAACCCTGGATTCCATACGCACTTTTACTTCACTGAACCTACGTATGTATGTGCTTTCATGCATACCGACCCGCGTATACTTCTGTGCATTCTTCAGAGAAACCTGTCTGCCCATACGCGCTTTGCCTTAAGCAGACCCGTGTATACACGCGCTTTTACTGAAGTGAACTTGCGTATACATTTGTAACTTTTCAGGACTGTGCAGCTCTTCAGATCAAATAAACAACTCAGATTTCATCCTTTACTTCAGAAATTATTTCGCCTCATCTCAGATCTAAACATTCCATAAACAGATCTAGAAAATACATATACATTTCAGATATAGAGATCTTTCTTCATCATTTTCTTCATAGGTGCATCATAGATTCAGATCTATCAATCAAGAACAGAGTTCATCCATGCAGATATTCCTTAGAGAGATTTATTCATTCACAACCCTTACTCATGTACACCTTGCACAATGATCTTCTTCTCCTTATATAGATTTAGCCTTTATCAATACCATGAGTCAAAACCACACAACTTCCGATGGTATTCCTGGACGGGATCAAATAGATAATCAAGCGCTCAATACAATGGGTTAATACCATGGTAACACCCCTTGGTATTCTAAATTTGGAGCCCAAAAGGGCATACGCGACTTGGCACGTAATTTTCCGCGTGCATACGCTACTTCACCTTAACAAACCTGCGTATGCTTTGTAGCATAACTTATTTATCATTTTTCTGGCACTTACTAGAATTCATTTCTTCTGTTACTTCTGAGCTGAACTGTAGATACATCATCCTTCCTTTTAACACAGAGATACATCATCAATAACTCATAGGTTTCTTATCATAGGCAACTCATCAAGTAGGTTTCCATCAAGAACAACTTCATCAAGCAGGTTCCATCAAAGTCAATACATTGTATCACATTGCCAACAATCTCCTCCTTAACTCATCAAGTAGGTTGTTATCAAGTAGGTTGCCATCAAGGACAACACTCTGCATCATATTGCCAACAATCTTATTTCATCAAGTAGGTTGCCATCAAGGAGAACACATGCCAACAATCTCCCCCTTTGGACTTGATGGAAACCATGATGGTGTTTGATCATCACAACAGATAGATACATTGAATATGACCATTATGCAAACACCATGATGCTCTCCCCCTATTCAAACACCATGTTACTCTCCCCCTTTGACATCAAGGGAAAAGGGCGGATCAAAACCAAAACAAGGTTTTTCTTCTCATGTAGAAAGAAGAGCTCTGCAGATCTGATGTGCATTGATGTTACCATGCTCCCCCTGAGTTCATGCTGAATCTTAAAACATATTTTTTTTTCAATGAAGTACATGACTCTATGACCTTTCCTATCACCAAGGACTCATACTTACATCAATGATCCAACCAAGTGGATTTACATATGTGACTCAAGTACCCAACCAAGTGGGTTTACACATTTGACTCAATTACCCAACCAAGTGGGTTTACAAATTTGAAAAAATCCTTACATGACTGAATATTACAATTTTACATCATAGGTCTCAACATAACCTTTTCATCAAATTACAAATATGACCTTTTATAATCAAGACCAAAAGAGCTCAAGAGAGATATCATATTTCAGAATCAACATAATGCCAACAATGCATTACATTCAGCAAGGCTAATGCTCCCCCTGAAATTGTACATCCAATGCATCCTTTCCATATAGCCAAAAATCCTCCTTAGCTTCTGCAACCTGAACACTTTCAACAGCCAATCATCAAGGGATCTTCGCCCAATATCAGAGAATAAAACAAAAGTATAAGGGCTGAAACATCATCAGAGATACCATACAGCACTGCAGTTGTGCTGAAGAATGCTGACCCCAAGTAAAATTTGTCAGCAACTAACCATACGCGGTTTTCTTTGCATAAACTCGCGTATATACGTGACTGTGTTTCAGGAAACCCACGTGTCCAATTTTAATCTTCTGATTTTAAGCAGTTCTGATCTTGTTCAAGGCAGAGAAAATTCCCAGCTTCCGTCTAAGATATTCGAATGCTTCCCTGGGATATATGAGAGAAGAAAGATAGAACAATATAGCTATGTTTTCAAGTGTCATCCAACATTTGTAGCATAAGTGCATCAGTAACTAGGCCTTCAGACTTTTTGCAACATCAACATATTCTTCCCAAGAGGAATTATCATATCAGAACAAATTCTGTGACAAACAATCATCCATGTGATCTAATATCACCAAGATCTTCAAGATTCATCATGAGGTAATATGCGTAGAAAAAGATCTCATCCATAGCAACAAACTCTACATGATCTATTCTTATCTCTGAATCATAAGACTTCCAACTCATCTGTGAGTGAAAACAAAAGATACTCTTCAACCAAAAGCAATCAGGGCTCATTCATAATCTCATCATAAGAAACCATGTATCATGTCATCATCATTTGAGCATAAGTATTACGAGAACTAAGGAATAAGCAGATACAATGCCAACAATGCAATCATTAGTGGTTAGACTGATGCTCCCCCTGAACCTATACTCCTGTTCTTGAGCTGAATCATTGTTTTCCTTAACAGAAAAGCATACGCTTCTTTCTCCAAAGGAACTTGTGTGTATACGCGGCTTTTTTTCACAAAACCCGCGTATGGAAAGTGAAATAATAAAAATTTCACACCTTCATCTCCCCCTGAATTTGTACTACCTGTACCTGTCTTCTTCACATTAGATGCACTGTCAGAAATAAACATTACCAGAATTCCCAAGCCAACCATGGGAATCATCATACATTGCTCCCCCTATGATGATACATTACTGATCCCTATAATGTATCTCACATCATCCTGCAGTCATTGTGAGAAGTAAGCTTTAGAAGCGGATGACTACAGTAGGGTCAATATTCCCTACGTTTCTGACCAGTCCTCCTTCTTTTTCCAACTTTGCTTGAAACTTCTTATTGTGTGCTGGAAATTATCCAATTTCTAAAATTTGTTCATCCTGCACTCCTTTTCCACATGTCCATACTTGTTACAAGCATAACATCTTACATGACCAGAAAAATAAGCATAAGGATCATAATGTGTTTTTCTATTCTTTCTTCTATTGCAATCATCTGCTTTATGACCATACTTGCTGCATGAAAAACAATATCCCTTGAAGAAACCTGAGTATCTTTCTGAGTAGAATATGTTTGTTTGTGACTGAAATGATCTGCTTTTGCAATTGGCTGCAGCATGCCCATAATTATGACATTTAAAGCATTCAACATTATTGATGCCTTTATAGTTAGGAGGGAATGATTTCTTTTGAGAGTTCATGATTGTCGATTGACCTTTTGTTTCTTCCAACACTTCAGTTTTTGCATTGATATCCTTTGAATCTTTAGCACTTCCTTGTGAACTAGATTCTCCTTTAACAATTTCATGAAAACCAAGACCAAATTTAATAGAGGGAGACCTTTGACTACTAAGAATATTGTCCAGAATCTTAGTACTATCTTGAAACCTCAAGAGTTTATCTTTTTCTTCTAATTTACCTTTCAAAATATTTACCTCAACCTCCAATTTTTGGCATTGCTTCTTCATACTTTCTTCAACCCTTCTTCCTTCTTCTACTTGATCATTCAGTTTTAAAATCTCTTCTTTCAACCCATTTTCTTGTTCTTCAAAAATTTGTAGAAGTTCTTCATTCTTCTTATTTGATTTTTCCAGATCTGTTTTGAGCAAGATGATTTCTGCTTCACGTCCTTATTTTTCAAATGATTGTAGAAGTTATTCATTCTTCTTATTTGATGCTTCAAGATCTTCTTTTAGAGAGATGATTTCTGCTTCAAGTTCTTCATTCTTCTTATTTGATTTTTCTGGATCTTCATTTAGATCGATGATTTCTGCTTCAAGTCTTTTGTTTCGATTTGTTTCATAATTATACAACCTTTGATACTTGTCTATCTGATCATTCAGTATTTCTATCTGTCCTTTCATTTGAGAGATCATCTCATTGTATATAACTTCTCTCTCTTTAAATGATCTTTGTTGATCTTCAACTTTAATCTTGAGAGCTTCTTCTAGATCTATAACATTACTTTCACTATCTTTACCATTTCTTGCACAAGAAAGTGAATCACAAGAACAACAATCAGTACATGTTTTATCTTCTTCATTTTCCGCTGCACATGTTTTCTGAGATATCTCCTTTTGAGTAGCCTTCTTCTTTTTCTTCCTTGCCACGAGTACTAGCAGATCTTGGTCAGGATCTTCTTCATCCTCATTTGACATTTCATCATTATCTTCATTTGTATAATAGCTCTTTCCCTTTTCAAATTGTTTCCCTTTATCATGATTTTCTTCATAAGGACATTTAGCAGCATAATGACCAATTCTTCCACAATTAAAACACTTGAAGGGAAGCTTACCTCTGAATCTTCCAGTACCTGGTTGGAGTCTTCTCACAAAATTTGCTTCTTCTTCTTCCGATATGTAACTTGATTCCTTGACAACTTCCTTTTCTTTTCCTTTTGCACATGCCTTAAAGGCAACTTCTCTGATTTGAGAGGGACCTTCTTTTCTCATTTCAAAAGCGGTTAGAATACCATGTAGTTGAACAATAGTAAGAGTTTGCAGATCTTCCCTTTCTTCAATAGCTGATACTTTTGACTCAAATTTTGAAGTCAAAGATCTTAAGACTTTTTCCACCAGAGTAGTATCGGTTATGGTTTCACCCAAAATTCTCATACGATTTACAATATCATCTAGATGTAAAAAGAAACTGGCAATACTCTCATCACTATGCATCCTTAAATTTTCATATTCAATTATGAGAGTTTGGAGTTTTGCACTTTTTACCTTTGTATCTCCTTCATAGCTTAGAATGATTTTGTCCCATATTTCTTTTGCTGAATTTAGCTGCATCACTTTAAAAAATTCTGATTCAGACAGGCTTCCTAATAAAACATTGACTGCTTTGGCATTGATTTCATATTTCTTCCTTTCTACTGCATCAGTAGGAATAGTTGCCGGATACCGTTAACCTTCTTCCAAGATTGCCCATACTTCTGCACCAAGACTTTGCAAATATGCTTTTGTTCGTATCTTCCAGAATAACAGATTACTTCCATTGAATAAAGGTGGCCTTAGAGAAAGTACTCCTTCCAGACTTCCCATTGTGACAGATCTCCTTCAAGCGATCAAGCTTCTGCAAAAGGACCTGCTCTGATACCAATTGTTTGGAAAAATACTGAGAGGGGGGGGTGAATCAGTATTTAAGGCTGACTGAAATTTTTTTACTTTTTCTTTCTCTAAAATCCATACGCTACTTTCCTGAAACCAACTCCCGTATACACGCAGATATCCTTCATAAAACTCGTGTATATACAGAGATATTATTATGCATTTAATTCTTTACTTAGATCTATGCATCAATCATTCATCAGATGTTTAGTTAGCAGTAAGCATGTGCAGTAATAACATAATAAACCATCACACATAAGCAACACACATGAACACCAGGATTTAAGGTGGAAACCCAAGTCGGGAGAAAACCACCGCTGTCGTCGTCTCTGTCTTCAATATTTTATTATAAAGAAAACATCTTACAACAATGTACTGGCGCAGACTCATACCAGTACACAGGCACCCACCTACAGAAGGCTACAACCTTCTCTCATTTACTAGCCTCTCCTGGAAGGGAGCTACAACCCTCTGCTCTTGTTTACCAGCCTCTCCTGGAAGGGAGCCACTACCCCCTGCTCTCGTTTACCAGCTACGACTGGAAGGGAGATACAACCCCCTCACTGAAGGCTTCAACCTTCAGCACCTCTGCGGACCACATTTCATCAATTTTCAAACTGGATCCAACAGCTTCCATACAATACAACTTGTAGGCCACTTTTCATCATATTTTCAGACTGGACCCACTCCACACATTTAAGCTCAACATTCATCAAACTGAAACTTATAACCCCATCAATTCATTCATTGAATCATCAACCAATCAACCAACGACTTGATCTTCAATTAATATAATCAGCAGCATATTCATCATTCAAACAACCCAGTTATGTATGAATACATCATTGACAGATAACAGTAGAACAGCAAAACAGATCAGGCATTTTATTCCACTTACTTCAGCAAACCCTAGATTCCATATGTGCTTTTACTTCACTAAACCTACGTATGTACGCGCTTTCATGCATACCGACCCACGTATACTTCTGTGCATTCTTCAGAGAACCTTGTCTGCCCATACGCGCTTTGCCTTAAGCAGACCCACGTATACACACGCTTTTACTGAAGCGAACCTGCGTATACATCTGTAAATATTCAGGACTGTGCAGCTCTTCAGATCAGATAAACAACTCAGATTTCATCTTTTACTTCAGAAATTATTTCGCCTCATCTCAGATCTAAACATTCCATAAACAGATCTAGAAAATACATATACATTTCAGATCTAGAGATCCTTCTTCATCATTTTCTTCATAGGTGCATCATAGATTCAGATCTATCAATCAAGAACAGAGTTCATCCATGTAGATATTCCTTAGAGAGATTTATTCATTCACAACCCTTACTCATGCACACCTTGCACAATGATCTTCTTCTCCTTATATAGATTTAGCCTTTATCAATACCACGAGTCAAAACCACACAACTTCCGATGGTATTCCTGGACGGGATCAAATAGATAATCAAGCACTCAATACAATGGGTCAATACCATGGTAACATCCCTTGGTATTCTAAATTTGGAGCCCAAAAGGGCATACGCGACTTGGCACGTACTTTTCCGCGTGCATACGCTACTTCACCTTAACAAACCTGCGTATGCTTTGTAGCATAACTTATTTATCATTTTTATGGCACTTACTGGAATTCCTTTCTTCTGTTACTTCTGAGCTGAACTATAGATACATCATCCTTCCTTTTAACACATAGATACATCATCAATAACTCATAGTTTGCTTATCATAGGCAACTCATCAAGTAGGCTTCCATCAAGAACAACTTCATCAAGAAGGTTCCAACAAATTCAATACATTGTATCACATTGCCAACAATCTCCTCCTTAACTCATCAAGTAGGTTGTTATCAATTAGGTTGCCATCAAGGACAACACTCTGCATCATATTGCCAACAATCTTATTTCATCAAGTAGGTTTCCATCAAGGACAACACATGCCAACAATCTCCCCCTTTGGACTTGATGGCAACCATGATGGTGTTTGATCACCACAACAGATAGATACATTGAATATGACAATTATGCAAACACCATGATGCTCTCCCCCTATTCAAACACCATGTTACTCTCCCCCTTTGACATCAAGGGCAAAGGGCGGATCAAAACCAAAACAATGTTTTTCTTCTCATGTAGAAAGAAGAGCTCTACAGATCTGATGTGCATTGAAGTTACCATGCTCCCCCTAAGTTCATGCTGAATCTTCAAACATATTTTCTTTTCAATGAAGTACATGACTCTATGACCTTTCCTATCACCAAGGACTCATACTTACATCAATGATCCAACCAAGTGGATTTACATATGTGACTCAAGTACCCAACCAAGTGGGTTTACACATTTGACTCAACTACCCAACCAAGTGGGTTTAAAAATTTGAACAAATCCTTACATGACTGAATATTACAATTTTATATCATAGGTCTCAACATAACCTTTTCATCAAATTACAAATATGACCTTTTATAATCAAGACCAAAAGAGCTCAAGAGAGAGATCATATTTCAGAATCAACATAATGCCAACAATGCATTACATTCAGCAAGGCTAATGCCCCCCCTGAAACTGTACATCCAATGCATCCTTTCCATATAACCAAAACTCCTCCTTAGCTTCTGCAACCTGAACACTTTCAACAGCCAATCATCAAGGCATCTTTGCCCAATATCAGAGAATAAAACAAAAGTATAAAAGCTGAAACATCATCAGAGATACCATACAGCACTGCAGCTGTACTGAAGAATGCTGACCCCAAGTAAAAAATTTTAGCAACTAACCATACGCGATTTTCTTTGCATAAACTCGCGTATATACGCGACTGTCTTTCAGGAAACCCGCATATCCAATTTTAATCTTCTGATTTTAAGTAGTTCTGATCTTGTTCATGGCAGAGACAATTCCCAGCTTCCGTCTGAGATATTCGAATGCTTCCCTGGGATATATGAGAGAAGAAATATAGAACAATATAGCTATGTTTTCAAGTGTCATCCAACATTTGTAGCATAAGTGCATCAGTAACCAGGCCTTCAGACTTTTTGCAACATCAACATATTCTTCCCAAGAGGAATTATCATATCAGAACAAATTCTGTGACAAACAATCATCCATGTGATCTAATATCACCAAGATCTTCAAGATTCATCATGAGGTAATATGCGTAGAAAAATATCTCATCCATAGCAACAAACTCTACATGATCTATTCTTATCTCTGAATCATAAGACTTCCAACTCATCTGTGAGTGAAAACAAAAGATACTCTTCAGCCAAAAGCAATTAGGGCTCATTCATAATCTCATCATAAGAAACCATGTATCATGTCATCATCATTTGAGCATAAGTATTATGATAAATAAGGAATAAGCAGATACAATGCTAACAATGCAATAATTAGTAGTTATACTGATGCTCCCCCTGAACCTGTACTCCTGTTCTTGAGTTAAATAACTTTTTTCCTTAACAGAAAAGCATACGCTTCTTTCTCCAAAGGAACTCACGTGTATACACGGATTTTGTTCATGAAACATGCGTATGGAAAGTGAAATACTAAAAATTTCACACCTTCATCTCCCCCTGAATTTGTACTACCTGTACCTGTCTTCTTCACATCAGATGCACTGTCAGAAATAAACATTACCAGAATTACCAAGCCAGCCATGGGAATCATCATACATTGCTACCCCTATGATGATACATTAATAATCCCTATAATGTATCTCACATCATCCTGCAGTCATTATGAGAAGTAAGCTTTAGAAGCGGATGACTGTAGTAGGGTCAATATTCCCTACGTTTCTGACCAGTCCTCCTTCTTTTTCCAGCTTTTCTTGAAACTTCTTATTGTGTGCTGGAAATTATCCAAATTCTAAAATATGTTCTGTTAGCCTCCTATATCAATAGGTTTCATCTTTCATGATTGTCTTGATGGAAGTGTGGAATATGTTCAAACCTTCTTACTTGAGCAAAGGTGTTCCATATTCTTAAAAACCAAAAAAATCAAAAAATTTAAAAAATGTAAAGAGGGTATACCCTAAAAGAAAGATCAAAGGGTAAAAAGAATAAAAATGGTCAAAAAGTGAAAAAATGAACCCCAAGCAAAAAATAGACCAAGGAAAGTGTGCAAATCCAAATGCCACTAATTTTTACTCTGTTGTAATAAATCAATTGTGTGCAGCTTGTGAAACTTTTGCCACAATTCATGAATAAGTCAAACTGTTTAAACTTGGCTTAGTCATATTTCAATTTCATGTTATAGATTAGAGAATAAATATCTAGCTAAACAGTTTAATCTTGGCAGATAAGTAGCTAGGTAGAGTGAATAAAAGGTGCTCAACAGTTTAATCTGAGCCCTTGGATGTAATAAGGGTAGAAATAGATAGATTCATCATGTAAAAGAAAAGATTGATCAGGGTTTGCAAGTCTAAATGCACCCTAATAAAGAAGACAAAATGGTAGTGTTAAGTATATAGGGTAGGTAGATGGTGCTGCAAAGTGTTATCTGATGAATGGTGCTGCTACATGTTAGTTAATCATTTACTTTCATCAAAAGTACTGAAGCAGAAAATACACTGAAAAATCACAGCAAGCAAAGTCAAATTCATTAACCTCCCCCATCATTTTTCCTCCTCAAGAGTTTTACTAATTTCCCCAAAAGTACTAAGGTAATTGGAGATCAAAGGGGCTCAAGGCATTTCCTTGACTTCTGGAGGGACCGGACCCTCGGCCTAATGATCAAAAGACCTAAGCACTTGAAATAATCCATCATTGATTATCTTTCATTTTTAACTTTTCCTAAGTAAAATCCTATTTTACTTAGGAAACTGATGCAACATTCCATAAAATTCCTCAAAACAACTTGTTATTCTAAGTTTAAGTGTTGAAGATAAAAATGTGCAATTTACTTCATAAGTTATCACTTTCTTAGATGTACAAAGATGTTTTGATTTTCCTTGTCCTTTTTCATATTAACATTTGATTTTACTATATTAAATCCCTAGTAAAATCCCCTTTCCTAAGTATATAACTCCCTTTTCTAATAAATATCCCCAAACCCCTTTATTATAATGTTTTACCAAAGTATATATTCCCACACGTTGAAAATAAACACCCCGCTTTATAAAGCCCTTTGGTTAAAACTATAGCCTTATACATTAATCCCCGCCCTATGGTGAATTAGTTGTGTATTAATTAATTCATCGTATAATAAAATATATATAAAAAGCGTTAGACATGTAATATATGTGTTTAATACCAAAAACAAGAATAAAATGCGACGGAGTCCTGCGCCACCGTGGTCCGTCCACGTGGCATTCCTCTCAAGCCAACTCCGCCTCGACCCTTTACCTTTGCATATGGGATTAATTAGTTATTTGAACTAATTAATAACCTTTCACTTACCAATCGAAATCCTCCCGGGGCGATTAAATAACAGTTAAACGAACGTAAATCCCGCCGGGCCCACTTTTCAATCCCCCGCATGTTTCCCTTTCCTTCAGCCGTCGGATCATCCCTCCATTGATCAACGGTCATGATCAATCCCGCTGCCCATCCCGTGTGAGTTATTTAGCCAGCGGGGAATGGGTGGTTTTGACTAGTCAGACCATCCACGTGGCATTAGAGCTATGGAATCGCTCCCCTCGCGTCTTTTACCGCCTTCGTCCATAAGCGGTGCGGGCTCACCGCTTACCGCTTACCGCATACCGCCGGCCCCACTTTCCTATGTCACCCCGTACGTCAATGACGTCATCACCTCGAAAAAGACAAAAACCCTTTTTGACTTGTAAATAAGCCATTTTCGTGTTTTTTCAGTTATTTTTAGTTTCTGAAAGAGACAGAGCTCCCGCTGCAATTTCAAATTCCACTACAAATACACCAATTTACTCCGAAATTCAGCTGCGCCCGTGTTGAAAAACGTCCCCGCCATTGTTCATTACCTGTTAAAGAACCAGTTCCATCTAAAAACAGGTATTTATCATTTCGCGCCCCGACTGCAAGTCAAGCTTAGTTTCCTTTGTTTTTTCTCTGAAAAAATGGTTAAAAATCCTCTCTGAGTCCTCATTGAAGATTTAAAACCTGTGAATTTGCTTCCCAAACCTGCGAATTGTTCCAACTTCCTCTTTTATCAGACATCCCGCCCGGTCTGCAAGAAAAACTAAAACCTCCATTTTGAATCCACAAGAACCAAAATGGAGGCCCCAACTGCTCTAAATATCACTCCTTTGAATGCTCCTCACCGAGATTTGGACTATTTACCTCTGATAGATGAAGATTTCCAAATAAAAGACCTACATTTTGATGAAAGTCCCCGTTTGAGCTTCTGTCGCTGCAGAGACGAACACTTAAAGGGGCAAGATCTTATAGGGTTGTGGGAATCCAATCTCCCGAGGTATTTTATTCCTACAGTCCACGTTTTCCCTGAAATCATTCATTATTGTCATGCAAATTATGATCCTGCACAAAGAGCTGTATTAGCTCCTGATCAAAGTGTTTTGTTCCCTATCACACCTCAGGCTATCAATGCTATGTTACAATTTGAGCCAGAACAAGAATTAGCACCTCTATCCATCGAAGGGTTGATTGAGAAAACCAGACTGTTAACTCCAGAGAAATTGAAAGCAATGTGTCAGTATTTCATGTTACCTGAGCATCAGCCAAAAGGGACTCCCCCCTATGGTTTTTACTTTTTCAATAAATTGGGAAGGTTTATTGTGAATGTAATATCCTTTGTCTTAGGATTCAATACCAGTGAGTATGTAGATGAGATAACTCTGGCTTTGCTATCTATCTTTACCCCTGGGCAGCCTCCTGAGATTAAGTATGATTATGCTTCCTTCATTGCCAACAAAATCCATGATCAATTTTTAAGGCTAGATGATGAAAAGGTTTTCAAGTACTCCTCAATTATCTATCATCTCATAATTTTCTATCACTCAGACAAATTCCCTTTCCCTGTTCAGAAACTTGATGCTAAAGGTAATCCCAGGTCTGTTATTTTTTGGTCCCCCATCATTCATTTGTCCTCTGATTCTCCCTACTCTTATTCAGAATTCATTGATCAGTTTGTACATCCTGCTACAACTTTGTTAACAAGAGTTTCTCCTCCCAGGCTTAGTACTGAAATTAGAAAGACCTTGCAATTGTCAAAGAGTTATAAAGTTGGGGATTGGTATTTATACCAAAACCATACAGTCATCAGGATTTATGGATGTGAATTACATCCATTCAAGTTACCCAAATATGTACCAATGAGAATTTTTGCTTTGGAATACTTTAGACAGATGAATAACTCAGATGTAATCCATTTCTGCAATGTAAAGAAGAAAGCACAGTTAAGGATCAAAAGCCAGTTAGGTCCTTTCATTTGCAATTCAAGAGAAGCTGAGAGAGATGCAGAACTTATATTAGAGAGAAAATTCCAGACATCTTTCCGTTGGGTCCCTTATGACCCCTTTGGTTTCATTTGTGAAAGAAGGTTAAAAAATAAGTCATCTCCTTATGTACATCACAGAATTCCTGACATAGAACAGTATGCAAATCAAGATGAATGGGTTAAAGGAACACTGGTTGAAGAGGGAAGTGGAGCCGCCAAATTGAATAAACTTATGAAAGATGTTGAGAAGAAATTTGACCTAGAAACATATGATCAAATGCAGGTACCCTACATTGGCACATCATCAGCAGCCACTCTACAACAAGCTCTACAGGAAGATAGTCCATCAGTAGCAGCAGAACCTAAAGGTAAAGGAAAAGAACCTATAGTTCAGGTCATTGAAACCCTGGTAATGGCAGAAAAATCACGGAGTTCCAAAGCACCAGAACAATCTTAGGCTTCTCAAACACCAGCAAAGCAAATCCAAGTTCCAGAGATGCAAACTCCACTGAATGTGGAAATAGGGAAAAAGAGGCCAGCTCCAGATACCACACCTTCAAAAGGAGCCCCACAAGTTTATCAAGCTAAAAAACACAAGTCTGATCCACCTCCAGATGTAGAGATTATAGATGAAGTATTTGATGATGGTAGGGAAGATAGTCAGCAAACATGTACAGCAAGTGAAACAAACATAAGCCAGAAAGGGATACAAAAGCAATTAAGCACTGAAGTATCTTCTTTCAGACCGCCAAAGACAGATACTGGAGACATTAAGAAAACCTTCATTAATATCAAAACAAAGAATGAACCATTGAAAGTGAAGGTATACGATCAGTATATGAAGATGGCTCCTCACAATCAGCAAAGGTTGATGTCAGCATTTGATCTGTCACAAGGTAAAATGCAAATGAGCCACTTCAAAGCAAAGGTGCCAAAGCCAACTTCAGCAACAGATTATATTAGAACAAATTTTGAAGTTTTAGCAAAAGATATCCATCCCTTGGATCAGATAGAGCTTCATAGACAAACAGGGGAAATGGTTTATTCTACTCTCACCAACAAAGCCATGGCAGCTTTAACACTGCAAGATTCCTTGAATAATACTACTGCACAATTAAAGATTGAGAGGGCCTCCTCACATGCCAAGGACAATAGAATAAAATCTCTAGAAGAGATCATCATTGGTTTGGGTCACAATCCCAAAGACATTAAAGGTATTGAGGCATTGGTAAAAAAGAAAGAGGATGATATAGCTGCACTCAGAAAACAGCTGAAACTACCAGCCTCGAGGCACCCTCAGACACAGGAAGTTATAAAAGGAAATTCACAAGAAGAAATGATGGAGTTGCTCTTAAATTTGACAGAGCGACTAAATGAAACAGAGAAGGAGTTGGAAAAAGCATTGCAGGAACAGGAAAATATCAAGCAGATTTCAACAACAGGTACTACAACTACAGGACAGCAGGAACAACCATCTCAGGTGAACATTTCTAATTTGAATTCTGAGGATTTAATTAAAAAAATGGAGAGTTTGCAGCTAAAGGTCACAGAACTCCAAGAAACAAAATTACAATTAACAAAATTGGAGGGAAAATATGACACATCCAAAAGGACAGCTGCTGACAACCTCAGGGAAATAAAAAGATTGGAGAAAATGGTTGAGGCTTTGCAAAAAGATCTTTCACTGGAAAAGCCTCTGAACGAAATAAATGATATTCTTTGGAGCAACATCATTGAATTAATAAGAGATATTTGGCCTTCCATTCAAGCTATTTTTGAGCAAAATGAGTTAGTCAAGATAGCACAAGAGGAAATAAATAAAACTAGACATGAATTAAGGGGCAAGCCGAAGCATGCCCAGCAGATCATTCAATTTTTGAATTCCAGAACAAAACAACAGCTTGCATTGTTAGGAATTGATGACAGAACAGGTGTAGTGTTGGAAGCAAAGAGAGTTTTCACCAAGAGGACTTTCATGCAAAATCTAGAAAGAAAGTGTACTGACATTTTGGTCGATATCAACGTTTTCAGAGAGAATTTTCAAGCTTTGCTGGACAGTGAATTGCCAAGTCCCATGCTCACAGAGGATCAAATAGTAGACTTGGAAACATATGAGAAAAGAATAAAAGCTCATGCTAAAAATACAGCTATAGGTTCTACTAGCTCATCAGAACCTGTATTACCAACCGGGAAAAGTATTTATGAAAAAGTGAGGAATCTATTTCATCTGGAGCATGAACTAAAGCATCTATTTCCGAACGAGCCCACTTTTCATAAACTTACTGAAGCAGATGAAACTTTAAGGAAACTCAGAAGAACAACGATACCAGATGATCAGTGGTGGAAGGAAATGCTGGAAATTTTGTAAAAAATGTTTTCAGGGTAAAAGTTTATCTTTACTATTGAGTAAATGGTAAAAAAAAACAGAAAAGCAGATGAAAGAGTATCAGATGAAAGGTTAAAGAGTATCCGTAAGAAGAAAGAGTATTCAACAAGTCAAAGGAATACGCAAAGGATAGCACAGAGCCCTATTTTAAGCACTTATCCTTAGCACGTCCATGAAGAAAGGAACAACACATCAGTCGTTACTCATTATTCTATTTACGAGACCATATGTCTCTTGTTTGTTTGTAAATATGCTTTAAGTCAGCCTGGATTATTGGCTAGGATAGAGTAAGATTGTTAGGATTATTTTTTGTATAAATAAACCCTCAAAGAGAGAGTTGAGGGTGGATTCTATTACTCTGCTGTAACATTGAGGTTTTCGGAATAAAAAGCTTTTGGACAAATTTACTTGTGGCTTACTGGATGACGTTTTGAAGCACTGGACTTGTTGCAGGATGCATGTGTTGGACTTCAGTTCAATAAGTTTTCCAACCCTTGTGTTTAAATTTTATATTAGTTTATGCTATCATCATATCCGTTTCTCAATAGTTTACATAAAGGATTGAAACAGAATTTGCTTAATTGCACTCTGTTTTCAAATGTGATTATTCTTGATGTTTTCTTCTGGATTAGTTATAAGCATGAATTCTTAATTGCTCGTGTTTTGCTGATTTAAACATTGTTGATTACTGTAACAAAGAATTCTTCATTGCTCTTTGCTTGTAGTCATTTCTCTTCTTTCTCTTGAATATGGTGAAAGATTCTTAGCTGCCTTTCATCCCTTCAAGACCATCCATCCACTTTAAATTTTAAGGATTGTTCTCTGTCTAGCTATCTTGCCCCGTAATACCATCTTGTGTTTAGAAAAGAAATCCAGTAAAGCCATCCTTAGACTCCATAGCCCAATGGACTGAAAGCCCTCAACCTTGCCCTTAGTTTGTGGATTCCACCATTTTCCCAAAGCAAACTTTGAATCTATAACTAGCCTAAAATCATTCAAAAACAAAGATAAATCATAAAGAGAGAGCCCTCTCTGGATGCAGATTGGCTAGATTCTGCATCTAAAAGGTTGGTTTGTGGTTACCTCGGGTATACTTTCCTCTTACACAACTTCTAGGAAAACCTGAGTGATAACATGTTTCATCCTGCACTCCTTTTCCACATGTCCATACTTGTTACAAGCATAAAATCTTATATGAACAGAAAAATAAGCATAAGGATCATAATGTGTTGTTCTATTCTTCCTTCTATTGCAATCAGCTGCTTTATGACCATACTTGCTACATGAAAAACAATATCCCTTAAAGAAACCAGAGTACCTTTCTGTGTAGAATCTGTTTGTACGTGACTGAAATGATCTACTTCTACAATTGGCTGCAACATGCCCATAATTATGACATTTAAAGCATTCAACATTATTGATGCTTCTATAGTTAGGAGGGAATAATTTCTTTTGAGAGTTCATGATTGTCGATTGACCTTTTGTTTCTTCCAACACTTCAGGTTTTGCACTGATATTCTTTGAATCTTTAGCACTTCCTTGTGAACTAGATTCTCCTTTAACAGTTTCATGAAAACCAAGACCAAATTTAATAGAGGGAGACCTTTGACTACTAAGAATATTATCCAAAATCTTAGTACTATCTTGAAACCTCAAGAGTTTATCTTTTTCTTTAATTTGCCTTTCAAAATATTTACCTCAACCTCCATTTTTGGCATTGCTTCTTCTTTTCATAGAGCCTTCTTCCTTCTTCTACTTGATCATTGATTTAAAATCTTTTCTTTCAACCCATTTTCTTGTTCTTCAAAAATTTGTAGAAGTTCTTCATTCTTCTTATTTGATTTTTCCCGGATCATTTTGAGCAAGATGATTTAGCGCTTCACGTCTTTCTTTTTCAAATGATTGTAAGTTATTCATTCTTCTTTTTTGATGCTTCAAGATCTTCTTTTAGAGATGATTTCTGCTTCAAGTTCTTCATTCTTCTTATTTGATTTTTCCGAATCTTCATTTAGATCGATGATTTCTGCTTCAAGTCTTTTATTTCGATTGGTTGCATAATTGTACAACCTTTGATACTTGTCTATCCACCCATTCAGTATTTCTATCCGTCCTTTCATTTGAGAGATCATCTCATTGTAGTTAACTTCTCTCTCTTTAAATGATCTTTGTTGATCTTCAACTTTAATCTTGAGAGCTTCTTCTAGATCCATAACATTACTTTCGCTATCTTTACCATTGCTTGCACAAGAAAGTGAATCACAAGAACAACATTCAATACCTGTTTTATCTTCTTCATTTTCCACTGCACATGTTTTCTGAGATATCTCCTTTTGAGTAGCCTTCTTCCTTTGCTTCCTTGCCATGAGTACTAGCAAATCTTGGTCAGGATCTTCTTCATCCTCATTTGACATTTCATCATTATCTTCATTTGCATAATAGCTCTTTCCCTTTTCAAATTCTTTCCCTTTATCATGATTTTCTTCATAAGGACATTTAGCAGCATAATGACCAACTCTTCCACAATTAAAACACTTGAAGGGAAGCTTACTTTTGAATCTTCTAGTACCTGGTTGGAGTCTCTCACAAAATTTGCTTCTTCTTCTTCTGATATGTAACTTGATTCCTTTACAACTTCCTTTTCTTTTCCTTTTTCACATGCCTTAAAGGCAACTTCTCTGATTTGAGAGGGACCTTATTTTCTCTTTTCAAAAGAAGTTAGAATACCATGTAGTTGAACAAAAGTAAGAGTTTGCAGATCTTGCCTTTCTTCAATAGAAGATACTTTTGACTCAAATTTTGAAGTCAAAGATCTTAAGACTTTTTCAACCAGAGTAATATCGGTTATGGTTTCACCCAAAATTCTCATACGATTTACAATATCATCTAGACGTAAAAAGAAACTGGCAATACTCTCATCACTATGCATCCTTAACTTTTCATATTCAATTCTAAGAGTTTGGAGTTTGGCACTTTTTACCTTTGTATCTCCTTCATAGCTTAGAATGATTTTGTCCCATATTTCTTTTTTCGAATTTAGCTGCATCACTTTAACAAATTCTGATTCAGACAGGCTTCCTAATAAAACATTGACTGCTTTGGCATTGATTTCATATTTCTTCCTTTGTGCTACATCAGTAGGAATAGTTGCTGGATACCGATAACCTTCTTCCACGATTGCCCATTCTTCTGCACCAAGACTTTGCAAATATGCTTTTGTTCGTATCTTCCAGAATAACAGAGTACTTTCATTGAATAAAGGTGGCCTTAGAGAAAGTACTCCTTCCTGACTTCCCATTTTGACGGATCTCCTTCAAGCGATCAAGCTTCTGCAAAAGGACCTGCTCTAATACCAATTGTTGGGAAAAATACTGAGAGGGGGGGGGGGGGGGGTGAATCAGTATTTAAGGCTGACTGAAAACTTTTTAATTTTTATTTTTCTAAAATAATCCATATGCTACTTTCCTGAAACCAACTCGCGTATACACGCGGATATCCTTCATAAAACTCGCGTATATACAGAGATCTTATTATGCATTTAATTCTTTACTTAGATCTATGCATCAATCATTCATCAGATGTTTAGTTAGCAGTAAGCATGTGCAGTAATAACAGAATAAACCATCACACATAAGCAACACACATGAACACCAGGATTTAAGGTGGAAACCCAAGTCGGGAGAAAACCACCATTGCCGTCGTGTATGTCTTCAATATTTTATTATAAGGAAAACATCTTACAACAATGTACTGGCGCAGACTCATACCATCACGCAGGCACCCACTTGCAGAAGGCTACAACCTTCTCTCGTTTACCAGCCTCTCCTGGAAGGGAGCTACAACCCCCTGCTCTCGTTTACCAGCCTCTCCTGGAAGGGAGCCACTACCCCTGCTCTCGTTTACAAGCTACGACTGGAAGGGAGCTACAACCCCCTCACTGAAGGCTTCAACCTTCAACACCTCTGCGGACCACGTTTCATCAATTTTCAAACTGGATCCAACAGCTTCCATACAATACAACTTGTAGGCCACTTTTCATCATATTTTCAGACTGGACCCACTCCACACATTTAAGCTCAACATTCATCAAACTGAAACTTATAACCCCATCAATTCATTCATTGAATCATCAACCAATCAACCAACGACTTGATCTTCAATTAATATAATCAGCAGCATATTCATCATTCAAACAACCCATTTCTATATGAATACATCATTGACAGATAACAGTAGAACAGCAAAACAGATCAGGAATTTTATTCCACTTACTTCAACAAACCCTAGATTCCATATGCGCTTTTACTTCACTGAACCTGCGTATGTACGCGCTTTCATGCATACCGACCCACGTATACTTCTGTGCATTCTTCAGAGAACCCTGTCTACCCATACGCGCTTTGCCTTAAGCAGACCCGCGTATACACGCGCTTTTACTGAAGAGAACCTGTGTATACATCTGTAACTTTTCAGGACTGTGCAACTCTTCAGATCAGATAAAAAACTCAGATTTCATCCTTTACTTCAGAAATTATTTCGCCTCATCTCAGATCTAAACATTCCATAAACAGATCTAGAAAATACATATACATTTCAGATCTAGAGATCCTTCTTCATCATTTTCTTCATAGGTGCATCATAGATTCAGATCCATCAATCAAGAACAGAGTTCATCCATGTAGATATTCCTTAGAGAGATTTAATCATTCACAACCCTTACTCATGCACACCTTGCACAATGATATTCTTCTCCTTATATAGATTTAGCCTTTATCAATACCATGAGTCAAAACCACACAACTTCCGATGGTATTCCTGGACGGGATCAAATAGATAATCAAGTGCTCAATACAATGGGTCAATACCATGGTAACACCCCTTGGTATTCTAAATTTGGAGCCCAAAAGGGCATACATGATTTGGCACATACTTTTCCGCGTGCATACACTACTTCACCTTAACAAACCCGCGTATGCTTTGTAGCATAACTTATTTATCATTTTTCTGGCACTTACTGGAATTCCTTTCTTTTGTTACATTTGAGCTAAATTGTAGATACATCATCCTTCCTTTTAACACATAGATACATCATCAATAACTCATATGTTGCTTATCATAGGCAACTCATCAAGTAGGTTTCCATCAAGAACAACCTCATCAAGCAGGTTCCATCAAAGTCAATACATTGTATCACATTGCCAACAATCTCCTCCTTAACTCATCAAGTAGGTTGTTATCAAGTAGGTTGCCATCAAGGACAACACTCTGCATCATATTTCCAACAATATTATTTCATCAAGTAGGTTTCCATCAAGGACAACACATGCCAACATTACAATTCACCAAAACTACTATAGCATCACTAGCTACTTCCTATAAAATTTCTACATTATATACAACCCTTATGCCTATGGCTGTAACAAAAGTATAATAGTAGTTAAAACTAAGCTTTCGACTGTTACAAAATAGTAATCTAAGGCATATGGCCAGAGTCCTAATCTTTAATATCCATTGATTTCTCTCTCGCTCCGATCCCAACTCAATATGAATTGATCTTTAACAGAATATCCGCATAGATAGTGAGCTATCACAGGAGTGCAAGAACCGTTAGTTGGTGCAGGAATCCTACCCGCACTCATTCATTCTACCACAATGATTAATACGTTGTTCATCAAATACTTTAGGAAATAAGAAATATTAGTTGCAAAGATAATTTAAGGTATAAATTCCATAAATAAATAATTATGTCCATGACAAGCCTTAAATATGAAAATATAAAGAGAGTGCATGAATGGGCACAATTATGGAAAAAGTGTAGGAATGAATGGTTCCAAGGTTGAAACAGAGGTTTTTAGGCAATGTGTTTAGAGTAGGATAGAGGCTACAAATGAATAAATTTAGCCTACCAACAAATCCCAAGAAGATTTCCTTGAGGATTGGGTTATGTGCGAAGTTTGAACCTCGGTATTGTGGGCTTTTCTAGATTCTTGAGAGGAATGGATTAGTGGCCTACAGACTTGCACTGCCTTCGACAATGAAATTCCATGATTTTTTCCATATTTCATTGCTTAAAATATATCTAAATGATTTTGATGATATTATTGATTTGTTTTTATTTCAAGTGGAGCCAGAAGGAGAATTCCAACTGGAACCTTAGAGCATTTTGCAAAGAAATATGCTAATGGTCCAGAACCGAGAAATCGAGCAGGTTAAAGTGAATTGAAATAACTTTGGACCCTATGAAGCTACATGGGAGATGGTTGATTAGATGCAAGATATGTATCCTTCTTTATTCGTTGGTTGAGCAGATTTATTTTGGTATATGTTTGGGTGGTGTGTTTTGGTTATGTCTATATATGCATATGTATGATTTAAATACTGCAAAGAGTTGTGTTATAAATATCCAATAAGCGATATGGGTATAATTTTGTTATATTTTCCATTTTGGTTTGTTTTTTAGTGGTTTTATAATTGTAAATATTGAATTGAGCTAAGCTATAAAGCTCCATGGGAAGTATGCTTTTATTTTCAATGGTATTACTAGTTATAGGTGTCATTGAACACCAAGGATGGCGTTTCCCTAAGGGGGAGGGGTCTGTAAGAACCTCAAGTTAAAGTTTCATTTAATAAATTTTAAAAAGGAAAAATAAGACCAAGGTCATGAGACACATAGTCCAAGTTGAACATTGGAAAAAACATCCTCGAGGGGTGTTAATTTTATTTATTATAGCTAAAGGAAATTGGAAAAGAAAATGGAAAATTCAAAGAGGCATTATTTGGCATTTATTTATGAAATAATGGAAAATAGGAGAAAAGGAAGGTTAAGGGTCACAGGTTGCGTGTGACGGGGAAATTGAAGGAAAAATAGAAGAAATTAGAGCCCTAAATGATAAAAAGGCTTATCAGGTTTAGTTCACAGATTTTGACAGTTAGCTTTTGTCAATTCAGTTTTGGAGGTCTCTCTCTATTCTCTCTCTATCTTATACTCTTGCAAACTTACAGCATTTTTGGAGCACTCTAGCATTAGAGAAAGGAAAAAAAAGGAAGGGAAAGAAAGTGAAGGAAAGCAAGGATCAAGCAAGGATGATTTTGGATCAAACAACTTCAATGAGAATACTTTCAGGTAACAAGTTGCATGTGTGATTTCCTCGTTTTTATATGGATGAATGATACATGCATGTATGTATTTAGTTCTCTTGATGTCATTGGCAAGGTTTTTTCCAAGTGTGATAGTGGTTTCATCCCTGCCTTTCCATTTTTGGATAGCCATGGTGTGATCGAGTTCTTTTACTTGGTTGAGCTAGATTTCCGAATGGTTTCGAAACTGAGTGGGGTGGTCTCAAGAAAATTCCCAAAGGCATAGGAATCCCTTGACCAGTAAAGGAGGGATACATGGTAAATCCTGAGGGTGGAGACGGGAAAATTCCTCATGGTTTAGGTGGAGATGTATGGAGGAATCCATGCTTATTTAGGGCATAATGATCCCTTGATCGATATATAGAAATATCATGGTAAATCCTAGTTGTGTATGTTTATTTTTTCGCATAGGAATCCCTTGATTGGTAATGGAAGGATACATTGTAAAGCCTTGTTGTATAGATAATGGCTTTGGGCGTAGTAATCCATTGATCGGCAATGTTGAGATACACAGTAAAGCCTGAGGAAGACCTGGTTGTTTTGTCGTGAGTCCCACATTCATTCTTGGAATATGACATGGGGGTGATTGGCTGAAAGAAACATTTGGTTTAGCCCAATCTATGGTCGGGTGGTACATGGAAGTCCTTGACTTGGTTGCCATTTTCATATGTTAATAAGAGTTTTTTCCTCTTGTATCTCATGAGTATTTATACTTGTTATTATGTGGCTTTAATGGAAGTTCTATCATTTTTATTATTCTGGTTATATTATGGTTATAAGCATGGTTTTATGGAAAAATTTAATTATGGGTCTCGACATGTTTTTATTATTAAATGAATGGTTAATAGATGTATGACCTAATAGATGATAATGCAACTATTGTGAGAGGGCCTCAGACCTTCTTGACGATTCTCAAATAAGTATGGGATGCCCATGTTCACATGTGTAATTATGACATGTAAATTTAATCCAAATTTGATCATTATATCATTTTTCATCCATCTCGATGCATTTGAATTGGAAAAAGGTGGAGGAATTAACTCACAAGATTGTTTTTACCGGTGGGACCTAGTTTGGCAAAACATGTCTGAAAAATTCAGGAGCGTTTTGAGGTATCAAACGAAGTTTTTTGGGGGTAAAAAATTTGCGCTCTAACGTCACATCCTTTCATTCTATTCTACACATAAATATATTTCCAACATCGCAAGAATATTTTCAATCGGAGTTCGTATGGAAAAGTTATGCTACTTAGAAGTTGACCTTCATGTTTTCACACCTATAGTTTAGGAGGATGTCGCGTCAACCCCCATTATTCATGGAAAAGGGGCTAGCCACGTGTTTTTGATGTAAAATAATCTATAAGATTCTATATTGTAACTCTAGTTAAGAGTTGTTGTAGTCAAAATTAACCACTAGTAGGCTATCAGGTTGTGTTATAACCGAGCCACTAGGAGGAAGAGCCATTCCATTCTTTCGAGAGCATTCTTTTCCATACTTGAGCAAAGAAAGCTAGGAGAGATAGGTGGTATAACACACAGAGAGGATATGTGCACTAAAGCAGCCCACAAGCCACATATATTACTTTGTTTGCACCTGCATCCATATTTTGAGACAGAAAGAGAGAAAAGTGACCTCACCTTACAGCTAGGTTTTCTCCCGAAAAGGTTTCTGAGAGAGCATATCTTGTGTCTTATATGTGTGTGAGCTTACTTTTTCATTCTCTAATTTTCTGCATAATTTATATTAATGTGCATGCATTAATTACAATTAAATCTATAGATCAAGAATTTTAATAAAATTATAATAGTGTAGAATCTTAGATTTTTAATATAATATGACACTAGTAAAAAATGATGAAATTAATGACTAGGTGACTAAAAATGTTAGTCACCACAATTATTTCAAGTGAATTACTACTAAATTTGAGCAAGTTTAAGTGACCGAACTAAAAATGACTAACTTAAATGACTAATTTAGTCTTGGAATAAAATATACGACTAGATAATAAGTGACTCAACTAAAAGTGACTAACTTAAACGACTAATTTAGTCTAGGGATAAAATATATGACTAGATATTAAGTGACTAAAGTAAACTTGACTAACTTAAATGACTAATTTAGTCTAGGATTAAAATATATGACTAGATAATAAGTGACAATTAATAATGATTAATGTAAATGACTATTATAGTCCAAGAATAAAAATATGGCTAAATAAAAAGTACAAAAAACATATGAATTAGTCATTTATGTCAGTAATTTTTAATTGTGTCACTTCATATATGGAAAATTGCAATTTTGGTACCGAAGTGTTACATTTAACTATAGGTGTCTCTGAATCGATTTGCAATGTTAAAATTTAGAGACAAAGGGGTCTCTGAATTTACAATGTTGAAATTATGAATACCCTTTTGTCTCTAAATTTAACAGTGTTGATGGGTTCATCTACAATTAACATAATTGCATGTATCATCTATCAACTTTACACTAATGCATTCATTATAATTTTAGTAAAGGTAATATTAATTATATAGCCAAATTTATATTTATATTTATATTTAATATTTTTCCATAAAGTTTAATTTTTAAACTTCATTGATTTATGTTAAAAGTGTGATTTGTTTTAAATCTAAGGTTAAATCTTCATATTTACATTTAATAACTAGATAAATATAACATTTCTTATGTTAAACACGTGAGTTCATTTAAATCTAGTATTAAATCATCATATTTACATTTGATAAATACTAAATAGATAAACCTACAATATATATTTATAGACCTATTTAGTAAATAGGTATGAATATTTTTTAATTTAGGTGTGAAACATAATTAAATTTTTAATGATGTATGAACCTTTGTTTTTTTGTAAGTCAATGTTATATTCATGTAGGAAAAAAGGAGTACATATAGCTAGTTACAAAGAAAATGGTCTCACCTCGACTTGGTTTGTTAACAAAAATTTGCACCAGATGCAAAAAAATGCAAAAGAGGGACTAGGGACATTGTCCATAAATGGTTGGGCTAGAGGCACCAAAACACATATAGAACATAAGAACACAAAATAGCATACTAGTCGTCCAACGTGGTGGATTCATGGTTGTCCAGGGTTGTTCCTAGATGCGGTGGAGGAAAAAAGTCACACTAACCGTGCCTTTCAAACGGCGCCAACTAAGTCTCCGGCTTTCCTACTTTCTCATTGTGTTGATTTTGGCCTCGCCAAATAACTACCAGTCTCTTCTGAACTTGGCACTGTAAATAGTGCATTCAATCCAATGTTTCCATATGCTTTGCATGCTCCTCATGATAAAATCTCTCAGTTGTGTCCACTCTTTCCATCAGGCTGTTGATAAGTGCACGATTGTTCTCTAGGAAACAATGTTGGACAACCTACCCCTCATTTACCTCAAATCAATCAAACCCACAATTCCCCTTACCACCATGGCCTCCTCCGCCCCAACGACTATGATTTTGAACCCTTAAAGACCCACCTCTGTTATCCCCCCGCTTACCTCCTCCACCACCCCCATGTGCACCCACACTAACGAGTCATGCACGCTCGCAGTATTTCCACCCTGGCGTGCAGCCGCCATGATTATTTCTGAGTCTGCCACCCCCACAGGGCCATGGATGACACGGGAGGGAGAAAATCAACACCACACCAGGGGCTTCATAATTCTCCAAGGTCGAGGAACCTCGTTGTGTGTAGAGTCGAGAGACCAGACCCCCCACTATAGAATAAAAAAACCACCAACGAAGGAGCCAAATGTCATCTCCCACCACCACAAGGAAGCATAGAGACAGCTCCCACTACCAAATAAAGACTTCTACCACCAGCAAAACTAGATACCATCACGCACCAAACCAACACAGGAAATTGAACAACAAATTATGACAAAGTAGCCGACGCTTGAGTGTAACTTCCCCTAGGGTAGTGACCAGCCTCCAAATTCTCCACATAGAGACCACACACCAATCCACCAAACACTGTCACACCCACGCTGGAGGGCACTAAATTTGGAAAAGCAACTAATTTTTTTCCACCACCCTCGAGATTTCCTCGACTACAAATTCTAGCTTCCTCTCTTATCACGAAAAAACAGACTCATTGAAAGCCAAGAAAAATGGAAACGAGTGATCTCAATTCCCTTCAAATTCCTATCCTCAACCCAAACGTAGTCAACAGCTAAGAAACTGAGTAGCAGGGACCGATTGAACACATCACACCAGCAAATTCCCATGACAAGCACACACAAGCCACTCCCTATGTAAACCTTCTCACGACGTATACGCTTCCTCTTCAAAGGCCACCATCAGGACCAACACCAAACCATATTTAGGAGTCTAATGTTGGGTTCCCTCATCTTCCCTTTCCTTATCCTTTCACCTCCTCTAAACTCCAATGTACAATTAATTTTCACATGAATTTCCAAGGTGAAGCCAGTAACTCTCAACCCATAACCCATTAACCCCTCACCCCTAACCCCTAAGCCCCTAATCCTTAATCCCTTAACCATTAACTCATTATTCACCTAACCCCTAACTGCACTGAAATCCCCTAACCCATAAGCCCCCAATCCCTAATCCCTTAACCACTAACTCATTATTCCACTAACCCCTAAATGCACCTAAATCCCCTAACCCCCCAATCCTTAACCCCTTAACCACTAACTCATTATTCCCCTAACCCCTAACCCTAAGCCCGAAGCCCCTAATCCCTAATCCCTTAACCACTAACTCATTATTCCCATAACCCTTATAACAATCCTTAAAACTCGTTGGGATTATCCATTCCAAATGAGAACAGGTCTAGTTGGGACCTACGATCAGGTTATTTCCCCCTTGTTGACAAGATCAAAATGGTTAATATTCGATATAAAAATTTAGATCAAATATTTCATTAAAAATAGGGAACCATACCATCTTTTCTAGGCTATTCCTATCGGTCACTTGGCCTCTTCTTTCTCTCACATGAATGTAGTCTTGCTTTATCGGTACAAAAGAAGGTTTCACATTATCAATTGTTTGTTTGGGAAAACTTTCAATTGTTTCATCACTATTACATTCTTCAAGCTTATCCTTTAAATCATCCTAGTCTTTTGTACACTCTCCAACTTTGTAGTGCTTTCCATTCCTCTCAGTCTCATCTGTTTCTTTGGTCTGTTAAGGGGCAAGGTCAACAACATTAGGATGTTTTTGTAACAAACAAGGGTATTTCTAGGATACAATCAAGTGGAGCAAGAGTATAATCGCCAAATTTCTCATGAATGTGGGACACTCGAACTTAATCTTTTCTGTAGCAGTCATGAGGTGCAGTGTGGTTATTGAGACTTCATCAGATGCCCATTCTCCGAACTTAAATTGTGTGACAACACTATGGTTGAGCTTGAAACTAGAGATTGAACATACATTTGGTTTAATTACAATAGACATTTTCATCAATAAATGGAAAGCAATGGCCAACAAATACTAGAAATTAATAAATAGAGAATACATGGAACAAGAAACAATACCTACAAAATTGTTACATTGAGACACAAAGAATAAAGAACTATTGTGCACAAACAGAGACCAACGAAACTATCATCTTAACCCCTAATCCATTGAACACTAATTCCCAACCCCTAACCCATTTATCCCCTAAACCCTAAGCCTCTAAACCCTTAACCCCTAACCCATTTAACCCCCTAACCCATTTTACCCCCTAAACCCTAAACCCCTCATCCCTTAAACCCTAATTCCCGACCCCTAACGCATTTAACCCCCTAAACCCTTAAAACCCTAACCCATTTAACCCCCTAAACCTAACCCCATTAACCCCTAACCTATAACCTATAAAATCCTTAACTGCTAAATCCCCTAACCCCCTAAACCTCTAAACCCCTAACCCATTTAACCCCAAAACCCTAAACCTCTAAACCATTAACCCCTAATCCCTAAACCCTTAACCCCTAACCCATTAAACCCCTTAATGCAGCAAGAAGATTCCAAGCCAAAATGCATTACATTTTTACTCACAATGATGTTATTCATTGACAAAATTTATTCAAACCAAAAAATTTTCCATGTTGTAGGGTAGGGATTAACTCGAAATCGATGGCCTTTTAGGTGTTAATATGTTTTGTTTGATCATACCGCGCTTGCCATGTGTTGATTTAGAGAAAAAATACTATAGAAATGAGATGGTCCCCAAAACACAAAAGGACCAATGAATGTGACTCCGTGTCTTCCACGAGAATGAAGGAAACCCTTTAAAATATAGAATAATAAAATGCGTGGAATTGAAATGTTAATTAAGGATAACATAAAAACGTGGTTGCAGAGAATTTGATGAAAGGTGCAGAAAAAAAAATGCTACAATGATGAGACATCCTTGTCAGTCTTTTGGGAAAGAATAAGTTTAAGAAGCTCGAAACAACTCTTGGAGTCATGTTCAATGAGTGACCATAAACTTAGGGGTGTCAGAGTGGGTAATGATCATAGTTTATGGTGTATAATATTCACCATACATAAAATTTGTCGTTTAGGTCATTTTTTTGGTGGTCAATGTTGGTGAATCACTATATTATATCATGGTACCATATATTTCTTTTTTAAAGGAAAAAATATATTGAACATGAAATAAGTTGCATCTCATGTAAATGTTTAATGCCGCGATGTTGTGAATGGTTTTCACATTATATGTATCATAAATTTGTAATCAATTCTTTCAAGTTTAATTTAAGAAATAAAGGAAGAGGTGCAGGGCCTTACCAGAAGAAGGACTTTTACTAACTTGTCTCCTCATATCATTCAAACATTAGCCCATAAATCAAACACATGCCCTAGTTTCTCTAGTATGGAAATCCTTAGATGAATATGATAATGAAATCCTCCCAACCACTAGTTCTAACCCAACTATTGAATGTCTTTGGTTGGCATGTGTAAATGCCTTTAATGGATCCATGGATATGTAGGAAATCCAATTTTGCATTGAAATGATAAAAACACCCAAATTAACACGAGGTATAAAAATTTCAACCTTACAACTCTCTCATCCAATATTAAATACTTCACTAATTAGTCAACGGGTAACCTACTTAACTGTATATTAAATATTAAAAGCACTCATATTAACACAAGAAAATAATAATAGTATTTCATATAAAGTTATAATATAGGTAGATGCTAAATTGGCATGTGGCACCCCCTTCTTTGTGGGAAAATATATGCCCTTCATGCAATGATTTAACTATTTAATCGATGGAGGTATACATACCTTAAGTTCCCTTGGATTGAAAATTGTGACATTTAAAGGGGAAACACTTTAACACAATTCTAACAAGTAAATACAAAAATAATTTCTATATGTATCAAAGTTATTCTAAGAGTTGCATGCCATGCTTAATTTTGCATGAAATCAACGGAACTCATGAAGGGTTGATCACAATAGGCATGTATGGTTGATTCCGATTATCATAGGTATGACAGTTTGGTTTTCCCAATCCAGAAATTTCACACATTGTTACTATTGTTAAAGGTATGTTAGGTTGGTTTACTTGTTCAACATCATGCACATTTGTTTGTGTTGATTAAAGGCATTTTAGTTCATTGACAAAACCAATAGTTTGTCAAGTTGGTCAACTTAACGAGTTGTGTGTCATGTCAATCATCTTAATGAATGACATGTCATGTAGATTAATTTATTTATTGACATGTGCATTCCATTGTCATTGTTAGAGATGTGTTAGGTTGGTTATTAACATCTATTTTTTATTAACACTATCTTGGAGATTATCCCTATCAACATGCATGTTTAGCTACAATTGCGAGAGGTATGTTAGGGTGCTGAACTCCATCAACAACATTTATGTTCAATTATGAATGTTGAAGCATACCACATTGGTCACACGATTACCAACATGTACCTTTTGGTTATCACTAGAAGAAGTGTGTTAGGTTGGTCAACTTTATAAACTACATGTATGGTTGGTTACTAGTAGTAAAGCATCATTTTAATGGTAAATGAAATAAATAGTGTGAAAATATTGTAACCAATACTGAATACATGTTTTTTTGGTTAACTTAGTTAACATCACATAAATTCAATACAATTGTTCGAGGCATCCAAGGACACCCAACCATTTAAAGTAGTGCCTAACATTGATGGGGGCTTTCTTATTGCTTGGTGGGTGAAAATACTGTGTTATTATTCCCCCAGAAGTGTTCAATATTGCCATGTGACATGTTCACCCCTCATGGGCCGAATTGCCTACTTAAGGGGGTCGTTTATTTAAGATAGGGTTAAGTCCTAGTCTAGAGTGACTTTCGTAGAATAGGTACCACTTAGTTGTGACTGTTGAGTTAAAGTGGTGCTTTCATAGCTTTTGAGATGCTTCTACCACATTTCAATGTCTAAAATCAATTAATTTCCACTTGATTGTGTTCATTAAAACAATTTCAATCCAAAAAAAAGATGTATTTGAAAGCAAGTTAAATATCCCAATGGTTGTTGACCCACACCGGCAACGTTACTAGATTTATCTCCTTCCTTGTATTTTTTGGGATTCAGCCTCATCCCACCTAGCATAATTCATTTAGTCCACCATTACGTACACATGCATTCTAAAAAACATGGCAAACTTGACCATTGTCATACCTTACAAAATAATTTCAAAAACATTGTTAAATTTGCACCACAACATATACATATGTGCAATTTGAATCAATATTTCCTAAATTTCTATATAATTCTCTTAATTGCAATATTCTACCACCTTGACACCCCTTAAACCCTATGAAAATATTTGTATTGATTTCATGACCATCTCCATTTTTCAATTTCCTTAAATTAATCTTATAACACCCTCCATTAAAATCATTACCTACACTTACATATATTCACTAACTCTATAACTCAACGAATATTAAAACTACAACAATAATATAATTATAATACTATATAAATGAGATATCTTCACATCTAAAACTAATGATATATTAAGTCCGATATGTTTCATTTCATAAAAAGGCAAAGAACTTCCAAACCTTGGGGAATCACCTCTCAAATTTTACAAAAACAAATGCATTATTAGGAGGGAAAATTTCCCAATCAACATATAGAAGGTCAAAAAAATGAGAATAAATTAATAAAAATGGTGGTGGAATTCTTTTACTTTTTAATAAATCCGAGAAGGTAAAAACAAATGCATTTGAGGGAAAAATTTCCCTAACTACGTATAAGGCTGGAAAATGAAAATAAATTAATAAAAAATGGTGGTGGAATTTTTTTACTCTTTTTACTGAAATCCACTAGAACCACAGCCTCACTGGAATGATAGCAAAATATGGTCAAGGGTTTTGAATTTGCACTAACTGGTTAATGGGGCAGTATGACCCTGGTAATCGATGAGGGATGCCATTGACGTAATGAATGGAAAGTTGCTTGATGGGAGGAGCATCACCGTTAACCGAACCCATTCCAGAGGAAACAGGTGCAGTGGTGGATGTTGTGACTCGCATGGCTACCTAGGGGCAACGGTGATGGGGTTACAATGGAAGTGGTGATCATGGAAACCATGGTTATAGCGGTGGTGGTGGCTACAATGATGGTGGTAGTGGAAAATCTTGCTATGGTGGTGGTGGTTCTGATGGTGGCTGCTAGAGGAGATAGGAAATATGATGTTGCACTAGGTTTTTATTTTTGTGGTCTTATGCTTTGGTTCTATAATAATCCTATTGGTGGCAGAGCTTTATGATGGTAACTGTCCCTGGGCTTTGTGTTTCAATGTTCTGTAAATTTTGTATGGTTTTTTATCTGGATATCTGTGGCTCTCGTTGAGATGTATCAAAGCAGAAATATACAAAAGTATGGTTCTAATAAGAAGAAGAGGAACAGGAAGAAATCGAAGTCGTAACTCTGCCGATGGAGGACAACAATGAAGACAATCAGCCTACGAATGTGTCCAGCCTAGACGACGATCAAGATGCTTCTGGAAGCGACGAGGCTGAATGCTTCTGGTAGCGATGAGACCAAAACCGTTGATGAGGTAATTTTGTCAAATTCTATTTCTTGATGAAATCAACATCTTGCTTATTCTGTCTCACATTGTCTTGCCACTTTCTCTACGCATGATCTTGGTGTATTTAAGTTTTAATATTCAACCTTTTGTGATTATATTTGGAGTTAGTTAATTTATATCATTCCCAAGTTCGTTGGGTTTTAAATGATACGTTTAATTTTTAATTTTTTGTTAGTTTCTTAAAAAGCATGAAAAATCCATGATTTACTAAATGGTGAAATAATGGATTCAAAAATCCGTTTGAACATACAAAATACTCTAGCCAAAATACTTTGGCCATTGACCAGAAATGAATATATAAAGAATGACATACATCACATAAGAGGAAAAAATAACAGCCGAATCTCCATGATCCTAAAATAGGGGCTAAAAATCAGCCATAATACATTTCAGTTGAAGAGAAAAGAAGCCAATAATGGGAAGAAATAGGTGATTAGAATGGAAAATAGGGAAGGAAAGAAGGTCATTGAAGCAGCACCTATTTCCATTGTCGGACTGGGAGCAGCTGCTGTTGTGCCCAACATTATCATGAAAATGACCAAGAAAGTTGCAAATATAGTTTTAACTAAGATGACCATTCTTGCTCACTCACAAGAAACCTGGTGCTACATAAGATAATGGGAAAAATCCAGCACAAATCTTTCCAAACAAGCCTGAATCTCAAACCAATCACCGCTTGAAAGTATAATATTCGAGTCTTAAAAAGCCTAAATCTCAAACCAAGCACTACTTTAAAGTATAATATTGCTCCTGAGACTTGAACTCTTAATCATCTTGTGTACGCATGCGTTGTAAAAAAAAAATTTTGCTGTTAATATCTATTTGAAGAATTAGTATTCTGCATTTTTGACCTTATTTTGTTGTTCTTGTGACTGGTTGTAGAATACTCTGCAGTCTGAGAAAAAATCCTCTAAACTACCATCTGAATTGGCTGAGTAATATATGTGTGCAATGAGTGGAGTTGAAAGGGGAGTAGACTCCCACAGAATCTGAGCTAATTTTTTTTTTTTAAACTCATCCTCTAAACTACTGTGCGAATTGGCTGAGTAATACATGTGTGCAATGGGTGGAGTTGAAAGGGGAGTAGACTCCCACAAAATCTTAGCCAATTTCTTAGTTAAATCATCCATCAAACAAGTGTTTAATACTGTTGTGTATGTCCTTTATAGATTGTCTTCATATCTCCCACTCTGGGTGGTATGTAAGTTATCCGTAGTCTCGTTGTGAGTAGATTGCATGGAGGTTGAGCCCGAATAGATGCATGAGGGAGGCTAAGGGGTGTCCAACTCGTCCAACTCGAAATGACTTTTGCCTTGAAAATTGCAAATTAAACCTACTTCTAACATGTGTATAGGCCGTCGTGTGGAGTATTCTCAGCTGTTACGTGGGAGTTTTGGAACTAACGAGATCGTATTTCAAATTTCCCTTTCTTGCAATGAATATGCGTGGAACATAAATGGGGGATTGAGGTCGGGTCTACAACAATTTGTGGTATCTACAGAATTCAA
This sequence comes from Pinus albicaulis, assembly GCA_034641835.2. Classification (NCBI taxonomy): domain Eukaryota; kingdom Viridiplantae; phylum Streptophyta; class Pinopsida; order Pinales; family Pinaceae; genus Pinus; species Pinus albicaulis. The sequence goes on along the minus strand of CM076573.1, from coordinate 746,989,012 downwards.
TGTGCTCCCTCCTTGTCTTGGCTTGTTTGGCACTTGAACTTTGTCGACCCTAGGTGGATGCTCCAATCACCCTTTCACTCGCTTTGACTTCATCTTGATTTTCCCATGTCATTTTCCTTGCCCCTTTGACTTGGAAAAATAATAAACAAATCACAACTTATTAATTTTTTTGAAATTTTTTCTTCACTTTTTTTCCACTAACATTAGAGAAAGTGGGTTTTTGAGGGGGTAATAATGATTTTTTTTGACCCTCAAAGTGTACATGGGAAGAATGTTGTGATGGAGAGCATGAAGTTTTTAATACTTATAAGCCCCCAACATCTTCTAGGCTCACTTAGCTATAATTTTTAATAGAAGATTGCCCACCCCGAGTCTTCTTATTTACGAACAAAGCTTTTTGTTGGGGTTCCCATGTTTTGGCTGGCATTGGCAGACACGAAAGATGAGACAACATTAGAACCACTGGACCTCGGGATCTAGCCCTCTCGGGTCCAGTAGAGGATCTCTCTATATGAGCAAAGGTTTGTGTCTATGAGGCTCAAATGTTATGATTCTAGGCTAGTTATAAAGCTCGGGGTTTGTTGGTTTGATTGTTTGTTTTGGTTGTTGGTTATCGAGAATGAAGGTTCAGAGGTAAGGCCGGAGGATGAGACAAAGAGGGATAAAGGCGGAGGTGAAATATTCCAGAAAGTATTTCGAAACCATTGGGCAATGGAGTCGGAAAGGATTTTCTACTAATCAATAGAGCTTTCAATTGGGCTACTATCTAAAACTTAGATCTTTCAAGATGATTATGTGATATGGAAAGTAGGGAGGGGGAGATGACACGATTTTTAGAGCACAAAATTGCGGATCGATGGGTCGTACAAGGATCTAGTGGACGAGCTAACTCTAATCCCAGTGTTCCCAAATCTTTCCAACTAAATCTATAACAAGAAGCATCTAAGTGCGAATTCATTTAATTCATACATCGGAAGAGCGACAATAACATCTCACTACGCTGGTTAAACCAACTCAAAATCATGTCTCGTACAGTAATACGTATTCGGAAGAGAAAGCTTGTAAATGCAAAGGAGAGCGGGTGAAACATGGGAGGTACCTAACAAGTGTAAATCCTATGCCACGATTCTTCGATGGGCACAGAAAGAGAACAGAAAATGAGAATGAATATAGCTTGGAGATATGATACGGGAAACATCACCTAAGCCATATCGGAGATCCGAAATAAATGTATGCACTGCATTACGTTAAATAACAATACCACCAAGTACAAATATTGCTGTATAGCTGAATACTCGCGAAAAGCATGTCTCCTTCGCGTCACGATACTTTAAAGCAGAGACTTATGTCCTCAAAAGAAACTACTTTCGGTTCTCGACAATCGATCGACGACCTTTACTGATATGTCTCATGAGTTTTATAGGCACGTTTGAAGAGAAGACCGGAGGTAGGTAGAAAACTAAATGCAGCATTAACACCTCGAGAAGGAAGGAGTGCCGCCCGATCCGTTTTAAACTCGGAGCATTAACTCGGCGGCAATTTTGGGAACACGAATGATCTCCTCGGTTTGCCAATTACTACGGTAGCCTGGCTCACTGTCGTGCCGGTCACAGATTGCAGCGTACTTTTTGGTGTGTAAACAAAACAAGCTGAATGGACTCGCCATGCTTGTGAAATAAACTCTTTCCTGATAGCAGACAGATTTTGGAAAGCGGGAACCTTGCAGCAGACACAACATAAAACTGAGTCAATAACGTGTACCGTGTCCTTGATACCTTGGAAGAAACATTTTCTGCTTATTTCGAACCTAATATCGGCGTGACTCTGCAGGCCGTACTTTGTAACCATGATCATGGGTTCAATGACTCGCCATCTTTGCCCCTAAACTTCGCTGCTCAGTGAGTTCGATCCTTCGAATGCGAATCGTCGAAAACCTTGATCATTAGGAGGTTCTCTCTCTCGCACTACTCCCCTAAACGCCCCGACGTCAAAGATGCTGGGCTATAATGGCGTCGGATGAGACTGCGATGCTTTCAAACTGCGTACGCTGATGGAATTATATCGTGCTGCCACCTTTCTTGGCATTTCGCTAGTACTGCGGCTCCCGGATGAATTTTCCACGCGCAGTGCGTGACCTGCTGGCAATATCATGCGATGCTCGTGCTGCTTTCACGCTACGGAAACTCGCACAAGGCCAAGCATAACTCGTTAGAGAGATACATGGAGGTGGTGGCGCGCGGGGGCCAGACTGACAATACGGACATCGGGTTAGACATAAAGTGTCGCGGAAGACCTGTAGTGTGGTGAGCGAGCAGAAGATTACGCTCGGAAGGTGAGCGGGAGGAAAAATGAATGGAGACCTTTCGTAACTTTCGACCCTTTGAATGATAATATAAGACGGGAGGGCGTGCGTACGGTGAGGCACGTGGAGGTGACGTGCGCGAACCGTGCTGACAGCAGAAATAGTCAATAGTGGGGAGAAGAGACTCATCCTGCGGACCGCCCGGATCTTCAAAGGAGATCGTACGGTGGCGAAAGCACAGACGGAGGACGACGAACGGCGGCCGGTACGGTGGGCGCGGCGGCTACACCTGAGTACTCAGCACCATGGATGACGAGCGACGAATGGGATCAGCTCGCTGAATCGGACGGTGCACGAGCACATGCGCTACGCATCCCAAGCGAAGACGTCGCGCGTGACGGCGATGATTTTGAAACCGTACAGCAGCCACGTGTCGACGCGAGGTGGACCGCCGGCCGGACCGCGGACTACCGTTCCTACGCCCAAAGGTGTGGTGCGATAAGAAACCATCGTGTTTGTGAACAGTGCATGGGGACCATCGGCGCGAGCGCATTGCGGAACGGCGTGAATCAGCTACGTTTAAACGGACAAAGTGATGGCACGATCGGTAGATTTGCACGAGGAAAGACACGCAAGCGCGCAAGGATTTAATTGACAGCCATCCGATCTGCGCAAGACTTCGAGCGCCTAGTGCTCGCGCCCAGCATGTGATTGGAGATAAAACAAAGCTTTTTGCTGCGGAGGTGGTTCCGGCTTGCTATGGATCACGTGGAAGGAAAGGTGCGGGGGCCGATGGAAGAGAGGGCGAGGCTCGATATGACGTTTCAAAGTGGGCTTTTAACTCTTTTAATGCATTTTGAAGCCTCATGGCGTAACGATAGGGAGGGATGATAAAAAGAGTTTAAACAAAGGGCATGGGATTTAAAGGGGATCTTGGTTTATGGGGTTAATGGGAGAATAGAGCAGTGAAGGGCACATTGACGAAAGAGAGAAAAAGGGAAAAAGGGACACTTTGCGAGTATAAGCGATGGTGCGGTACTTTTTGGAGCAGTGATATTTAGCGATCATTGAGGCTCATAGACTCTCGTAAGAGCGTAGCAACAAAGCAGTTGGGTAGACATGAGAAAGGTCGCGAGGATGATGTGTTTTTGCTGAGGAAATGCATTCCTGTGTAGGCTATATGCTCGCAGCTTGTTTAGCTTTCTTTTTTCAAGGAAATCACTACGCTAACGGTGTGGCTCCACATGGGGATGGCTTCTTCTTGAAGGAGTCGAGAGTCGCATAGAACAGATCTTTGGAGCAGGCGGCTTTCCTGCTAGTGCCACATCCTTTTCTCTGTTTGATCACCGGCGCACAACATGTAGACATTACATCAGCGGAAAAGCTCCTCAACAATCTGCCTCCACTTCCATACCATACAATCCACAGCATTTTTCTCTCTTCTAGGTGCATTTGAGCTACTTGCAGTACCCTTTCCCTTCATTTTTATTTTGTTAACAAAAAATAAACACTATTCTAAATCTACTTATTGACTCCATGCAGAGGACCAGGTACAGGCGTGGTCTCCGTGTGTTTTCTTTCTACCTAATCTAACATCTCGTTGGGATTAAGCACATCACATGGGAATTTCTTCTCACATTCTAAAACGTAATTGAAAAACAAACAACTGGCCTGGAATTAGGCGTACAGCTTGTCGCGGGACTCATGGCATAAAGACAGGTCAAGCACATGGACAGTAGCTTGCAAAACTCAAGACAAAAGCGCGAAGGCTTGAAATCTGCAAATCTTTTTCGATATCTCTTCTCTCCTTAAGCACCTCGCCTTTTAGTTTGTTAGGAAGTCACTCCTTTCTCTACTTTCAGCCTGCGATTTCTAGGGCATGTGGGCTGATTCTGCTCTTCCTTGCTCGGTCTCGTATTTTGGGCATGTTAGGACCAAATTTCTGCTTTACTTTTCTTTTTGGCTCGAGCTTTTGAGTTGTTAGGAGCCAATACTTTTGCACATTAGAGGTTCACGCAGTTCGAGAATGTTTGAACCTCTCTCTTTTCTCTATGGAACATTTTCTCTTTTCTCTTTGAAAAACAAAAACCGTACAATGTGGCAGGCATAATGAACAGATGCTGAAATGAAAGATCAACAGAGCACGCTTTGAGAACATCTTCACCGTGACTGGTCGACGTGCCACTCTGTACTCATCTAATTCTCGTGAGAAAACGCATTTGGACCCACGTGTAGCGGATGATGTATGGACCTAGCACCCTGAAAGTCAGTCAAACTTTCCATGCTTTCCTTTGTCCTCTCCTTGAGTCCCACTTCAAAACTTTATCTCCAACTTTTAAAAATCAGCGACTTTGGTTTTCTCTTGTCAAACACCTCTTTATGTTTTCCTCATCCTTCACTGCTTTCCGTTTGTAGACCTCTCTCCCTGTTTCGCCGGAGATGGATTGTGTGTTTATTCTCTCCTACCATGTCATGCTATCCGTTTGGATCGGATCGGTTTCGAGTCGATGGTATCCCCAAGGCCGGTAGGAATACCGCTCGTTTCCATAGACAAGTGCAAATGGTGACATGCTGCGTAATGGACTGTCGTATAGCTCTGCTACGACCCACAAAGCATGTGCCACTTTGTTATGCCATGATTTTTTGATCTCTTCCAACAACTCTTTGATGATGATCACCGAGGCTCTTGTTTCGATGATTCAATCAATCCATTACCTTCGAGGAATATGAGCGCTGAATGACCAAGTGCTATTTGATACTTGCTGACATCAACCATCTTTTTGGATCCGAAAGTGAGGTATGCATTATCGATGATTATTTTTCCTTGGGCGGCCATACGAGACGGATGATGTACTCCTGTAGGAAACTAATGATGGTACGATACCCAGCAGCATTCCTGGTGGGTGTGGCCTCTCATCCACTTGGTGAAGTTAGTCTCGTGGTGCGATACAGGAACTGCCCATTTGTGTTGTGCGGAAAGTCGCAGGTGAAATTTCCCTATGACCTGAGGGCCCTGACCAAGGAAAGGGACCTTCGACGAGATGGGTTGTGGGGGCAAAGGGAGTGAGTTTTTCTTTTTCCCTCGAAAGACGCGACATTTGTGGCGCGACTGTCATTGTGAACATCATTGAAGAGTGTGGACCAAAAATAGCAGCGCTACCCGAGTATTTTGTTTGTTAAAGTGGCTTTCCAACCTCGGGTGGCCCCACATTCTCCAGCATGGAATTCTTGTTTAACCCTCTCTACCTCATTTTTCTAGCCAAACATTTAAGCACGATGCCATCGAGGATTCTTCCGATTATAAGTTTTCATTCACGATGGAAGTAACCCACGCCTTTAGCCTTTAAGAATCTGGCCTTGACGCCGATCGATAATCCGGGAGGGCACCGAGGTGTGTAAAGCGCACATACGTAATGCTTCTGGAATACCGAGAGAACTCTACGGGCCTACTATCGTAGTGAGGATCGAGGCACTCTTGTTGCTCGTCCAGCACTTTATCAGCAGCAAGAAAGGCTCAGGGGCTCGTAGGGTTTTGAGTTACAGCCATTAACTTGGCCTGAGTCTCACGACTCTTTAATGAGTTTGGTGGGTTTTACCTCAAAGGTCCTTACTCTAAGATCACGCTATCCATTTTGCCCTTTTCCCATCGCGGGTCACGGGACAGTATGTCTTTGACTATGGTGTCGCACATGGGCTAACGGTGTTGAGAATGCAAGTGTGCACCACAAGAAGCCTTTCGAGGCCTTAACTCGTGGCATAGCCTGTGTTCTCCCGCTGATGTTGTATTTCCTCAAGGGTGCATTCCTCTGCGAGTGCTTTGCTAAAGAAGGCAATTGGTTGTTCCATTCTCCTCGTGTTTTTGCTGCAAGCGAGGCTGCGACCACGCGTGCTCGAGAAGCAAATGACCAGGCACCAGGAAATCTTTGGAGACACACGTTTGATTGGGACGGAAGCTTGGGTAAGTGCAAAGTTTCAGCTGATTTCGATATGATCAGCCTAGCACAAACGATCCATTTAACTCGCTACTTTCTTTCCGCATGTTAGTCACGTTCTTAAGGTGTTCGCGCCCGATTTGGAATAAACACTCCTAACGATAAGCTAATCTTCCCGCCACTGAAAGGCCAGCAATTCCTTGATGTTTCGTGTGTGTGATGCGTACTCCCCCAACTCGCTTGCGGGTCTGTCCCGATTCCCTTCTAGGACATAATGTGGCCAAGGAGTCTGCCACTCACGTAGACCAAAGACGGTCTGGGATTCAAAGAGCAGCACCCGAACCTTTGCTGACATTTCCCTCGATAACTTCTTCGATGCTTTCGGTGTTCTTCTTCGCCCTGGAAAAGACGGTTATTTCATACAAGTGAGATAAAGCAATGAAGAGCCCTCGTCTCATTCGTAAGCGCTAGTGTCACATCGCTCTATGGAAGGTGGCTCCCGACGTTCCTTGATCCAAACCGTGTGCATCTTCACATACATGCTAAAGGTACCCCATGGAGTGGTGAAAGTGTACCTGGGTTGGTCTTCCGGGATTACTAAGACTTACAGGTTATGTCACGGAGAAACCATCTGGCAAACCTCTTAGAACCTACCAGCCATACGACATGTTCATTTAGGCAAGGGTAATTGTCTTTGAGTGAGGCCCTAGCGACATTCCTCAAAGTTCTATACGTAAAGATACGATTTATCTGTTTTTTTCCTCACGACCGACTGAAGTTTGGATACTCGATCGAAGAAACCTCACGAGCACGATTATACACGCTTCCTACGTCTTCTTGATCTCTTTCTCATCTGTGAAAGAAATTTTTTAGATTGATTCTGTCGAGTTTTTGCCCAAAGGGCTCGATTTTCTGCGAGGTGTCTTATGTTGAATGACATATGTGTGATGGCCTAAGTCCTACATGGCTATCATTTGCAAAGCACGTCAGCGAATTTCCTTGGAAAGCTCAATGTATTTCTTCTTCATGTCTCAGTGAAGACCTATGTCAACTTTAATTATTTTCGCTTATCTTCGTGCCTATGTTGCACTCTTCCACCTTGGTCTGCATGTTCTATAGTGGGATTTTTTGCCACATCACTGCAAAGTTGCACAAAGGTCCTCTAGAGCACCGAGGCCTGCTGGTATATTCTCAATCTTTGACCGTCATGCACACCTACGTACCCTCTTCACTATCCTGCATTTTTCGCATTCTATGGTCGATATTTCCAGTTCCCGATCCATCTCATAGAATTTGTTCTCATGTTACGGCAGCTATCTATCCTATTCGATGATTCTTCACTTAAAGGCCTCTATCGTATTTGGAGGTCTAAATCGGAAAATTCAAAGCACGATGCCGCCTTGGTCACAGTGTCATCCAATTCCGGCTAATGTATCACCTTCAGTGTCTCCCAACAATATTTTTGCGCAATCCGAAACACGATGCGGTCTCAGTTTGGTCCGAATGATGATCTGTTTCGTCTCCGGGGCTCTTGGGTAGGAACTGCTGAGCGAGCTAATGTCCATTTTGCAATGACATTTTGACTCTAGTGAACGAATACTAATTTGTATTCAAACAAACGTTTTCGAAGTGGTTCCATGGTGTCATCTATGTGTCTCGACTAGGATGTCTCTTTCAGATGTGTTTCCCCATTTCGTACCATTTTATCACCAGCTCGGAATCTCACCTACACGGCTGTCTTACGGGCTCCTAAGTTTTCTCGGTTCTGGTAGTCACGCAGGATAAGGGCCTCGTATTCTACAACATTGTCTGTACATTTAAAGTGCAGGACCACAGAACGCAGCTCTCGACATGGTTGTTTTCCAGATTGTGTAACCACACCGCAACTCACAGCGATTCTGCAGCATGACCCATCGACACGCTTCCCGCAAGGACCCATCCTCGCTGTTATTATCACCTCTTTCCCTACAGAAAGGGTTCACCATTGTGTTGCGCTATGGGGTCTATACTAGGCGCGGGGTCGCTTTCCTCGTGAAATGTGAGCTTGTCATATAGGTCTGTCGAGATGATCTAGTTTATGCTGATCTGTTTACGCTCCGTATTCGTTCCGCCGCAGTGTCTCACCGCATATCTCTACAAGTTTACGCCACGGTTTTCCTCTTCATTGTCCTCTCTAAATCCAGACATTGCCACAGTGCGAAGTCATCGCGCTCGCCTTTCTCACTTTAGTATCTCTGCGCTGGGACTCTCGGCCCTTTCCAAGGATGCATCATTACGAAAGATGCATGAGTCAAGGTCTCTGTGTGAACGACATTAAAATAGGTGAATTTTCCGGTTTTTACGAGGCTCACTAACTAGAAATTTCATTTGTGTCTCCCTATACGATTTGCTGCGGCAAACATTGCCACGATTGTATCAGGCCTTGTGAGCCATCCATTTGCGCAATGGTTTCTACGGCCCCGGCTCCCCATGATCTTGATAGTGAGCATGCCGTTACTTGGGTGGCACATCCGCCACCACAACAACCATGACCATGCATTTGGTCGGGATCGAGTTAAGCTCACCAGCAGCCCTTTGATCGGCTGCACTGTACCATGCTGCGGTCGAAGAGTGATAGCAATGTTTGTAGGGTCCGGATTATCTTCTAGACCTAGTCTTTCCATAGCTACCTTGAGGCATTAGGTTGTGGAGATGGGCCTGCATCACGCGGTACCGCATCGTGCATGATTCCCAGTCGTGAATGTTCGCCCGGTATAGAAAGGTGGAACTACTTCATCGAAACTTCTCTAACTTAAGGTCGAGCAAGAGCGTAGCCCATCATCGTTCGAAATTGACAGCAGTCGCCATTCCTCACCAAGGTTCAAAGCCTTCAAAAATCTAGCCTGTCAGACTCACGAGTGGCCGTGCCTAGGAAAGCGAGTACGGAGATTTTAATTTTCTGCAAATTCTGCACTTTCCAAATTGAAAGTGGACCCACTCTTTGGGAATGCTTCATCTTCGTTTTATTTTTCCACTTCGCCTTAGTCGCCGAATCGATTGTGCGAAGGATTCTCATTACGTGCGAGCGTTGTGACGCTTTTTATCGGGAGCATCAACCCAGCTGGTGCTAGTGCTGCTAGCTGTTTAGTTTCTGGTGCATTAGAAATGCTGCGCAATGTGTCTTTTCTCTATTCTTTCCAAAACTCTTTCAAATTTGCTTGGTTGTTTGGTTTCAAAGCGGTTTTACAGCTTTAGAAGACCACTCAGGGCCTCTTTTTGATGATAGCCTCGAAGTCTTTTGAGTTTCGGAAGTTTCTTTGACTCTGCTGCTTCTAAGTTTCACGCTACTTTTCTCACTCCGGGCATCGTGTGAGATTTTCAAATCCTAATACGTAATCTTCGTATTCAACAATTCATCCTCCCAACCAGAGAGGGTGAAGGCTGGTCTTCTTTTCGAAATAACAGATGCTGTGGATTGAATCTTCACGGCATTTTCAGACATATTAACCGTGTTTCCCTCGAGACTCTTCTCTGATATCCCTCGTCTCTCATCGAGAAAATTCTCTCGAATGGAGTAGTACATTCGTAGACACGATTCTACTCTTTGTCTCGTTGGAGCGCTATTGTTTCTTCTAAAGTTCGGTTCTAGTTCTTGTTCTGATTGCTAACGGTGACAAACCATCCTTTCCGTCATTTGATGCACTTCCTTTCCACATGACAATTTGTCATAATTTTCGGTGCGATGTGGAAGCCATATCGTCGTATGTTACCTTCTCTCGGTTTCGGTCTTTCTCTCGATCGAAATTGGCTTCTATATTCTGCTTCCTCCTTTCTCGCATGTCCTCGATGTGCCTGTACTCCTTCTCTAAGCTCATAGTGCCATGTCATGTCACAGCCTTCTAGGGTATTTTTCTGGGGCCATGTGCATCGCCAGGTTTCATGTGTGGAGAGAGGCAAGTATTATAAAATGTCACAAGTTAAATCTTGCTGTTGTAATCGTGGACACTCTCTCCTACGTTTCTCTTAAGGGTCATGTATTCGCTGTGAGTTGGCCGAGGATTTCGCCTATAGCCTCCATTTGTTTATGAAAGGTCCGACATGGCTTGGGAAGATCTGTTGATGCCACCCAGAGCGGGGCTTTAAACCATGTTCTTCGCATCACCCACTAGCTTTGGGCAAAGATTCTCATTTGACCGTATCATCATCGATTTCCATGCGTAAAGTCGCGACATCCTCCATCTTGTCGCATGTTGTTGCGTACGTGATCGACATGGGTGGTGTGGAATCTTAGAGTCATAATCGTCGGTAAGGGTACCAGAGGTCAGGTCCGACAGGTGCATACCGAGCCCGGCCATACCCATATTTTTCGATGAGCTAAAGCTTGGGCGGCAGGTATATGTAGATTACGAGGGGATATTATGACCCAGCGCAGGACGCCGATGAGCGGACCTACGGTGGTGACCGGCCTCGAGTTTTGAATGAAGTGTATATCGTAAGGTGTAGATGGAGGGGTCCTGCCCTCTTTCCAGGGAGACTACGCTTTTGTGGTGGTACACCGAAGCTCACGATCCGGCACAGTCTACAGAACATCGAATAACCTAGTTCTGGGCAAATCTGGCTGGGTAGGTCTCAGGTCAAGGCGAAAGTGTGGCTCGAGCTGTAAGATTCTTTCGGTGCATAATCAGCTCTGTAGATGTGGCTGGAAACCGATTCAGTCTTTTAAGTGTAGGAGCTCGCCCGCGGGGACGTCTCGATTTACCAACTATTTCAGGTGCCGTTTCGTTAGGGTAAAGCTCTTGTATGAATGGTTCTGAGAAGCCACGTAGTATTTCGACCAGAAGCAATCAACCCTACCTGTTACATCGTGGTTGATGTTGTTATGGAGGCTGGTCTCCCGTGCTGGTCGATTAATGTGAACCAAGAGGATCGGCGATGGCCTACCGATCGCGAAAGGAGGTCTCTGAACGTTTGGGGAACCGAGGAGCTCGCTGTATGTGAGGGTTTAGGATGTTTTTGGAGTGGGACACTGTCCACCATGGTGCCTTGAGATGTCCTTTTCGCAGGGTCTTTCGAAACAACAAACTTCTAACCGTAGATTGAGCCGGGAGGGTACGTTACCCGGATAGGTCACCTCGAAAGAGTGTGAGATCGCGGAGGCTACTTGGCCCTTTCCCGGACTCTGTCCAAGAGTACGAAACACAAAATATGGTGTTAGAGGTTGAGGATGTGAGAATAAGGCCGTTTAACCGGCCAACCTAAATTCGCAGATTGTAGGTCTTGTGACCGTTAATAATGTTTAAAGTGTAATGCACTCTTCCTCAAATGTGAGTCGCCATTATGTTGGGGTTCATGTTCTGGCCGCTGGCAAGACCAAAGGCGAGATCAACTTTTGTCAGAAACCACTTTTCGTAAACCTCAAGATCTAGCCCTCTGGTCTAGAGAGGTGATCTCTCTATATGAGCAAAGGTTTATGTCTATGAGGCTCAAATGTTATGATTCTAGGCTAGTTATAAAGCTCGTGATTTGTTGGTTTGATTGTTTGTTTTTTGGTTGCTAGTTATCCAAAGAATGAAGGGTTTAGAAATGTAAGGCCAGGATGAGCAAAGAGGGATAAGGCGAGGAGGTGAAATATTCAGAAATATTCGAAACCATTGAGCAATGGAGTCGGAAAGGATTTTCTTGCTAATCAATAGCAGCTTTCAATAGGGCTAGTCATCCGAAAACTTAGGATCTTTCGAAGATGATTATGTGATATCATGGAAAGTAGGGAGGGGGGAGATGACACAGATTTTGGAGCACAAAATTACAGATCGAGCGGGTCGTACAAGGATCTAGTGGACAGAGCTAACTCTAATCCCAGTGTTCCCAAATCTTCCAACTAAATCTATAACAAGCATCTGAGAACTCCAATTCGATTTAATTTACACATCGCCCGAGCGACGACTAACATCCACTACGCTGGTTAAACCAATAAAATCATGTCTCGGATAATACATTTAGAGAAAAACATAAATAGCAAGGAGAGCGTACAACACAGGGTACACTAACAAGGGTAAATCCTATGCCAAATATTCGTTCATGCAAAGCAGTCGACGAAATGAAATGAATATAAAGCACAAAGGAGAATGAGGAAAACTTATCACTTAACTACTTCCAGATCATGATCCAAAGAAATGTGGCTTGTCATGTTAAAATAACAATACCAATCAAGTACAATATTGCACAGTTGAATACTCAGCTTTGAAAAACACTCTCCTTGACCTATCTCATAATCTTTACGCAGAGACTGCTGCTCTCAGAGAAACTACTTTCAGTTCTACTGATAGTCGATCAACAGCTCTTTACAATGTTTTTCTCCTTGCGAGTTTTATAAGACTGAAGAGAAGCAGGAGGAGGTGGGTAGAAAACTAAATGCAGCATTAACACTCGTAAGAGAGTACAGTCAAGCCATTCGTCCGTCGCAACTCCAAAACGGTAACCTGCGAGCAATTTTGGGTTGCACGACATGATCTCCTCGATGCTTCCAGTGCTACGTGTGACCACGGATCTGCTACGCGTATCCGACCGCGTCGTGCGCATGCCTGGGCTGTATAAACAAAACTGACCGAATGGACTGCGTGCTTGCAGTAAACGCTTTTCCGATATACAGGATTCGTTTGTCAAAGGAGAGAGCTTGCTTGGGCCACAATATAATCAGAGCAATAATGTGTGCTGTGTCCTTCGTTATGGAAGTTAAAACGATTCTGCTTGATTTCGAACCCTCGATTTCATGCAGATGCTACGCGTTGTTGTTACCTTCGTACGCATCCCTCGTGGTCTGATCAGACTTGTTGCGCTTTCCCCTAAACCCGGCGTGGTAAGGTTCAGTCGCCCGACATCGTACGGATCGAAAACCTTGATCATTGGGAGGTTCTCTCCACTACTTCCCTAAACGTCTCGATTTGCAGGATTCCGAGCCACGTAATGGCGCCTTGATGGGGCTACGCGAGGTTTCATACTCGTCCTTTGATGAAATTTACACCGCCGCCACCTTTTGCATGAGCATTTCCTGGCACAAACTCCCGTATTAAACTATGTCCGCTCAATGCGCCATTTACAAATGATTCCTACGAGTCATGGTGGTTTTCTCGCCTTCTACGAAAGCTACACCGCGCAAACCACGCAACTTCGTTATGAAAACAATGGGAGGTGGCGACGCAACGGTGCTAGGCCCGGCAATACCGGGCAGTCGGTAGACAGGAGCCTAAAGCTATCGTGGAAGACCTACGTAGGGTGGAACCCGTAAAGATTACGGTCGGAAGGGTGACACGAGAGGAAAAATGAGCGAAAACTGCGCAATTTCGACCCTTTGAATGATAATATGAGACGAAGAGGGAGCTGAGTGTCGCGGTGAGGGCACGTGGAGGAGACGTGCAGCGAGTCGGCTGATAGCGGTGGAATAGTCGCAGTGAGAGAACGATACGGGCCGGCGTCGGTCCCGAAAGGAGATCGACGTATGGGAAAGCACACTGTCGACGGGCGGCAGGCAAGTGAGCCCGAAGGTGCGGTGGTCGTGCCTGGTCAAGCCTGGTGCGGCACGCGGGACGCTGACGCGTTGGATCACTACTCAGTACGGACGGTGCGCGAGCTCCTAGTCGCTGCACGCTCCCGCGCCCGACGTTAACGCGCGATGGGACAGCAGGCTTTGAAACCGCACGAGCAGCACGCGCCGATCATGCCAGTGGAATCGGGCCGGGCCGATTGGAGAATATCGCCTTCACTCCGCCCAGCGCGGCAATAAGAAAACCACCGGGTTTATGGGCGGTGCACGACCACGCCGTGCCGGGCAAGCATTTGCGAACCGTCCGGATCAACGTTTCAAAGCAAGGTGCGTGATGAGCGCGATCCGGAGGTCTGAGTCTGCAGCGACGTGCAGCCGGAGATTGCAGCAGTAGCGGCGCATGATCTGGCCAGAGATCAACGGCCGGTCTCGCTCCCCGACATGGATTGGAGATAACGCTGGCTGCAGCGGTGGTTCCCACTACATGCGGTCACGTGGACGGAAAGGTGCGTAGGGGCCAAGTGAAAGAGGGGCTAGGGCTTGATACCCAGCGTTTCAAAGTGGGTTTTTAACCCTTTTAATGCATTTTGAAGCCCACGAAGGGTAATGATAGGGGAGGAAAAAGGGTAAACAGAGATTTCCAACAAAGGAAAAGTAGTAGGTTTAAAGGGATCTTGGGGGTTTAGAGGGTTAACAGGAAGAACAGAGGGGAGCATCGATTTGGTGACGGAAGCGAAAAGAGGAAAAAGGAAAAAGAGACACTTTGTAGGTGTAAGGGGCAATGCGAGAAAGTGACTTTTGGAGCGGAGGATATTTAGCAATCATTGAGGCTCATAGACTCGTAACAGCAGAGGGCACAGCTTGAGTAAAGAGTAGGGACAGGAGAAGGCTGCCAAGGATGATGTGTTTATCAGTGCGTCGCAGGGCTTTATACAACAGGTGGCCCCTTGCTTGCTTTGCTCGAGGAAAATTGCAGGGGCTAAAGATTCTTTATAAAAAAAATCATAATCTTCATCATCCTCATAGTCATTTAGTGATGGGTTACCCATCAACATAAGCCTCATGACCTTGGTCCTCAATTCTTACATACTCCTCGTTCTCCTCCATTTCCGATGCATATTCATTAGGGAGTTGTCTTTAGTTGCAGAATATTCACATATTTCAAGGTAATTATAAATAATTTTCAAACTATAAACTTCATCTCACCACCATGGCATAGGAGAAGATAATTGCGGAACCAATGAGATGATCGATAACTCCCAGTAATAAATTAATTTGATGCTTGCAAGCTCAGTGATGTGAAATTAAAGGGAGGAATGACGTGGACATCGCTAGAACCATGCACATTAGCTGATAAATAAGTGGTTGGGTCTTCATTTTCTAAGCGAAGGCTTATACCCTCCATCACAATTTTTGTACATGGAATGGTCCAGCTACATGCAAGTTTTATTGCCTCTTTCGTTGCCGAGGTGCTATTGGTGTCTATGTATGTCATGTTGTGAACTTGAACAATGAAACTATTATTGTTGCGTGGTTTTAACTGATTGTGGCATCACAATGGAGAGGCATAGTAATATTGATCCATAAGAATGGGATTTGAGATGTTAATCATGTTCACATGTTGGAACATTATTTGTTGGGCATACCCAAAATCCCCTGCCATGTTTTTATGCGTAATGATTCATTTTATGTGCAATTGAAAGAATATCCATTAACAACCACATCTAAAACTGTATCTTCTGAATCCCTGCTGGCAAGACTTCCAATACTTATTCTGTGCCTAGGCCCACAAACTAGTTTGTTGATTTCAATGTCTGAGCTTTTTGTAACTACAAAAACACAATCATCTCTTGTTGCAATTGTGCAATTCTGAATCACTACATGTCGAGAGGCTGAGACGTGAATTCCATTTGTATTTGGACTATCCCTGGGAGAAAAAATTTCCAAGTTCGACTTGAGCATGTGTTGACCAAGATATTTCAAAATGGATTTTTGGACTGTCCTTGAACTTCAAATCTCTCAAATGTACATTTGAGCTAGAATATACCATAAATGATGTGGGGACACTATGGAAAATATGGTTTTGGTCTCAATTGCAATCACCAACCCACCATTTCTGGTCCATCCCATCAATAATACCTCTACTATCAATAGATAATCCTTGGACCTTGGAGAACATAAGCTATTAATTGCGGTCTTGGACGAATTTGGTAGAATATATTCTCCTTAGACTTGGCACCCAAGCAGAGGGAATTCCATGTTATGTGATGCATCCTTAGACTTTGGGAAGTCATCGAGAGAAAATAGATATCTTATTGACATTCCATGCAATTTTGGGAGATAGTAAGGCTAGATATCTGTCATGCTAATTAGTGGTCAAGAAATAGTCATTCTGCAATTGATGGCACAGTATATTAGTGGTCATAGCTTGTGGAATATAGCTTTTCATACATGATTTTTTTAAGATGGTTGCAAGGATGAGAATCATTACATCTGATAATGAAACACATTGTGTCTAAAAATGTTTTCACTGTGGAGAAGTTAAATTGGAATAGGGGCAATCTTGGTTGTTGCAACCACAAATATGACATTATTTTATACCAAGGATCTTACTAAGCTAATTTTTTCTCTAATTTCAAGATTATTTTACTAGTAGTGTTCAATGTTCTAAAATGTGTTGTTATCAAAATTTGAATTTTGAAGCCAATGGTATTTTTGTTTTAAAATTACATCTCTAGAAAATATTTTGTTTTTTTGTACATTTAATTTAGTTATAGTTTATAAGCTTCAAATTCCATGAGCATTGATTATAATTTAGTTCACTTATCATATATTGGCAATTTAAAATTGCATCGTGATGCATGCCAATCATATAAATAGTCAAATTTGAATTTTAGGATCCTATAATGAATTGTGGAACAAAATTTTGTATTTTCATATTGAACTATAGTGTTCAGTGTGTATGTTTCCATAATGCTATTTGTAATTGACAATAACTGAAGGGGTTGGTCAAATTTGAAGGTTGTTGCTACCTTCTATTGTTGGTCATAGAGTTTATTTGATTTTATGTTTTCAATTTTTTGTGCAAAATTTCAATTTATTTGCATGCAATTGTTGGGTTCATAAGTCATCTTTTTATTAACCCTGTTAGTGTCCAAATCATGTTACCATAAATGGAATCACCGGATACTTTTCCAAGAGATGGTCAAGAAACAGAAGTAGTATTTAAAAACATCTATAATATTTTTTAGAAGTACCATAGTACACAATAACATTGAGTACTATCATGGGAAAGGAATGTTTGGATGTAAGTTTGGTTGCATTGTAGGAGGAAGGCTTTACTTTAGAGTAGCCTTGAGCTGAGTTGTTGATTGGATTGTTTGGAATATATAGAAAAATAATTATTTTTTACTTTGTGTTTAGATTATACATAAAAATTAAAAATTCTAACATTTAATAAAATCACAAATCTCACGTTATTTTATACCAATTTTTGTTCTTTCAAAATTATTTTCCTAGCATTGACTATTGAGTAGTCTATGGATGGAGGAGAATTGAGATTAAAACTTGAAGGTTTGAGTGCTAGGTGGGGAATTTGTTACTGTAGATTGCGAAGACTTGAAGAGTTTCCATTGTATAATGCAAAGTTTTCATGACTTGCTTGTAAATTTAAATCATGAAGACTCAACAGATTGTTAGGAACGTTACCATGTCTTTTCAGAGGATGGATTAGAGTATTGACCATTAAGTGGATTTAAGATTGAAAATGGGAGGCTGGATGATAAAAATGGTAGATAGAGACACCATTTCCTATCAAAGTTAAAATCCCCAAATATTTGTACTATGTGGAGTAAGGATAGAGCTAAACATTAATGATTATAACTATAGGTAGAACCAATTCTCAGTCGATTGGAAACTGTGCTTGATCATATTTTCTAGACTTGAAAATAACATATTCAACAATATCATAGGATCATATCAACATACATCAAAATTTCCAAGGAGCATGGACTGAAGTTGTGAACTAAGATGGACAAAGTTCAATTTGTCCATTATTAAGAGTAAAATCCAAAATCATGTTTCAAAATATGGTAATACACAACAAATATAATAGCTTAGGAATAAGTGGCAAAGAAGGCTCTCATGCTTTTGTGTAGTGTTTCTCCAATTGCATGAACATATTTTTTTGGATATACTAGATATTGGGCCTCTTAACCTTGCTAAGAAGTCCTTTTGAGGTTGCATCTAGGTTTCCCATGTTAACGATAATAAGGTAGATGTCTAGCATGTGAAACTAGTCATGATTTTGGTTTGTCTCGTCAATCATAGTTGATTTTTTCTAGAAGTGATTGGGTCAAGCATATGTGAAAAAAAAAAACTTAATCTTTTCAATATTTGTTTTTAATTTGTTCCCTAAGTATTGACAATATATAGAAACACTAATAAATTCCAAAATAGTATTGGAAAATGAGATGAAACCAAACTGCCATTTTGGTGACAGACATAGTGGTTGGGTCGAAGTGTGGGAACCGTGGGATAAAAAAAGGATTTTCTCTTAGCTAGAGGACCCTCTTAAAAATATTTGGGACAGTAATCCAAATAATAAAATTGAATAATAAAGAAACCTTCGGAGTATAGATACACTTCATAGTAAATTTTTTTCCAGTTTGAATAAATCCACTTGTACAGTTCTAATACAGGTGTTGTGAATCAGACTTCAGTGCATGTGATTCACATAAAGGGTTTGTGACCTCTTGCTCAGATCACTCTACCATTGTGACCTTTATAGCTTGGGCTCATAAGGAAACATGCACATTTAAAGTGCATGCTAATAGAGGGCATTTATTTACAACACGTTTTGTGGTTTTTTCTTGACCCATTAATTAATGACACCTATGATTAATAACTCTGGTAATTTTAAATATTGTAAACTTGATTACAAATTATAGTCGTTGAAGTGGAGGGGTTTATTTGAGACCTTATCCTTGAAAGAAATAGTCTCTGAGGATGAAAACACACATTTTCCCATCACTCCTTTTTCTAGACACAACACCAAAATTATAATAGTGTCTTTACAGATGTTAGAAAATAGATAATGGTCATCAAGTTGGTTTCCTACAAACAAAGTTATTGTTGCTCTAATTTTTGTTTTTTATTTACTATAAAATCAAGAAAGTTCACCCAAAATATTAAGGTTTTCCCTATGATAGACTTGACAATAATTTGAAAGCTTTCTTTGATTTCAAAGCCCTCTCAAATTAAGGTCCCCTAACATTTCCTTTTTTACCAATTTTTTTGTTAAATAATTTTTGTTCAAATATTTTGTTGAACTCTTGCCATGCAACCTCAGGTGCAAAGGAAATATTTTTTTTTGGCCTAAGTGATCTTGATTGAAACGTGTTAACTACCGATCTATCTATGAGTACATCCAAGAATATTACTTTACCATACCCCTAAGAACACATCTAAGCCATTATGTTTTGTTCTTGGACTATCATGTTAGTCCCTAAAGAGAATTTGGGTTCTTCCATTGCTAATAGAAACAATCATAGAGCTCTTTCCATATGATCCATGTTAACATATTTTCAAGTTTCTTTGTGTATGTCAGTTCCTTTGAGCAAACTCAAACCAACAATAACCTAGGTGCCTCTGTTTGCACTACCTTTAATCTTTGACACTTTGTGATTGTCACTTCAAGGCATTCCTTCATTATGCGAGGCAAGGGATGTGTTGACAAGTTAGTGAATAGTAAACACCCCAATATTTGTCGTGTTCTGGGCCTTAATAGCTTTAGTAGAAGGCTTAGAAATTGACCTTTGCCTAGAGGACTAACCATAAAGCTCTAGGAAAGTTTTGCAGTCACTCTCAAAGTTCCCTCTATGGCTCGAGCTCATAAGGAAACATGCTCATTTAAATTCCATGATAATAGAGTTCATTTCTTTGCAATAACTTCTATGGTTTTATCTTCACCTCTTAATTGATGACATTTATGATTAATAACTCTTTAGTAAATTTTAATATATTGTAAACTTGATTACATTAAATTATAGTATTGGAGTGTTAATACTCTAATATTATGCACTTGGATAACTCATTATATTAAAAGGTACCCCTTCAATGGTATTTTATGGATGTCTTTGAGAAAGTGGCATTCATGGGACACCTACCCTAGTGGAAAAGATGTGTCCTTGACCCACATGTGTTTGTATGTGTATGTGTGTGTTAAAGGTGCTTCCAATATGAGGCTGAGTTGCATTACCCTTTAGATGCATTATCCAGTCACTTATAAATATGCACATTTAGATTGGGTTACTTGTTACATGGATGCATTTAGTTTTATCTGTAAATAATTTTATTTTCTTCAATTTTTCACAACTTCATTATGCTTTTAACAATTTTCATTATAGAATAAGACAAATTTGTATGGTTAAACTATATTGCACACACACATTTTTCATTTCCTCTGAAGGACCCAAATTTCTTATATAATGATACAGAGGATTGAATTGGAAATTTAAATGGAAAACAAAAATTTGCATCATTTGGACATAGCTAACATAAGTTGCTCTGAGACATGTTCGGATTTGCAAAGACAAAGAACCAAGTGCTAAAAATGTTATGTGTTATGTTATTTTCTATAACTTATTTTCATTTCAAACATTTGTACAAACTTTGTCGACTGATAGGTACCCCAATAAGAAATTAAGAACAACAACATTAACACTTGCAGATTCAACATGTATGATTAGAAAATTTCACATGAGTTCTTCCTATTATCACTTTGTACTTCTTTTGATGCATGTGAAATTACTGTTTAGGTTGACCCTAAGTACCACCAATAGAACTACTGAATTTACACCATATGAAAATACTTGAATTCTATTGATGGAAAAATAATTTCCTCGTTTATTATTCGAAGCATCCATTGTATCTATATATTGTTCATAAACATAACAATTTTAAAAATAGGAGTGAAAAAACATCTTGCACAAAGAAATAATAATATCATACTAGCAAGCCAAGAACCTTCAAATTATTAATGACACTGTTGTGAAAAGATGCAGATTATGGGCATTTAACACATGCCTCAATCTTGATAGAATGTAAAATTTTGAATGATTGGTTTCATGTAAATGTAATCCACAACATGCTATATTGTGATATGTGTATGCACATATTTTCTCAAGCTCCACACATAAGAAGGTTTGAGAACTAAGGAAAAATATTTATGATGTTACTTGTTTACAAATTTGAGAAAGCCTCAAGGGTTATAATCAAAATCTTGAAATTTTGTTTCCTGGTGGAATGTGAGACATTCTTGGATTTTTAGAACACTTCAATGCTTTTCTAGGATCTAGGTAAGTGTGAATGAATAAAATATTTCTATCATTGTTCTATATTGGATTCCCATTCTCTGTAAGTTATCAAAGGCAAGTTAAAACCTGATTAGACTAAGGGACAACATATTCCATTACCAAACTTTAACCTTACAGGGAAGTGCACTACACTTGTTTGATACTTCCACACATTTTGAGGGCATTCCAATAGAAATGTTATTGTTGTTGGATACTGGCGTTGGTTAGTTTTATAAAAGTTCTCTTTGTCAAATATGTTGTTTTCATGAAGTAATATTTCCAACCAAGAGGATAAAAACTTGGCATGTCTAGGACATAGTGGTGTTATTTCTTGCCTATATTTGTGATTTATTAGTATTCCACCACTAATAACTTCATTACGTAGTTTTTTGTTCAGTAGTATATTACAACATTGACTTGTTAAAGGAAAATGATTCTAGTTTGTTTGAACGTCATAAACTGGAAGGAAATCTAGCTTTGAATTAGAAATAGAATATATTCTGAAAAATATGTTTTTTGATCAAATATATGCCTATTTCCTTATCATTAAAAAAAACAGTCACGACAACAAACAATGATTTTGGACACGATGAATTACAGAACTCTCAAACTCAGAAACAAGTTAGCATATTCTATTTTTTCTGCATCAGAGAAAAATGAATGAGTAACCTTAAGTTTGCTTTGAATATTTATAGAATCATTTTAGAGATTCTAAATGGAAATTGCGTGTGCTAAGATTTCTCAATTAATTACAGGGAAAACAAGGGGCATACATAATTTGTTGGCTTATGGTCATTGGATTCCTTTTCCCTTGGAATAGTACATTGATAATTGAATATTACTATATTGAAGCTATATTCTCGGTTAGTATCACAATTTACAAAGCCTTGTCTTAGTCGTTTTTAGTTTCTTGTTGTAATCTTGTGTCAGCAATACATTGCTCCACCCATTAGATTTTTACTAACCATTTTTATTTTTAAGTTTCAATGCTTCTTATAGATAACTAGAGGAAACGATACAACTACAAAAGTGGAGCATGAGATATTCTTAGTAGAAATTGCTAGCTCTATTTTGTTTATTTGTGACATTTTATTTGCTTTGTTTATACAAGTCATCTGGCCACAATTTCCCAACTAAAGAAAATTTGTTTGAGTTTCTTTCTTTTATGGGGAAAATGGCATTAATAGTATTGTTGATGTTCATGTATATATCGTATAAATCCTTTATAGTCTACTTTAGTTTATATTCAAGTGTTCATCGACTTTCATGTCTTATACTCTTCATTGTAACTTTTTTTTTCTTGTTGCAGAAAATGGACTCAGTATTGATGGTAAGAAGCAAGGATTTAAGAAAGATGGGAACAATAACACTAGAGTGACAAAGAGAGAGAAGTGTACTGGTCTAGTGGTACCCATAGAGCCAATATACCGCATAAGACACACACATAAAGACTGATGGTCAAGTTTTCAGAGTTGGTGAATTTGCTTGCAACTCCTTGGCAAGATAATGATAATGTTTTGAAGTGATGAACAATATTTTATCTGTAAATTGTACTCCAACCAATATTAAGTTGGAAACTCATATTGTAATACTTGAAATTTTATATAATATAATTTATGTGGTTGGAATTATTTATAGTTTCACTTGATATTACTTGGTATTGTAATTAACATATGTAAATTTGTGTTTTCATATTAGATGAACATGTAAATTGTATGACAATTTTTTTTTAAAATTTAGTTGTAAAATCATACTAATTAACTTATGTTGATTAATAATGAACACATAAAATCAATATAAACTATTAAAATAGTAGTTTATATTGATTAATGATGAACACAAATAAAATTAATATACTACTAAATTAGTCATTTATAATGATTTTTAATGAAATTAAATGAAATGAACATAAACTACTAAATTAGTCGTTTATATAATGGATAAATTACTACTGCAAATGATAAATTCGTGATCACAAATGACGACTCAATTTTTCATATATACGACTATTAGTAGCTAATTTACAGTATCTTATAACACGACTAAAATTTAGTCATATTTCTTCGGTCATTAATTGGTTTCAAACGATGACTAAATTTTGCATATATATGACTATTAGTAGCTAATTTACAGTATCTTATAACACGACCAACATTTTGGTCATATTTCTTTGGTCATTAATTGGTTTTCTCGGGTGATCATATCGTAACATATTTTGTTGTATATTTGGTCATTAATTGTGAGAATTAATGACCAAATCAAAGATTAAATCAATAACCAAATCAATGACTAAATTAATGATCAAATTAATGATTAAATTAATGACTAAATCAATGATTAAATTAATGACCAAATATACAACTAGACAAAAAAATTGAGATAACCAATTAATGACTAAGCTAAAAATGCCTAAAAGTTGGTTGTGTTATAAGATACTGTAAATTAGCTACTATTGGCCACTGACCGAAAAATAGTCATTTATATGCAAATTTTATTTGTTTTTTTAGTAACTAACTAGCCATTTTATACTAGTGTTATCAGATCTGTCGTGACACACTGTCAAGTAGAATATCCATGACAGTTTGCGAATCAAGATTGTGTTTCACGGAATGTCCATCATGGTTAGGAAATTTTAGGTCAAGTTCTTGTCTAAGTTGTATGGAAATATTTTTCCCTATGCCATTTATCATTTCTGGAAGTTTCATTAAGTTCTAGGAAGTGGTATGGAGACTAGCCCTAAAAAAGTGCCTCGGATCTCATGGTCGCTTGCACAAAAATGGGTGAAAAAGACAACAGTCACTCCCTTTCATGCTTATATATGCTACTAGAGGCTCTCAATCACATGGATGTAGGCTTGTGCATGTGACTAGGAGTTCAGGATAGTGAAAAATAAAGTTAGCTTAGGTTTTGGGCACCTGGAAGGGTGGTTTAGACCTTGGGGGTCTCGCAGTACCTAAGGGAAGTCAGTAAGGTTTCGGTTCTTCAATTCCAATTACTTAAGTAAATCTAGGAGGTTGAATCATATCATAGTAACTCTTTGTCACATGTTTACCCCAATAGGTCAGTTAACTTGGGTAAATGTGGGAGGAGGGCATTAGATGATATTTTTTCAACATCTTCCTTAGTGTGGTCTACTCTGGTGTTTAGCCTATAAAATTATTCATTGTACTCTTTAACTGTCACGATTTTCTCTATTAGGTTTTGCAAATATTTGAATAAATTCAACTGATAATGGTTGGGCATTAATTTTCTCTTAATGTTGACCACCATTCCGTTTTAGCTCTTCATATTTTCCTTTCCCTTTTTCCTTTGGTCCTCCTACTACTCATCCCACCATAATGATACATGTTCTCATAGTTTGGTCACTGCATATATGACCTTCTAGTCATCGTCCACATAATATTCAAAATCACAATATTTATCTAATGAGCTAATCTAATTGAGAAACACTTCCACATCTACATTGTTTTCATATAGTGGCACCTCCATTTTTTTCCTGGACCTTACTTTGTTAACCAACGCTACCAATTGTTCTTGTACTTGTTCTCTTCCTGGAGATCCTTCCATTGCCTCTTCTAAGCTTGTATCTTCACTCTTGCTGATGTCTCCCACCTCATCTTTTTTTCTTTTCTTTTTTTTGTCTCCATGGATTCTATTCTCACCTAGATGCATCTCAACTCCAACCTCAATTCTTCATCCATCCTACTCCTTTCTCGTCCTCCTCTTCTAGACAACATAATCGCAATAGCTACTTGATGGGTCTTCTCCAAAACATTCTTATCGATTTTCACACTATATATAACCTCAAGCTATGATAACACTTAACATAGTAGGAAACACTTGTGGTTCCTCTTTAATTATTAGTCCCTCTAGCCCAAAATTTTTGGGTGCATGTGGTCAAAACCTAGGGCTTAATGTTAGAGGTGCTTACACCTATATCCTTTATTCTCTAATGGTTCTCGTTATAATTAAAATTCTCGTGGATCTGCGTGTGTATGATCTGAGGTCTGAAAGGATCTGATTGTCACAACTCTTCCCAATGCCAAAATATCTCCAGACCTAGATTAATTATTCAACTATAGGTGTATCTGAGTGTTTGGGGTTTGATATGATAAATTGAATGTCATAAGGCTTGCATTTCAAAAAATGAGCTCAAAAAAATAAAAATAAAAATATATATCTTGCCTTGCATGCACCAGTCCCATAGGGGATTGATCCAGATATATCTAGTATCTGGGTTATTGTAGCAACAACACCTCTTTCCGCGATCCAAACCTCATCTAACCTAGATATATTCACGATCCAGTGGTATGGGTAACTTTGCGAGTGTTAATTTTAACGAAGATAAAAATGCTAGATCCATGCCCTATTGGGTCCCATGTTAGTTCAGGGGTCCAACAGTCCAGGTGCTAGTTCATTGTGTGCATCATGGTATCATCCATATGTCGTCATTTTGTCAGTTGACAGAATTCACAAAAAGATATTCCTAGCTTTGTTTATTAATGGATTTCACTGCAAAACATGAATCTATCCCTGCTTTGCAACTCATAACATTTTATTTTCTCCATGAAATAGTAATAATGATTGCACAAGGCCTTTTAATTAATCTATGACTGGTCAAGGGAATTAATTCTTGAGTCCAAGCTTAATCTATGAATTCAAATAAACCAAAACAAAAAAGGTTTTAATGATGCACAAATTAAACATAGAAATCACAATACCATTCAATTATCAAATAGCACTATTGAGTTTATATTATACACTCAAAGGAGAATTCCCTTACTCTTTCATGTGCAATTGCAGGGTTTGAAGGATACATATTTTTATTTACAAGCGAGAAGAAAATATTTGGTAATAGAAGGGGAGGTAGCTTGGTAGCAGTGCCTCTCCCGAAATTACATCTAAGATCTCTCTAGAAGCCCTTGGATAAATAACTAGGTGTAGTTGTCTCATAAAGGACACATAAGTAAAACAAACAGATATTCATAGAAATATCTACAAGGGGTTTCCCTCACAGAAAAAAAACAAAACAAAACAAAATGTGTTGGGATGCTCTTGCATCATTTACTATTTTTATTAAGTCAACTATAATCAACTATGGTAAACTAGGTTTACTGGGTTGACCTAACATTACTAGGTTTACTAAGTTGACCTAGGTTTAATAGGTTTACCTAAGTTTACTATGATTATTAAGTTTACCTAAGTCAACAAGTGCAACCATAGTCAATCATGCTCAAACTAGCTCAACTATTGTCAACCATGGTCACTATGGTCGTACATACTTTAGTTGGTCAACCATGGTCAACCACATTTACTAATGTGGTTAAACATGGTCAATATTTTCATCCATTATCAAACATAAAAAAATATAGACAACGTGGTCAGCTACAATGAACTTGGTTAATGATATTTGTCCATGGTCGAAATGGCTAACATAATTAACAACGATGAAACTAGTTTAGTGGTCTACAAGATCAACCATAGTCATTTATAGTTAAATGTTGACAACCATGGTCAAGCATGTTCCCCCATCGTCATCCATAGTTAACCATATTCAACCTTTGTCAAACAAGCTCAACCATGGTCACCCATTGTCACCATGGTTAAACATGGTCAACATGGTCATCCGTGGCCCCATTTAATCCGCCATAATTTATCATCTACATCCTTGGTCCACCATTGTTGACCATGGTCTATTAAGGTCAATCATGGTAAATCAAGACCAACCATAACCAACCATACTCAATCAAGGTCAACCTCAGTTGACCAAGCTCTACCTCAATAAACCATAGTCAACATTTTCATCCACACCAACACTCTTCAACCTTTAATGTAATGATTACTGTAACGTTACCATTGACATTCATGTAGGTCAACATTAATGTAACAATGTAACAATCATTAAATTAATGTAACATAAATACATTGTCACATTGATGCTTAACAACAATCATCCGTGGTCAAAATTTATAAATTATCTTCGATGTTAGTCAACCTCGTCAACCATGATCAACCATAAACAACCCTCGAATACCATGGTCAACTATGGTCAACCCTTGACAACCATTTTTAGCCATAGTTAACCAACATGAACTATAATCAAACAAGGTGTATGAATCTGTCCCATGCATGTAGGCCATCTATTATCACAAGCACATTAGTTAATGTGGTTGTTATATACTCATCTATGTCGTTATCCACCTTTTATATGTGAGCTAAATTATGAAAATAATCTCAATTAACATATACCAATCAAATTTATTAATGTGATTATGTTAATAATTATAAGTAAATATAATTATGGAGTAGTCTTTAAGTCTGACTTTTTGGAGTTTCCGATGGATTTTTGGTCAGAATTCGACGAAAAAATGTGTTCAAATCTTGATTTGTGTTGTTTAAAGTGTTTTTTTGACTACATATATGGATTCAACACCCTCAAAAGCCTCTAGGGCACTTCGATTGTGAAGAGTGCACTTGTCAAACTTGTGATTTCTATGAATCCATGTTGGATTCTTGACAAATTAGATTGGAAAAAAAACTTGAAATTTTTTCAAAAAGTCGCACTTAAAGACTACTCATATAATTATAAATAAAGCGAGTAGTCTTCAAGTGCAACTTTTTGGAAAGTTTCCCAATCTATTTTTCGATTTAATTTGTCTAGAATCCAACTTGGATTCTTCGAAATGACAAGGTTGACAAGTGAACTCTTCATAGTTGAAGTGTCCTAGGAGTTTTTGAGTTTGTTGAATCCATATTTGTAGTCAAAAAACCAGTTTAAACAACACAAATCAAGATTTGGCCACAATTTTTTTCGTCCAATTCCAACTAAAAATCCCACAAAATCTTCAAAAAATCGCACTTAAAAACTACTCCATAAATAAAATCATTACATATCTATTTATGTAATTAGAGTAACTTCAATTAAATGTTTTAACTCATCTTAACAACAACAACAAAAAACACAATAAAATAATATTTCATGACATCATTTTAAAAATAAAATAAAATAAAATTTATTATAAACTAAATTCTAATCAACTAACCAATAAATAAAATCATTACATATCTATCTATGTAATTAGAGTAACTCGCATTCAATCTTTTCTTTTAACCAACTTGAGAGTGACATACAAAACACAATAAAATAATATTCCATGTGATCATTTTGAAAATAAAATAGAATAAAGTTAGTTATAAACTAAATTCAAATCCATATAAAAGTTTTGGGAGTTAAATATCCTTGTACTTTTGATTTATTTTATTTACTTGATGTGTAGTTACTATGTTTACATTTCAGTTTATTACATTATTTGGAAAATAAAAGATATGAAAGTTTGATATAAACTAAATAAATTCATTTAACCCAAAGTTTAATATGTTTGTATTTTACTTTAAATTATTTAATTGTTAATAGATTTTATGCCATTTCAATTTATGAAAAGTTATATATATATATTATAAAAATATTTAAATTAAATTATATAAATTTAACAACTCAAAATTATAATTTTCTCAATTTCTTACTTATTTTAATTTTGAAAAAAATAAAAAATAATTAATTATTTATTATATTAGTGGCTCACTGATAGACTTCTCAGTATTTGCCATTGGGCTTTATTAACCTGGTAGTTAGGGAGTACAGATTTGGTCAGGGGCTTTATTAACTTCGTAGTGAAGCAATGTTTTTATTTGTAAAATAATAGAAATTTTTTATAATGGAAATAAAATTGTGTAGAATTTAAGTGTATAGAAATTTCTTTTTAATTGTATTGTTTTTTTTTTCAATTTATATAGTTTG
>CM076573.1:746750047-746960006 GCA_034641835.2 Pinus albicaulis | reverse complement strand
CAGATCCATTGTTCTTTGAAGATTTGCAATACAGATTTGTTTCGCATCATCTTGACAGACAATTACATAACTCTATTCAGACTGAACAAACATTTGAAGAAAGTTCAAACATCTCTGTAATTACCGAAGCATCTCCAAGTTCAGTTACTTTTTCTCAAGCTTTTCAAACACCTGTCACCCCTTCTACTCCTCCATCTCCTCCTCCCAGACCATCAACTCCTGTAACTCCACTATATCTTCCAATGGCCAATAGATACGCCCCTTTACAGTTACCAGCCAACCCACCTGCTTTACCCCAAGATTACCAGAGTAAGATTACACCTTTTGATGGATCAGGTACTTACACGGCCCAACAACACACCAAAAGGATGACTGATTACTTCGAGTTCTATGAGATTGATACTGATAATGTCCGAATGAGAATTTTCGTTCAGAGTCTTACTGGAGAAGTTAGGACATGGTTTAGGGCCCTTGTTCCAAATACTATTGCTGATTTACCAGCTTTATATAGGGCATTTTTGAACAGATGGGAGAAGAAGAAGGATCCTCTTCAGATCCTGTCAGAATTCGAAAAATTAAGAAGAAGACCTAACGAAACAGTACAAGATTACATCATTAGATTCAATGAAGCATATAATGCAGTTCCTCAAAACCTTAGACCCCCACCTGACTCCGTATTGGTCAAATTTCCAGATGGTTTTGATTCAGATATAGCTTATTCCCTTAGGGAAAGAGCTCCCCAAACATTAGAGGAAATGCAAAGCATAGTGGTGAGTGTAGAGGCAAATTTGATAGAAAAACGAGCCAGAGCAAGAGCAGAAAGAAGAATGCCTATGAATGAAGAACCTTCAGCTTTTGAAAAGAAGCTGGATACAATCATTAAAGGTATGGAAAGATTAGGAGACAGAGTAGAGACTATTGAAAGAAAGTCTTCTACTGATAATCAGAATGTTGCAAGAAACCCAAACTTTAGGAGAAACCTGAATCAAAATAGTGGAAAGAATGTCCCTGACCAAAACATTAGGCCACCTTTCCAAGAAAACTTTGTTGAAGGTTCAACTTCTGAAGAACCTACAGAGGATGTAGAAATAAACAATGTAACTGATGACAAAAATGAACCAGAAGTCTTCCTATCCCAGGATGATCAAGAGAATCACATCCTTGAAACATTCCAAACTCATTCAGGTGAGACTTTTGATTTTAAAGAAGGCTATGACACAGCAATTTACGAGGTCCATAAACAGTATAATTTGAGAAGTAGACAGATTGATGTGCCAGAGAATAGCAAACAGAAAAATGCAAAACAAAATGTCAAAGGTAAAAGTAACATTCCCACTGTACAAAACATTCCCCAAGTACAAATTTTGTCTAGGATAACTCCCAGTTCTTCAAATCCAATAATTGAATACGTCTCTGACAACCAACCAATCAATAAACAACAATCTACTACCTTTCCTCCTGTGGGAAATGCAGAAGAAACAGTAGAATTTAGTTCAGATATCCCTTCAAAACAAAATTTCATTCATGAAAAAGAGAAAAACATTGAAGACCCAAAAAACAGAGAAAACCCAACTGTGCAAAACACTAAAACTCAAACGGAAAAACCTTTCAATCTAGAGGCTGAAATAGGCAAACTCAAGATAGCTGTTCCTTTATCAGAATTGGCTAAACATGATGTCTATAGAAGTCATATTACCAAGTCCCTAAACATTAACATTACTGGATTGGATGATTCAGTAAACATTCTTGATGATCAACCCAAACTTCTTTTTGGCCCTGAGGTTAATGGCAAACCAGAAAGTGGAGGGACTCCTCCATTTTATGTAAGCCTGAATGTTCATGACAAGATACTCCATAATGCAATGCTGGATTCTGGAGCATCTCATAATTTAATGCCAAAAGCTGTGATGGAAAGATTGAATCTAGATATTACCAGACCTTACAAAGATTTGTTTTCTTTTGATTCCAGTCAGGTAAGATGTCTAGGTTTGATTAAATACTTGTGTGTTACTTTGGTACAATACCCTGCTAAGTCTGTTTTGATGGACATAGTAGTGGCTGATATTCCACCTAAATATGGTATGTTATTGTCTAGATCTTGGGGTGCTAAACTTGGAGGATCTATTCAACTGGACATGTCATATGCAACTATTTCAGTATTTGGTCAGCCTAAAAGGTTATATAGAGAAACCTTGATGAAATACTTAGTCAGTAGCCATGAGAAGCCTGAAAAATTCCCTGTTTACTCTGTACATTCTGATATGGATTCTTTTATTTTATACAATGCTGAGTTAGATCTTCCTACTGAAATAGAAGCTCCAGAATTGGAAACCATAAACAAAACCACTGTTAAAATTGAAGAAATCTCTGAAAACAAAGAAACAATAGATGATCAAGAAAAACCAGAAGAAACTAAACAACTAGCTCCTGTCAAGAAACATTTTAAAACAATTGATGAGGATTATGAACATGAAATTATATGGCATTTAGAGTTTGATGGCTCAGTAAAAAAACTAGGGGCAGGAGCTGGGATTTGGTTACATAATGTTGAAAATAATCATGCAGAGGGTCATGCTTATAGGTTGAATTTCAAATGCACTAATAACATGGCAGAGTACGAAGCTCTTTTATTAGGGCTTAAACATGTCAAGAAGTTAGGAGCTATTAGGGTATCAATCATAGGAGACTCCGGGCTAATTATTCAACAGATTAAAGGAGAATGTTCAACAAAAGACATGAGACTGAAACAATACAGAGAAACAGTTGTGGAAATTCTCAACACATTTCTACAAGCTCAACTTGCCAAGATTCCCAGGAAACAAAATTTGCATGCCCACAGCCTTGTAATGTTTGCTAGTACATGTAAGTTACCATTTGATCCTAATCATCAGTTTTCAGCTGAGATTAGACATAGGCCTGCAATACCAGACAATCTTTTGAATTGGCAAGTATTTGTGAATAACAATCAAATCAATAATTTTTTGACACTTCAAAATGAGTTTTCAAATTGTAATATAGATGAAGACATAACTATAGATGAATTTGATCAAGAAAAAGAACAAAAAATAGATATTTCAATAGAAAATGCAATTCACGTGCTGCACCCAACCACATTCACTGAAAAGGACATGCAAAATTTGAAACACATAGAATTTGATGAGATCATAGAAGATGAGACAAAAATCATCAATTTAAAAGATAATCATTTTCCCAAGGGATTAACTCCTTTGGAAGATCTGTTTGACTCAAATGATATTCCATTTAGACCTAAAATGGAACCTGTGAAGGCTGATATGGAAGAATGCAACTTAGGAACCCCAAAAAATCCCAAAATGGTTAAGTTGTCCAAATCTCTTCCAAAAGATCAAAAGGCCAAATATGTTGAACTATTGAAAGAATTCCAGGATGTTTTTGCCTAGAGTTATGAAGATCTGAAATCTTATGATACATCCATCATTCAACACACTATACCTTTGAAACCAGATCAGAAACCTTTCAAACAAAAGCTTAGAAGAATAAATCCTGTTTTATTACCTTCAATTGAAAAGGAAATCAAAAGAATGTTTGAAGCAGGGATTATAGCTCCTATCAGATTCTCAGAATGGGTTTCTAACTTGGTACCAACAAGAAAGAAGACAGGAGAAATTAGACTGTGTGTTGATCTAAGAAATTTGAATAAAGTTTCTTTAAAAGATAACTATCCTTTACCAAAAATGGACCATATTCTTCAGAGGGTAGTAGGATCTTCTAGGATATCTTTACTGGATGGATTCTCAGGATATAACCAGATTCTGGTTCATCCTGATGATCAGGATAAAACAGCATTTACAACACCATGGGGTACGTTTAAATATGTCAAAATGCCATTTGGACTCAAGAATGCAGGAGCTACATTTCAAAGAGCAATGGACATTGCTTTTGCTAAAGAAATACATGATTTTCTGGTTATTTATCTAGATGATTTGACTGTCTTTTCTAAAACAGATCAAGAACATTTAGATCATTTAAGGCAAGTATTTATAAAGTGCAGAAAATATGGGATTTATTTAAACCCTAAAAAGTCATTGTTTGGTTTGGAAGAAGGAAAGCTTTTAGGTCATATTATTTCTAAAGATGGCATTAGGATTGATCCAGAAAGAATTCAAGCAATTTTGCAAATACCCCACCCCAGAAACATAAAAGAGTTGCAAGCATTCATAGGAAAGATTAATTTCTTGAGAAGATTTATTTCTAGTTTAGCTGAGTTACTTAGATTACTTACTAACATGTTGAGGAAATAT
Source organism: Pinus albicaulis (assembly GCA_034641835.2). NCBI lineage: Eukaryota > Viridiplantae > Streptophyta > Pinopsida > Pinales > Pinaceae > Pinus > Pinus albicaulis. The sequence goes on along the minus strand of CM076573.1, from coordinate 746,955,726 downwards.
TCAAGCATTGACTAGACTGTAGAAGCCAAACAATCATTTGAGGAAATAAAAATGGCTTTAACAAGAACACCAGTTCTGACCAGTCCTAAATTTGACAGAGATTTCATTATTTTTTCATTTGCTTCTGAACATACTGTCGCAGCTGTTTTAATCCAAAAAGATGATCAAGGGTGTGAAAAGCCCATAGCATTTTTTAGTAAAGCACTGAGGGATGCATCTTTAAAATACAATATTATGGAAAAACAGGCTTTTGCATTGGTAAAAGCAATTAAATATTTCAGAGTTTACATATTATATTCTCATGTGATAGCTTATGTGCCTAATGCTGTAGTTAAAGACATCTTGACTCAAGATGGCATTGAAGGTAAACGAGGTAAGTGGATAGCTACCATTTTAGAATATGATATTGAGATTAAACCAACAAAACTCATAAAAGGCCAAGGTTTAGCCCAACTCATGACAGAAACCAATTGCCAAGCCTTAGATATTAACGAACTGGACAACGAACAGGAGATGGCGACTCCCAAGATTAGTCAAACCTTTTTAGATTCACCCTGGTACACTGATATTATTCATGTTTTATTAAACCTGCAAGCTCCTCCAGGGTTGTCCAGAACCAAGAGAAGATTTTTGAAAATGACATCTTTGAAATATTGTATTTTAGATAGCACTTTATTTTGGAAAAATCATGAAGGAATCTTGTTGAATTGTCTATTAAAAGATGAAGCTGATAAAGTTCTTAATGAATTTCATGCAGGGGATTGTAAAGGACATCTCTACTGGAAATCCACTGCAGACAAAATTTTAAGGGCTGGTTTTTACTGGCCAACATTATTTTCTGATGTTAAGAAATTTGTAACATCTTGTCATAAATGTCAGATATTTGAAGGTAAAAGAAAGTTATTACCTTTGCCTTTAAAACCAATTTCCACAGAAAGACCTTTTCAACAATGGGGGTTAGATTTTATTGGAGAAATTCATCCCCCATCTTCAGGGCAACACAGATGGATTTTAACTGCCACAGACTACTTCACTAAATGGATTGAAGCTATCCCATGTAGACAGGCCAATGATTCAGTGATTATAGGGTTTTTAGAAACCAACCTACTTTCAAGATTTGGATGTCCAGAAAAGATTATAACAGATAATGCTGCTGCATTTAAATCAAAGAAAATGATTAGTTTCTGCCATAAATATCATATTACTTTAGGCCATTCAACAGCCTATTACCCCCAGGGTAATGGACTAGCAGAATCTTCTAATAAAATCCTGATTAATATCATTAAGAAATTGTTGGAAGAAAACAAAAAGAATTGGCACAAGAAACTGACCAATGCATTGTGGGCAGACAGACTTACAACTAAGAAATCAATTGGGACTAGTCCATATGAATTAGTCTATGGCCTTGAAGCAAGATTCCCATCATCTTTAGGAATTCCTGTTATGAAATTACTTCAGGAGGCTCAAGTGGAGCCAAATGACATTCAAAGAAGAATTAATCAAACAATCCACTTGCAGCAAACCAGGGAAGAGGTATACCAACGATCTCAAGTCCTGCAGGAAAAGCTAAAGAAAATGTTTGATAAAAGGACTAAAGCAGAAGATTTTCAACTAGGAGATAAGGTCCTAAGATGGGATTATAGAAGAGAAGAAAAAGGGAAACATGGAAAGTTTTATTTCTTGTGGAAAGGGCCTTACATTATTCATGCCTTGCAGGGAAACAACACATACTTTTTGAAGGATTTGGACAATTCAGAAGCTGAAGAAGGACCAGTCAATGGTCGAATGCTGAAGCATTATTTTGATCCTATTTACTAGGATGTTCTGATTTTCTAACTTGTACATAATATATCCTTTTCTAATGCAGTTTTGATTGGATGGTGACTTTTTGGAGTTGAAGCCCGAAGTGAAGGCCCTAAGCTTCAAAATTTCACTATCATATGTACAATAAAGCTACCAGAAGAAGGAAGATTACATAGTTCAGTTTGAAGACATTATGAGGCATCTGACCTGTTGTTCTTGACTTTTCACAAGGAAAAGCCATCCCCAAGTGGAGCCAGTGTTAGTCTCCTATACCAATAAGTGTCATTTTTCATGATTGTCTTGATTGAACTATGGAATATGTTCAAACCTTTTTCAGAGAGCAAAGGTGTTCCATATTCTTGAAAACCAAAAAATAAAAAAAATTTAAAAAATGTAAAGAGGGTATACCCTAAAAGAAAAATCAAAGGGTAAGAAAAATAAATTGGTCAAAAAAGTGAAAGAAATGAACCCCAAGCAAAAAATAGACCAAGGAAAGTGTGCAAATTCAAATGCCACTACTATTTCATTTTTGTAAATAACTGATTGTGTGCAGCTTGTCAAACTTTTGCCACAATTCATGAATAAGTCAAACTGTTTAAACTTGGCTTACACATATTTCAATTTCATGTTATAGATTAGAGAATAAATATCTGACCAAACAGTTTAATCTTGGCAGATAAGTAGATAGGTAGAGTTAATAAAAGGTGCTCAACAGTTTAAACTGAGCCCTTGGATGTAATAAGGGTAGAATTAGATAGATTTGCTTTGTAAAAAGAAAAAGATTGATAAGGGTTTGCAAGTCTAAATGCACCCTAATAAAGAAGAGAAAATGGTAGTTTCAAGTAGATAGGGTAGGTAGATGGTGCTGCAAAGTGTTATCTGATGAATGATGCTGCTACATGTTTTTGATCCTTTACTTTCATCACAAATACTAAAGTAGGAAATACATTGGAAAATCACAAGAAGCAAAGTCAAACTCATTAACTTCCCTCATCACTTTCCCCTCAAAAGTTTTACTAATTTCCCCCAAAGTACTAAGGTATTTGGAGATCAAAAGGGCTCAAGGCATTTCCTTGACTTTTGGAGGGACCGGACCCTCGGCCTAATGATCAAAAAGACCTAAGTACTTGAGATAATTCATCATTATAATCATTCACTTTTAACTTTTTCCTAAGTAAAATCCAAATTTTACTTAGGAGAATCATGCAAAATTCCATAAAAATCCCTCAAAATAACTTACTATTCTAAGTTTAAGTGTTAAAGATGAGATATTGCAATTTACTTCAAAAATTATCACTTTCTTAGATGTGCAAAGTGTTTTGAGTTCCCTTGTCCCTTTGTCATATTGATGTTTAACTTTATTTACTAAATCCCTAGTGAAATGCCCTATCCTAAGTATATAACTCCTTTTTTATATAAATACCCCAAAAACCCCTCTATTATAAAGTTTAACCAAAGTAATTATTTCCCCGTGCATTCAAATAAAAACCCACTATATAAGCCCTTTGGTTAAATTATATCATTATACATTAATCCCGCCCCTATGGTAAGTTAATTATATTGATTAATTTATCATATAATAAAACATATACGAGAAAAACTTTAAACATATGGTTTATATGTTTAATACCAAAAAATAATAAATCTGAAGTTTTATTTTTAAATCAAAACTTCGGAAAATCCCGCGCCAACGTGGCTCATCCACCTGGCATCCCACTCGACATTTTCACTATAATACCCGCACGCGATATTCCTTACTTCCACCTTTTCAACCACGGGATTAATTAGTTATCAGAACTAATTAATAACCTTTCCGCCTATCATATGCCCCCCGGGAAGTTTAAATAGAGTTAATTGTGTTTTAAAACCCGCCGGGCCCGCGCATTAAAACCCCACCATCTCATCGTCCTTTCCGCCGTCCGATCTCCCACTGTAAGATCTACGGCTAGCGTTCATTCCGCTAGCCATCCGACACCCGAACAATAACCAGCGGGGGATTGGCGGTATTTGACTAGTCACCCGTCCACGTGGCGATACTCTAATGGAATCGCTGCCCGCTCATCTAATACCATCTTCGTCCCTAAGCGGTGCGGGAACTGACCGCTTACCGCTTACGGCTTACCGCCCGACCTTGCACACGTCAGCCCGTACCAAAATGACGTCACTCCTCGAAAAACTAAAAAACCCTTTTAACTTGTAAATAAAGCCAATTTTCATGTTTTTTCCGTTATTTTCTTTTTTAAACGCGACTGTGCTCTCTGCTACGGTTTTCGAATTTTCATTGAAATCCACTGTTCCATTCAATTTCGCTCCATAAATCCGCCAGACCTGTGTTCAAGCGTCCTCCTGCTACCGCTTGTTACCTGTTAAGAACCAGCTTTCTTCCAAGAACAGGTATTTATCCTATTCCGCCCCGAAACTGCAAGTAAAACTCTGTTTTCTTTGTTTTTCGCTGAATTAGTGATTAAAACTCATCACCGAGATCTTCCCCAGAGGTTTTAAAACTGTGCAATTGCTCCCTGAACCTACAATTGTGCCAATTTCCTTCAGTAAGATCAAAATCACGCCCGGCCTGTGAAGAAAACCAGAAACCTCCGTTTTGAATCCACAAGAACCAAAATGGAGGCCCCGACAGCTTTGAATATAACTCCACTGAATGCCCCTCACCGTGAATTGGAATATTTACCTTTGGTAGATAAAGATTTCCAGATTAAAGACTTGCATTTTGATGAAAGTCCCCTTCTGAGTTATTGTCGCTGCAGAGACGAATACTCAAAGGGGCAAGATCTTATTGGGTTGTGGGAATCCAATCTCCCAAGGTATCTCATCCCTTCAGTCATTTTTTTCCCAGAAATCATTCACTATTGCCATTCAAATTATGATCCCACTCGAAGGGCTTTAATAGCTCCTGATCAGAGTGTTCTGTTTCCCATTACTCCCCAGGCTATCAATGCAATGCTACATTTTGAACCAGACCAAGAACTAGCACCGTTGTCTATGGAAGAATTGATTGAGAAGACTAGACAGTTAACTCCAGAAAAGCTAAAATCCATGTGCCAGAATTTCATGTTGCCTGAACATCAACCTAAGGGATCTCCTCCCTATGGTTTTTATTATTTCAATAAATTGGGAAGGCTCATCATAAATATGATATCTTTTGTCTTGGGATTCAATACCAGTGAATATGTGGATGAAATAACACTGGTTTTACTATCTATCTTTACTCCTGGGCAGCCTCCTGAAGTTAAATATGACTTTGTCTCCTTCATAGCCAACAAGATCCATGATCAGTTCATGAGGCTAGATGATGAAAAAGTTTTTAAATATTCCTCAGTCATCTATCATCTCATTATTTTCTATCAGTCAGAAAAGTTCCCTTTCCCTGTCAAAAAGCTTGATGCCAAGGGAAACCCCAGGTCAGTCATATTTTGGTCCCCCATAATTCATTCTTCCTCTGATTCTCCCTATTCCTACACTGAGTTCATTGATCAGTTTGTATATCCCGCAACAACTTTGTTAACAGGAATCCATCCCCCAAGGCTTAGTAATGAAATAAAGAAGACCTTGCAACTCTCAAGGACTTACAAAGTTGGAGATTGGTATTTATACCAAAACCATATAGTCATCAGAATTTATGGATGTGAATTACATCCATTCAAGTTACCAAGATATGTGCCCATGAGGATTTTTGCCTTGGAATATTTCAGGCAAATGAATAATTCAGATGTGATCCATTTTTGTAGTGTGAAGAAGAAAGCTCAATTAAGGTTAAAAAGTCAATTAGGTCCTTTCATCTGCAACTCTAGGGAGGCCGAGAGAGAGGCAGAAAATATATTACAAAGCAAGTTCCAAAGAACTTTTCGTTGGGTTCCTTATGACCCATTTGGATTCATTTGTGAAAAGAGATTAAAGAATAAATCATCCCCTTATATACACCACAAGATTCCCGAACTAGAACAATATGCCAATCAAGATGAATGGGTTGAAGGAACACTTGTTGAGGAAGAAAGTGAAGCTGACAAAATGAACAAAATTATGAAAGATCTCGAGAAGAAATATGACCTAGAATCTTATGGTCAAGTGCAGGTATCTCACATTGGCACTTCTTCAGCAGCAACTCTACAACAGACATTACAGGAAAGCAGTTCATCAGTTGCAGCAGAACCAAAGGGCAAAGGAAAGGAACCTGAAATTCAGGTCATTGAAACTTTGGTCATGGCAGAGAAACCACAAACTTCCAAAGCACCTGAACAATCACAGGTTTCTCCCACTCAGGTAAATCATCCACAAGTTCCAAAGTTACAAACTCCATCAAATGTGGAAATAGGTAAGAAAAGGCAAGTTCTAGACACCACACCTCCTAAAGAGCCTTCAGGAATACATCAAGCTAAAAAACATAAATCAGATCCACTTCCAGAAGTGGAAATCATAGATGAAGTGTTTGATGATGGGAGGGAAGACAGTCAGCTAACTGGCACAGTTAGTGAAACAAACACAGGACAGAGAGGAAAAGCTTTACAAAAGCAATTGAGTACTGAGGTATCCTCTTTCAGACCACCAAAAATAGATACAGGGGATATAAAAAGAACCTTCATTAATATAAAGGCCAAGAATGATCCATTAAGAATGAAGGTATATGATCAATATTTGAAAATGGCTCCCCATAATCAAGAAAGGCTAATGTCAGCATTTGACATGTCACAAGGCAAAATGATAATGAGCCACTTCAAGTCAAAGATGCCAAAACCCATTACTGCAGCTGACTACATCAGAACAAATTTTGAAGTTCTGGCAAAGGACATTCATCCTCTGGACCAGATAGAGCTACACAGACAAACTGGGGAAATGGTCTATTCCACTCTTACCAATAAAGCCATGGCAGCTATAACGCTGCAAGATTCTTTGAATAACACAACTGCACAATTGCAAATTGAGAGGGCCTCTTCACAGGCCAAAGATAACAGAATAAAGTCTTTAGAGGACATAATCATTGGTTTTGGGCACAACCCCAAAGATATTAAAAGCATTGAGGCATTAATCAAGAAGAAAGATGATGACATAGCTGCACTGAGAAAGCAGCTAAAATTGCCAGCTTCAAGACATCCCCAGACCCAAGAAGTTCTGAAGGGGAATTCACAGGAGGAGGTAATGGAGTTGCTCCTAAATATGACTGAGCGACTAAGTGAAACAGAGAAGGAATTGGAACAAGCCTTACAGGAAAAGGAAGCTATCAAGCAGACATCCGCCACAGAAGCTGCTACAACCACAGGTACTTCAACAGCAGGTCAGCAAACACAGCCATCCCAGGTAAACACTTCTGGTTTGAGTTCTGATGAATTAATAAAACAAATGGAAAGTTTACAACTAAGGGTCACAGAACTCCAAACTACGAAATTGCAATTAGTAAAATTGGAGGAAAAATATGATACATCTAAGAAGACAGTTGCTGATAACACCAGGGAAATAAAAAGATTAGAAAAATTGGTTCAGGCTTTGGAAAAAGATCTTTCATTGGAAAAGCCTTTAAAGGAAATAACTGAAATTCTTTGGGGTAATATCATTGAGTTAATAAAAGGCATTTGGCCCTCTATTCAAGCTATTTTTGAACAAAATGAGTTGGGTAAAATAGCCCAAGAAGAAATAAACATAACCAGAAATGCATTAAGAGGCAGGCCTGAGCAGGCCAATCAGCTTATTCAATTTTTGAACACCCGGACAAAGCAACAGCTGGCAGTTTTAGGAATTGAGGACAGGACCGGCACAGTTTTGGAAATAAAGAGAGTTTTCATCAAAAGAACTTTCATGCAGAATTTAGAAAGGAAGTGCACAGATATTTTGGTTGATATCAATATTTTCAGAGAAAAATTTCAAGCTTTGTTGGACAGTAGGTTACCAAGTCCTATGCTCTCAGAGGATCAAATAATGGACTTGGAAACCTATGTAAAGAAAATAAATGCTCATGCTCAAAATACAGCTGCTTGTTCTCCTAGTTTACCACAATCAACATTACCAACAGGGAGAAATATCTATGATAGAGTAAGGAATTTATTTCATCTGGAACATGAAATAAGGTATCTGTTTCCTAATGAGCCCACCTTCTACAAACTCACAGAAGTAGATGAAACATTGAGAAAACTCAAAAGGACCATGATACCAGATAATCAATGGTGGAAAGAAAGGTTGGAAATTCTATAAAAGTTATTTTCAGGATAAGAATTTTATCTTTACTATCAGATAAATGATAAAAATGAGTACGGATGAAAGAGTATCAGTTACACAGGTTAAAGAGTATCCGTAAAGACAAAGAGTATCAAGCAAGCAAAGAAATTACTCCAAAAGACAACAACGAGCCCTTTTTCAGCACTTACCTCCAGCACATCCACAAAGAAAGGAAACAACACATCAGCAGTTACTTATTATGCTATCTACGAGACCATTTGTCTCCTGTTTATTTGTAAATTACTCCTTAGTCACCCCAAATTATGGGCTAGGATAGTGTGAGATATTTTCAATTATTTTGTGTATAAATAAACCCTCAAAGAGAGTATTGAGGGTGGATTCTATTACTCTGCTGTAACATTGAGATTTTCGGAATAAAAGCATTTTGGAGAAATTTATTCGTGGCTTACTGGATGACGATTTGAAGCTCGGGACTTTTTGCAGGATTCATGTGTTGGACTGCAGTTCAATAAGTCTTTCTACTCTTTGTCTTAAATTTTATATCAGTTTATAATATCATTATGTCCATTTCTGAATAATTTACATAAAGGATTGAATCAAAATTTACTTAATTGTACTCTGATTTCAGATGTGATTGTTCTTAATGTTTTCCTCTGAATTAGTTATAAGCATGAATTCTTAAATGCTCTTGCTTTGCTAATTTAAACATTGTTGATTACTATAATAAAGAATTCTTCATTGCTCTTTGTTTGTAGTCATCTCATTTCTTTTTTTTTGAACATGGTGAAAGATTCTTAGCTGCCTTTCATCCCTTCAAAATCATCCCATCCACTTTAAATTTTAAGGATTGTTCTCTGTCTAGCTACCTTGCCCTGTAAAGCCATCTTGTGTGTAGAATAGAAATCCAGTAAAGCCATCCTTTGATTCCATAGCCCAATGGACTGAAAATCTTCAACCTTGCCCTTAGTGGACGGATTCCACCATTCAAACAAAATCAAACTCTTGGATCTATAACTAGCCTAAAACCTTCTAAGAACAAAGATAAATCATAAAGAGAGAGCCCTCTCTGGATGCAGATTGGCTAGATTCTGCATCTGAAGGTTGGTTTGTGGTTACCTCGGGTATACTTTTCTCTTCCACAACTTCAAGGAAAACCTGAGTGATAACATGCTCTATTTTCAACTCTCTTTTTACTAGAATATTTCTTGCTGTCCGCTACATTTGCAACTCTCTTTATACTGAAATATCTCTTGTTTTATGCTCCATTTTCAAATCTCTTTATGTTGAAATATCTCTCGTTGTCTGCTCCATTTGAAGCTCTTCTTTTATTGAAATATCTCTTCTTATTACTTCTAATTGCAACTCATTTTTCTACTAAAATATCCCTTCTCATTTGCTTCTAAAATCTTATTTGTTTCTCCTTACATGCTATTGAAATAAGAAAGTCTTATTTATTGTCCCGTTTTCTACTGAATGCAGAACCAAAATCAACGTAATTTCTTGTTTTTTCTCTTTCTAGTTTCTCTCCTGTAGATTTTTGTGACAACTGATTGGTTGATAGTGGCCCTTCAAGGAAATTTACTGGTTATAAATAAGTTCTCTCAAATTTGGTTGAGAGGGATAAAAATATGAAAATTATACTTGGAGATAAGTATACATATCCTATAAAGGGATATGGTTTTGTTTCCTTTTATATGCTTCAAAATGTTTTTGTATGTATTTGGTTTAAAATTTAGGTGTTGCACATGTTTGATAATTATGGTTTTAGTATTTTTTGATGCATGTAAAAGTAGAGAATAGTTTTACTTTTATTTATGCCTGTGCAAAAGCATGTTTTCTTGAAAATAAGTATAGTGAATAGAAGGTTATGATAATAACTGATATAAATTGAATGTTGAGGATTGATTATTTTTATTCTCTCACATTATATGAGAGATGAAAGAATATTATGGGTTTTGGTAACTTTGATATTATATTTTACTGATAGTGGTTGCAATTAAGGATCATGAATTTTGCAAATGATGGAATGATAGTTTCCTAAACTAACCTCTTTTGTAGTGAACACAGATGGATTATAACTAATACCATTACAGACAATGAAGTTAATATGTATAATTATTATAACATACCTTCACTTTGGGATCAAGATTTGAATATATTTACCATCCTAGATCCATCTTAACCTCAGATCTATCAAGTGCCGAGAGGGATCAAATCTCTCGAGGTGCAAACCTATTTTTTGAGTGAAAAACTTGAGGAAAGGTTTGCACCTCGAGAGATTTGATCCCTCTCGATGCTTGATAGATCTGGGGTTAAGATGGATCTAGTTTGGTTTTAGTCATGTGCAGTCATACAAATTTTTTTGAACATATTATTTTGATCATTTTAAATATTCTAAAAATGTCTAAGATTAATGATGAATGATGAGATTGTTACTAACTTGAATGATGAAAAATGATGAAATAAAAATTTTAAGTGCAAAGTGACAATGTAACAATGTTGAATGATATAAAATGTGAGTAATAAGAATGAAGTCAATTACAAACAATATTCATTGCGATCAATCTAAAACTATTTAATTTTATTGTTCTTATTGTCATAAATTTAGTTATTCTCTATTATTGTGTTTGAATAAAAAGTGATTAACAATGTTGAACGATGGAAAATGGGAATAATAAGGATGTATCCAATTAAAAATGGTTTATAGTTTCAAGAATAAGACATTTCAAGTAAGTGAAAATTTTATTTAGGATGAAAATTCAAGTATTGTATTTATGGTTGAATTATTGCAACACATAAGTCAATTAATGTCATGAATAATGTTTATGTGCTCACACTAAGAGTGTGTGTGTATGTTTTGGGGGTGAGATAGAGATATAGATAGAGGAGGGGATAGAGGGGAGAAGAGAGATGCAAAGACATGGTGGGGAGGAAGAGATATAGATATGGAGAGAGAAGTTTTAGAGAGAGAGAGAGAAGGAGAAGAGAGAGAGAGAGAGAGAGAGTATGTTTTTGGGGTGAGATAGAGAGATGAAGAAGGAGAGACAATGGGAGATAGAGATATAGATGGAGGGGGTAGAAATGTGCTTACACTAAAATCAATGCACACTATTAATCTAATTACTTTGAAATTAATGTACATCATACATCTAGCTGCATCAAATCAAAAATAAAAATCTACACTGAAATCAATGCATATAGTGCAAACAATCAAATAGGATTAGAGATCAAATTCTACACTAAAATCAATGCATCTTATGCAAACAATCAAATAGGATTAGAAAGAAAAATATACACTAAATTCAATTCATATATTGGAAGCAATCAAATAGGATTAGAAATCAATATCTACATTGAAACCAATGCATAGAGGGGAGAAGAGAGATGAAAATACTGGGTGGGGTGGAAGAGATATAGATATGGAGAGAGAAGTTTGAGAGAGAGAGTGGAGAAGAGAGAGAGAGAGAGAGAGAGAGAGAGAGAGAGAGAGTCTGTATGTTTGGGGGGTGAGATGGAGAGATAAAGAAGTAGAGACAATGGGAGATAGAGATATAGATGGAGGGGGCAGAGATGTGCTTAGACTGAAATCAATGCACATTATTAATCTAACTATTTTGAAATTAATGTACATCATATATCTAGCTGCGTCAAATTAGAGATCAACATCTACATTGAAATCAATGCATCTAGTGAAAACAATCAAATATGATTAGAAAGAAAAATATACACTAAATTCAATGCATCTATTACAAGCAATCAAATAGGATTAGAAATCAATATCTACACTAAAAGCGATGGAGCCAGTGCAAGAAATCAAATAGGAGTAGAAATCAACGTCTACACTGGAACTGATGCATCTAGTGTAAGGTATTAAATAGGATTAGAAATGGAAATCTACACTGAAATCAATGCATCTAGTGCAAGTGATCAAATACGATAAAAAATCAATATCTACCCTGAAACCAATGCATCTAGTGCAAGCAATCAAATAGGAGTAAAAATCAACATCTACACTAAAATAAATGTATCTAGTGTAAGGTATTAAATAGGATTAAAAATAAAAATCTACATTTAAATCAACACATCTAGTGCAAGTGATCAAATTGGAATAGAAATCAACTACTGCACTCAAACCAATACATCTATTTTAGTGAAAAACCAAAATATTCATGACTTTCTAGATCTAACTTCTATGTCTACATGTGTCTTTGTGTGTCTCTTTTTTCTTCCCTCTCTCTCCACCTTCCATTTTATGTCTATCTCCCTCCCTCTCTCCTTCTCTCTCTCCCCTTCCCTCTCTCCCCTATCTCTCTCTCACCACCTCTCCCTCCCTTTCTCTATCTTTATCTTCTTCCCTCTCCCCCCTGCCATCTATATCTATACCTCCCTCCATCTCTCCTAATTTGTCTCTCTATCCCATCCCCTGAAACACATGTCATTCTATCTCTCTCTCTCTCTCTCTCTCTCTCATTTTATTTGTCTCTCTCTATTCTTCCCTCTTTCCCCCTATGTCTATATCTCTATCTCACTCTCTCTCTCCTTATTGATCTCTCTATATCATCCTGTATACATTATCTCTCCATATATATCTATCTATTTATCTCTCCATCTTCCTGTCCCTCTCTATCTCTCCCCCTTCTCTCTCTCTCTCTCTCTCAGCTCCAAAACATACACACTATCTCTCCATATCTATCTATATATTTATCTCTCTCTCTCCCTCCCTCCATATTCCTCTCCCTCTCTCTCCCGCCGTCTTCCTCTCCCACGCTCTCTCTCTCTCTCTTTCTCCATATATATCTCTCTCTTCCTCACTCCCTCTCTTTTCCTCTCTATTCTCCCGTCTCTTCCCCTCCATATATATCTCTATCTCCCATTGTCTCTCCTTATCACCCCAAAAAAACACACACTTTATCTTGATATATATCTGTAATATCCCAAAATGGGAACTGTCAGCAAGGCATGACTGGAAAACGAATTTTCCAGGAATGGCTGCTACATAAATGAAAATAAAAACTTGGATCCCTTAGATCTAAGTATCTAAGTCCTAAATCTAACAGGGTATAAAAAATAAATCCTTTTGGGTGGGTTAAACAGATCTCCCACACTTAGTTTCCTTGAGAAGATGCCCCAAAGAGGGACTACAACAATATATAGGTCAGTAATGGATATTAAGCGTAAAATAAGCTCATAGGACATGTTAGAAACACATATCCATCAATCCAAGCTACATCAGCAAACTATACTTCATTTTATGAGCCAAAAGTTGGGGAAAAGCAATAATTTATGCCCTAAAAAGGTTAATTTCAGAGATGAGCATAAAAATAAGGGAAATTGATAGTGGGATCTCGTAGCTTAGGTTGTAAGAGACTTAAATATCAAATTTAAGCCCAAAAAAATGACTCTATCTATGTTAAACAGTTCTACCACCCCCCATATAGCTTAAAAATGCCCAATCCCCATGACTTGTGGTATGCAGAAATTTATGAAGCACAAGCAGCATGATTTTCTGAAGGTGATGGATGCAATATAGTATGTACTTCAGTAAATCAGATCTATAGCATGTTTTATACAATTTACAATAGGTAAACAGAAGAATTACATGAAGAAACCCTCAAGATTGAGGTGCTGCAACAACAATATGGGACTGCAAAGCCCAAAAATGTTATTTTGTTGATGCTACAAGCTGATATATATTACACATCAGATCTAGATTAGATATGTATACAAAAATATAGATCCAATACAGATCTGTGTACTACTTGGGCTCCTTAATACATTCCCCTTGGGGATCTGAGAAAATCATGAACATTAGTGAGTAGATATGAGATCTAAGTTGTATTCCTGTAGTAATCTTCAGGAATTCTGTAGTAAATAGAACCAGATGCAAATCAGATCTGAAATGAACATGGATTGGATGGCCAATCCATGGATCACCACAGTGCAAGGAAAACCCCTCAACACCAGAGATCACTCCTCCAAAACGTTGCTCAAAACCCCAACAACTTCCCTCTTGTAGATAACGCAGTTATGGGAGAGAAACTGACTGTTTGCTTCAGTATTGAATAGGCCTGCTGCCTAGATCTGAAAATTAAGCTCCAATGATCCAATACACTCTTCTAGGAGGTTAAAAGACACACTCACTGAGAAGAGGCACTAGATTTTCCTAGATCTGAATAGATCTAGATTCCACTGCTGCAGCTTACAAAAAAAATCAAACCCTCAATAGAATCTGAATTGTGGTTGGAAGATGAAGCTTGGCCCAAGCCTAATAGTGGACAAGATAGAACAAGTCTCCTGTAAGAGCCACTCAAGAAAGGAGGTGGGATTCACGACCAAGAACACCCAAGTGCTAAACAACACTATTCTCAACTAAACAGCTAGAGAATGAGGTTTGTCTAAATAGAAAATACCTTCAACAATATCAAATGATCAACCCCTCTCTTGGTATCCTCATCCTTCTTTTATAATGTGGGAGCCTTGCCAAACCCTAAACCACCTTGATGATTTAGCCTCATTCACATGAGTCCTCATTCACATGAGTCACCTCCAACATGAACTGCGCTGTGCCTTTAGGAGATACATTTCATGTAGACAACACTATGGGTTTGGTTCTGTTGACCCAGTCAAGTGGCCCAGCCTTGTTCACACTTAAGTGTGTTTATGAAAGTAGCTCAGATTTAGCTTGTTTCACATTGAGCATTGATTTATTTTGATGTTTAGGAGTCACTATTGGTCCTCCTTTACAATTTTATTCATAAGTATGAAAAACAAGAAAAAATTGAATATTCCTATTAGCTTGGGCTAATTAGGAATATTACAGTCCTCCCCCTTCAAAATGTTTCTTGTCCTCAAGCAACTGCAAGGTAGAGCAAAATTTCTCCCTCCCTCTTCTTGTGGCCTCATCAATGGATCCCACCATGGTTGAAAATGATAGGCAATGAATCTGTCCTCCAATGATTCCCTCCAAGTGTATGATAACAAAGTGTACATCATGAGAAAATGGAAGGTACAAGTGGTGATCTCCTTGTTTCTCAATGGCCTCCTCAAGGTAGGAGTGATGAAAACATGGGAAGTCTTGTTCCCAATGAGTGACTCCCTCACTCATGCAATCATACAAATTAAATGAGCCATTCTAGGTAGCTCATCAAAGGAAACTTAAACCTCGGATCTATTCAATGTGTTAGGGCTGAATGGGGAGTTTAGATTTGTCCATCCAAGTAGTTTATCCCTCCATTTATGGTAAGTGTGTGGAGGTTGCTGATATTGAGCTGAAATGTTATGGCCTCCAAGATTGGCCCAAGCTACCCCACAAAATGAATCAACCATGAAGTGCCTCCTCAAATAATGCATGTTCTCCCAATGGCTCCTCCTACATGAAGGAAAGAGGTGTGATATGGCAATCATGGTATGCCCATTGTTTCTCCTGAAACATACATCATGTGAAATAGGGAGAATCATACTCCCAATGGGCATCTTCAACTTCAAGCCCACTCTCCAAACAAAGCTTCCCATGAGCAAAAACATATCAGCAATATATGGAAGAAAAAAACAATGAAAACAAGTTGCCAAATGACAACTGGAGAGTGAATCATAGTTCCACTCATGGAACCAGTGCAGTGCATCCTTTGCCCGCATCAAACCAAACAATAACAAGTGCTTTTACATCCACTTGTTTGATGCCACAATCAT
Source organism: Pinus albicaulis (assembly GCA_034641835.2). NCBI lineage: Eukaryota > Viridiplantae > Streptophyta > Pinopsida > Pinales > Pinaceae > Pinus > Pinus albicaulis. The sequence goes on along the minus strand of CM076573.1, from coordinate 746,940,054 downwards.
TTTACCATATAGCATCATGAAAGTACAAAGTGGTGTCAATGGTGCACACCAAAAATCATGTGGCATCCCCCACAAACCACCAATGAGATATCCAATCTCAGTGCTACAAAAGGCTCCAAGTACATCATTATACAATATGCAAGAAGGAACAAATATTCTTGATACATCATGTTTCTCAAACAAGGAAAAGAAGTACAATACAAAATGTGAAACTATACCTCCTCCCTCATGCACTTGAGATCTTGACCTGAAATGGCTCAACTGGAATTTCTCCCTCACCTCCAGAGAGTAGGGAAGTGGCTGTGACCTCCTCTTCATAACCATCTGGGCTATGCATCTCTCCATATGCTGAAATATGTCATGCAGGATGCCCTCCCAAGTGAACTCCTCCACCAACTGGAAATATGCATCAAAGTGCATAGAAGAGAAGTCATCACGTGCTGCATGTAGTAGCTTCTCCTTGAGACTAGAAGATCTAGTCAAGAAGATCCTGCCATAGGAATAGATGACCACATCATCCAATATGTATCTATCATATCCATTCAGGTCATCAAGAATCATGCATGCACCAATATCCTTGGAGTACTCTACCAAATTCGAGACCTCCAATAGGGATCAATCCTTCTAACAGACAGTGTTGGTGATCTAGCATATTAATATCTCCTCATGCTGCTGCCTGCTACTTTGACATCCCCCATGCCAAAGTCATCCTCCAAACTCCTCACCTCCCTGGAATCCAAGAATGTTGAGCCAAGAGGCAAGATTTATCTCACCAATTCTAGATCTGGTGGCCTCCCAGGTGGAATGCCTCCATGTAGTGAGACATCAAAATCTGAAGTGGACTGCATGTATGAGTGGACTGATTTTTCCCTCTCTTCTCTGCGCAGTGTAATATCCTTCCTTTGTGTAGAATTATTCTGAAATATATAAGGGTGAATGCTCATCGTCCCTTGATGCTGATCCTTCTCCTCTTCTTCCATGTGTGAGAATACCTCATCCTCAATGAGAGACCCTCGATAGTGGTCCCCTTGAAGAAAAGGACTCCATGTCTTCAAAAATAGAAGAGGCCTCTTCAAGAAATGGGGATCTTGCCCTTGGCAAGCTATCCTGCATGTTTTTATCCCCTTTAAAATTATGGAGTGGAGTTGGTTCAATAGATCTCTCCAACTCATGCAAAGTGTTTGAGTCTTTGATTTTAACAAATGATGGTTCACAATGTTCTTTATCAAATCTCCTCATCAATCCTTTAGTGAACTCAACATAAGTTTCTACCTTTTCATGAAAAAATGAAGTAGAATCATTAAACCACCAATCATGGGCCATACCTTTGAGGTGCAGTGCTGCTACTCTGATGGCTTCCTTATCTGAGACTTGATGTAGCTGAAAATAGGAATCTAGCTCTTCTACCCAAGCTTTTGCTGTGCACCCTTTTGATCCATCAAAGTGAGATATGAAGATTCTACCTCTCTTGCTTCTCTTGTGGCTGCTGGATCTTGCCTCCTTGAGCTTGCAAAACCCTTGGAAGTCTAAGAGCTCTCTGAATCTCCATGATTGAGATTCATACTCCTGAAGATAGTCACTCAAGGTCTCCTCCCTTGGTGCATCTTCTTCCTCCATCCTTATTGTAGTCAATGTGGGCAATAGACTGCGCTGTGGATCTGCATGTGTGGCTGAATGCCCACACCGATCATGTGAATAGCTAGGGCTTGTTTCAAACCCTTCCAGAAATCTTCTACACTCCTCCCCTTCCATCTCCTTCATATCTTTTTTAATACCTTCCAAGGTTTGGGAAAGAAGCAAGGAGATCTCCTCTTCCGTCATTCCTCCTTCTCCTTTTTCTCTCAACAAGAAAGTAGGCAAGTCATAGCGTTGTGGATTAGATTGTGTGGCTGAATTCTCACATACAACATAAGAAGTACTGGGGCTTTCTTCATGAGAAGAAATCCTTGAGGGATTTGCATGTCTTCCCCTCCTCATTCCCCTGATTTCTTTCTTCAATTCATGCATGGCTTGAGAGAGTGTTAGGAAAACTCTCCTCTTTGTCCTCTGCGTAATATTTCATTCTTCAGTCTTCTTCTTGATTCTTTTTATGGCTAGATCTCACAGGCTGAGCCAGAGATCATGCTTTGATACCACTGTAATATCCCAAAATGGGAACTGTCAACAAGGCATGACTAGAAAACACATTTTCTAGGAATTTCTGCTACAGAAATGAAAATAAGAACTTGGATCCCTTAGATCTAAGTATCTAAGTCCTAAATCCAAGAGGGTATCAAAAATAAATCCTTCTAGGTAGGTTAAATAGATCTCCCACACCTAGTTTCCTTGAGAAGATGCCCCAAAGAGGGACTGCAGCAATATATAAACTTAGTAATGGATATGCAGCATCAAATAAGCTCATATGACATGTTAGAAACATATAGTCATCAATCCAAGCTACAAAAACAAACTATACTTTATTTTATGAGCCAAAAGTTGGGGAAAAGCAGCAATCTATGCCCTAAAAAGGCTAATTTCAGAGATGAGCGTAAAAATAAGGGAAAGTGATGGTGGGATATCGTATCTTAGGTCATAAGAGACTTACATATCAAATTTCAGCCCAAAAAATGACTATAGCTATGTTAAACAATTCTACCACCCCTGATATAGCTTAAAAATGCTCAATCCCCATGACTTGTGGTATGAAGAAATTTATGAAGCACAGGAAGCGTGATTTTCTAAAGGTGATGGATGCAATATAGTATGGAATTCATTAAATCAGATCTATATCATGGTTTATACAATTTACAATAGGTAAACAGAAGAATTACATGAAGAAACCCTCAAGATTAAGGTGCTGCAACAACAATATGGGATTGCAAAGCCTGACATCGTTATTTTATTGATGCTACAACTGCTATATATTACACATCGTATCTAGAGCAGATATTTACACAAAAATATAGATCCAATACAGATCTGTGTACTAGATGGGCTCCTTAATACATTCCCCTTGGGGATCTGAGCAAATCATGAACATCAGTGAGTAGATATGAGATCTAAGTTGCAGTCCTACAGTAATATTCAGAAATTCTGTATTAAATGGAACCAAATGTAAATCAGATCTGAAATTAACATGGATTGGATGGCCAATTCGTGGATCACCACAGTGCAAGGAAAACCCCTCAACACCAGAGATCACTCCTCCAAAACGTTGCTCAAAACCCCTACAACTTCCCTCTTGCAGATAACGCAGTTATGGGAGAGAAACTGTGCTGTTTACTTCAGTACTGAATAGGCCTGATGCCTAGATCTGAAAATGCAGCTCCAATGATCCAATACACTCTTCCAGGAGGTTAAAAGACATACTCACTTAGAAGAGGCACTAGATTTGCCTAGATCTGAATAGATGTAGCTTCCACTACTGCAGCTTACAAAAACAATCAAACCCTCAATAGGATATGAATTGTGGTTGGAGGATGAAGCTTGGACCAAGCCTGATAGTGGACAAGATAGAACAAGTCTCCTCTAAGAGCCACTCAAGAAAGGAGGTGGGATTCCCAACCAGGAACACCCAAGTGCTAAACAACACTATTCTTAGCTAAACAACTAGAGAATGAGGTTTGTCTAAACAAAAAATACCTTCAGCAATATCAAATGATCAACCCCTCTCTTGGTGTCCTCATCCTTCTTTTATAATGTGGGAGCCTTGCCAAACCCTAAATCACCTTGATGATTTAGCCTCATTCACATGAGTGACCTCCAACATGAACTGCGCTGTGCCTTTAGGAGATACATTTCATGTAGACAACACTGTGGGTTTGGTCCTATTGACCCAGTCAAGTGGCCCAGCCTTGTTCACACTTAAGTGTGTTTATGTAAGTAGCTCAGATTTAGCTTGTTTCATATTGAGCATTGATTTATTTTGATGTTTAGGAGTCATTATTGGTCCTCCTTTACAATTTTATTCATAAGTATGAAAAACAAAACAAAATTGAATATTCCTATTAGCTTGGGCTAATTAGGAATATTACAATATCTATCTCTCTCTACCTCTCTCTACCTCTCCCTCTCTCTCTTCCCCTTCTCTCTCTCTCTTCCCCTTCTCTCTTGTAACTCCCTCTCCCTCTCCACCTTTCTCTCTCTATCTATCTTCCCCTTACAACTCCATCTCTCTTTCCCTCTCTCTCTCCTTTCTCTCACTTTCTCACCCACCTCCCTCTATCTCTCCCTCCCATCACACATACTCTCTCTCTCTACCCTACAACTCTATCAATATCTCCTTCTATCTCTCCTTCTCGTTCTCCCCCTATCTCCCCCTCCATATCTATGTCTCCCTATCTCTCTCTTCCCCTTATTTACCTATCTCTATCCTCTCCTTTTATCTTTCTTCCCTTGTCTCCTCTCTCCCTCATTCCATATTCATCTCTGCCTTATCACTCCCTCTCCCTCTCCACCTCTATCTCTCAACTTCTTTATTCTTCCCTCCCTCTCTTTCCCCATTCCAACTCCATCTCTCTCTCCCCCCCCTCTCTCTCTCCTCTCTCTCAAGTCCCCCCTCTCTCTCTCCTCTCTCTCAAGTCCCCTCTCTCTTCCTTCCTCTCTATCCCTTTCTCTACCACCTCGATCTATCTTTCCCCCCCATCACAAAAAATCTCTCTCTCCACCATCCAATTCTACCACTATCTCCCTCTCTCTCTCCTTTCCACTCTCCCCTTCTCTCCCCCCTCCAATATATGTCTCCCTATCTCTCTCTTCCCCTTCTTTACCTATCTCTATCCTATCATTTTCTCTCCCTTCCCTCACACCCTCTCTCCTTCATTCCATATTCATATATCCCTTACCACTCTCTCTCTCTCTCTTCACCTCTATATCTCAATTTCTTTGTTCTTCGCTCCCTCTCTTTCCCCCTCCAAATCCATCTCTCTCTCCCTCCCTTTCTCCCCATCTTTGCCCCATCCTCTCTCTCTTCCTTCATCTCTCTCATTGTATCTCCCACCTGTATGTCTCTCTCCCCTACTCTATTCCCCATCCATCTCGCTCTCTCTCTTAAAAATTAGAATACTTTTATATATACATATGTGAAATTTATATAATATAAATAATATTATAAAGAACTGGGATAGATTCATTTTAACCAAGGGTCCAAGGAAAGAGAGAAAGCAAAGTGACTTGCAATGATAGAGAAATGATAGAGGAAAGATAGTGCATGATTATTTTAAGTTTTTTACAAGAGGAATCTGGTGCAAGGATAAGGAAAAATCCACTCTCACATCTAGAAAAGAAAGAAAGACCTGCCTCATCACCAGGTATACTTTCATTATGTTTATTTACTTTGTTATTATTTCTCATTCTCTTGTTCTGGGATCAACATGTACATTTGATCAATGTGAGAACCAAGTCCTCTATATTGATATTGAGGAAGATGTCAAGCCATCCCATGATTTAAGTGGAAAATGAAATGGACATGAGATCAAGCCTTCTGCAAGGAAGGTGGAATCAAGAAGAAGACCACTGTACCATATAACCCAGAACAAAATAGGCACGTAAGAATATTTGACTGATCCATCTAATTTCATGTGCTAATGAAAAAGAGTACCAAGCTAGAAGCTTCATGTAAGAAAGGTATGATTATTGGTTTTTGTGAAAATTATAAAGCTTATAGAATGTATGTACTTGGAAAAAGAAATATAGATTTTAGCATAGAGTTAAAATTTTATGAAGATGCAATTCTTTAAAAATCCATAGACACTCATCCTCTTGCTAATCTTGAAAGACAAGATGATTCCTTCGATGCACAAGAGGATCCTGAGCCTGATCATGCTAATGAACCCATGGATCCCATGGAATCATTGGATCATTATCCATGTTCAATAAATAAATGATTTTGGCTTCATGACACTTTATAGGATTTAGATAGGCATGTTTCTCCTCGAGGAACCTTTAGAGAAGAAATAAACCATGTCAGTTCCAAGGATATGTTGTATCCATGAACAACATTATTCAAGTTGAACCATGCACTTTTGAAGTAGTGAAATATCAAGTGTGGAAAGATGCAATGGTTGAAGAATAAGAGTCCATCATTCATAATGATGTATGGGAATTGGTTCCAATACCACAAGGTAAATTTTTTGTGTATTCTAAATGGCTATATAAAATTAAACATGGTGTTGATGGCAGTATTTAAAAATATAAAGCTAGATTTGTCGCTAGAGGTTTCTCTCAAAAAGGGGGAATAATCTATGATGAAATCTTTGCACCTTTTTCCCATTATAAAACCATATGATCTATTTTGGCTATAGTTTCTAGTCAAGGATGGTCTCTTCACCAAATGGATGTGAAGGCTACTTTTCTACATGGATTCCTTAAGGAAAAACTATTTGTGGAGAAACCTCAAGGATTTGAAGTACATGAATGGAAAAATCATGTGTGCAAAATGAAGAAAGCCATATATGGTTTGAAGCAATATCCAAGAGATTGCTATGACTGCATTGATAACTTCTTGATGAATATTTGATTTTAATAGAAGTAATTTTGATACAAATATTTACTTCAATGCAATCCAAGGTATGCATTTTGATTTTGGTATTGTCTATTGATGATTTATTTATGACCAATGGTGAACCTCTTATCCTAAAGTGTAAGTGGGAGTTAGATGCTGAGATTGAAATAAAATATCTTAATTTGATTCACTAATTTCTAGGTTTTGAAGTATGAAAAAAACCTAGTGAGATTTTCCTTTCTCAAGGAGAATATGTTGTCAAGTGGCTAAAAATATTTGGTCTCGGAGAATGTAAATGCATGGACACTCCAATGGAGATGAACTTCAAAATTTGTGTGGTAAATTTGAAGGTCCTGATTTGGAAAATCCTTCTGAGTATTGAAAACTAATTGGGGCACTGATGTTCTTAGTGAACACTAGAACATACATATGTTTTGCAGTCAATACTCTGAGCCAATACATGATTAAGACATCACATGCACATTAGATTGCTACAAATAATTTGTTGATATACTTGCATGGGAAAATCAATATTAGATTGAGATATATTGCTGAAAGTGTAAGGATTCATGGATATACTGATGCTATTGGGCTGGTAACTCTGCTGGTAGAAAGGGCATGATCTATTGGATGAGAAGAAAACATAAGTATGTTGCACTGAGTACAGATGAAGCTCATTAAATTGGTGCTAGCATGGATAGTTGTGAGAAAGTTTGGCTAAGAAATATTTTTGGGGAACTATTTTAGCAAGTTCCAAACACAATAGTTATATATTGTGACAATAAGAGTGGGACTCATATTGAAAAAAATCCCTTGTGCCATGACAAGTCGAAGCACATTGAGATCAAATATCACTATATTCGGGATATGGTGCAGAGAGGAGTAGTGAGGCTCCAACATATTGTGATTGATGATAAGATAACTGACATTCTTACCAACCCTTTACCGAAAGGAAAGTTCTTTTTTTTTAGAGAGAAACTTGGACTTATGGTCATGACCCTTCTCAGAAGCCGTCACAGTTGATCGAAAACACTGATCTTCCTTTCCCCCCTGTTAGAGCTCACATGATTAGGTAATGGTTTTGGAAATCTCCGGAGGATGAGTGACCTCTTGTGTAATGTGTGCCACAAGCGTAACAACCCCGGGTTAAAAAAATTCATGTAATAAAGTTAATAAAGGAAAGATAATAACCAACGTCATGGTACACTTATTCCAAGCTAAATTTTGGGCAAAACATCCTAGTGTGGGTGTTCATTTGGTTTATTATGGCTAAGGGAATTGGAAAAAGCAAAGGAAAGGGCTTTGGAAAAGAAAAATGACATTTTTGGAAATTTATTTATGAAAATGATGGAAATTAAGAGAAAGGAAGATACAAGGCCACATGTTGCATGTGAGGAGGAAAATGAAGGAAACTAATGGAAAATGAAGAAAATAGAGGCCTCATTAATAAAAATGCTTCCGAGGATCAATTGGTACCTTTTGTCAGTTCAAATTTGGAGCTCTCTCTCTCACTCTTGGACACTTAAGAGCATTCTTTGAGCACTCTAGCATTGGAACAAAGAAGGAAAAATAAGGACAAAGAAGGCAAGAGAAATTAAATATCAAGCAAGGAAGAGCGAGATCAAGAAACTACAACGAGATTACTTTCAGGTATTAATTTTCACGTGTGAATTCCTTGCTATATTTGGCATGCATGGTGCATGCATGTGTGTTCTTCACTTTCCCGTCGTCATTGGCATGGGTTTTTCTAGGTGGGACAGTGTTTTCCAGCCTTGCCTTTCCATTTCTAGATAACCACAGTGTGATGGGATTCTCTTGTTTTGGCTAAGCTATATTGACCGATGGATGTGTGTTCTTAGCTCTCCTGCTGTCATTGGCATGGGTTTTTCCAGGTGTGAAAGAATTTTCTAGCCTCGCCTTTCCATTTCTAGATAGCCACGGTGTGATGTGATTCTCTTGTTTTGGTTGAGCTAGACTGCTTGATGGATCTGAAGCTGAGTGGGGTGGTCTTTGAAGAAGAACACAAGTTCTAGTAATCCTTGGACCAGTGAAGGTGAGATTGCAGTAAATCCATAATTTTTGTACCTCGGTGGGCCTAGGAATCCTCGACCGGTGAATGGCAGGATATACGGTAAATATTAGAGGTATATGCCCTTGATCATGCCTAGGAATTATTGACCGGTGAATGACAAGATATATAGTAAATCCTGGAGGGTGGAGTCTCTATTAGGCATAGGAATCCTCAACCAGTGAATGGTGGAATATACAGTAAATCCTAGAGACTAGGAGGCTAGAAAATTCCTCACGGTGTAGGTGTATTTATCTAGAGGCATATATGCTTGCTTAGGGCCTAGTGATCTAGTTGGGATTGCGGTAAATCCTGGTTATATTGATGAGGGTTGAGGTGGTTCGGCCTTGGGAAGCCCTGGTTGGTTTTGTTGTGAGTCCCAAATTCATGCTTGGAATATGGCACAATGGTGATTGGATGAAAGAAAGACTTCGTTTATCTAATCTATGGTCAGGTGGTTCATGGAAGTCCCAAACCTGGTTAGCCTATTCATTCATTAATAAGAACTTATTATCCCTGGAAATTTATGTGTAAAGGTATTGGTTCATATGTGATTTTTTATGGTGGTTATATCTTTGTTATTTATATTGTTTATATGCTGGCTATGAGTATGTTTTATGAAAAAATTGATGTATGGATCTAATCATATTTTAATTAGAAAATGAATTAACAATGAATATATGACCTAATAGATGATAATGAAACTATTGTGATAAGGTATCAATGCTTCTTAACAAATCTCAAATAAGTATGAGACCCCTATGCTCAGATTTATTATTATGACCTGTTGAATACATACTTGTGACATGTTTGACGAAATTCCTGTCATGGATTGTAGGGTTAATATATTTTTTTCCATGTTATTTATCATTCCTAAGGTTTTCATGAAATTCTGGGCAATGCCCTCAGTTCTGGCCCTAAAAAATTGGCACAAAATCTGGGGTTGCTGGCACATAACTAGCTGGAAAAGTCCACAGTCATTGGCATGCCTTACTGTGGGAGTGACTGGAAGGCCTTAGTTGTTTTTAGGGCTTGTCATGGTAGTGGATGAAGGTCCCGATCAGTAAAATGATGAGTTTTCTTTCGGGTTGATCACCTAGAAGGGTTGGTTGGCTCCTGAAGTTTCTGTAGTATGCGTGGAAGGTCATATTGGTTATGTTATGTTAGTTCTACTTCCTTAAGGTTACCTAGGAGGTTGAATCACATTATAGTAACCTCTCGTCACATGTTTATCCCGGTGGAATGGTTAGCTTGGGTAAATCTGGGAAGAGGGTGTTACAGGGTGGTATCAAAGAATGACCCCTTGGACTGGATGGGTAGTGTTTTGGTCATGCATACATATATGTTTCATATATGTTATTTATGCTTATGGTCTATATTCTTGTTATGTTTGCATGGTGTTGTTCATGGTCGCATTTGTTTCGCCATGTGAAAGCTATTGGTGTCATTTATTGGATATGTTTGTCATGAGTGTATGTGAGTTATGCATGTCAATGTTTATATGTTGTTATGCATACATTAACATGGTGATAGTTATAGTGCATGAGGTCGTGGTATGTGGTTGGTATGTTCATGCATTGATAACTGGAAAATGGTTGAAATGATGATTATATTATGACATGATTATGTTTATACATGTATTGCGCTAATCTGGTTGATCTTACATATGATATATCCTTCCCTAAACTATAATGAGGTATGTTGATTATATTATGTTTTAGTTTTAGTTGACATGGTGTACTGGCAGGAAAGAGAACAAATAGGAATAGAAATATGGTAGAATATAGTTTAGGAGATTCTCCCTATGGGTCATATGAGTAGTGTGGTGGTGGGAATTCTTATGACTTAGCATACACGTTGAGAATCTTGAAGGAAGTAATAAGAAGTTTCAAAGAAGATAATGGAAAAATCATTCAGGCACATGATAAATAAGAAAAAGTCAATGCCGTAATCCTTTAGAGTTTGTCATAATTGTAGAGATAGGGACCATTTCGAATCAGCCATGGATAGGAGGAAAGGAATAACAAGGCATATGGAAGTAGATATCATGGTGGGCACAGGTCAGATAGAGATGACACAGTTAGAGATAACAGACTCTTGGATACTGAAGATAAGAGAGGTGATGGAAACAGGTTCTATTCTAGTTATGGTTCTAACAGTGGCACTATGATCGTCATCGTTATCATCCTTACAAGAAGAGTGGCATGGGATATTTTCCAGATGAGTTCAAGAAATCAAAGACACCTACCTTTGATGGGGATTTGAAGAAGTCGAAGGATGTAGAGGCATGGATATTTGGAATGAAGAAGCTCTTTGAGTTGCATGATTTCATGTAGAATATGAAGGTAAAAATAACTATCTTCAGCCTCAAAGGGAAAGCATACATCTGGTGTGAAGATGTCAAAGGGTTTAGAGAAATTAGGATAAAAGAGTTGAGTTGGCATGAATTCAAGAATTTTTTTAGAAAGAAGTACTTGTTAGAGAGGTATTATGACAACAAAGACAAGGAATTCTATTAGCTTAAGATGGGATCGATGACAGATGAGGAATATACGACCAAGTTCCTGGACCTATTAAGGTATGTACTGTATCTTAAGGATGAAAAATATAAAGTTCAAATATTTGTCAGTCGATTTCCATTAGCATTTAGAGATTGGATTGAGTATGATGAGCCTCGGTCACTTGAGGAGGTCATTGGGAAACTAAAAAATTGTTATTAGTAGTCAAAGCGGAAGAAAAAATCTCAACAAGGTTGGAAAGGGAAATACAAGGCTAAAGGTAAATGGCAGCCGAAAAGAACAAGGCCTCAGAATGTAGAAGAGAAAAAAAAAGTTGCAACTTACAAGAGGTTCAGCATAGTTAAACAGGGACATGGGTCACAGACTGGAGGGAAACAAAATATCGGTGATGGTAAGGGACAATTCCAGTGTTAGACGTGTGGTAAGGAGCATCTTAATATGGATTTTTCGTAGAACCAGGGTGGTAGGCCTTAGATTTACAGTGCATAGGAGGCACAAACTGTTGGGGATGTTGGTCAGACCATTTCTCGTATCTATGCAGCATTGGATAACATGAAGGAGGATCACCAAGAATCTATTATCGAGATGGAAAATAATCTTTGTGATCAAGTTGTTTCTATTTTGATTGAACCCGTATCTAATTATAGTTATGTTAAACCTGAATTGGTGGATAAGTGTGGTTTGAATAAAGAAGTGCATGCAGAGTCTTGGTTAGTGCAGTTGGTTACAGGTATAAAGAAGATAGTTCATCATTGGTAAGATATAATGTGCATTTTATTTGAATGGTACGCTGATCTAGATTTATGTAGGAACACAATGAAATACAAAAAATACACATAAATGCAGAGATGCAGCAGAAATAAATCTTCATTTCATTAATAAAAAATAAATGAAATGTTCTTACAAACATAATGGAAACAAACTAGTTAGGGCACTGGTAGCTTATCTATAAGAAGAGATGTGGTGGCTACATGCCTATGAACTGTGTTATAATGAGGCTCGAATGCCTATTTATTATTGAGGAACAATGGAAAACCCTAAAAATCCAAAGACCTAACCCTAGGAGATGAAACACCAAAACTATGGGCCCAGTTTGGGTAAATTGGTACATCAACTTCTCAGGGACGTAACTTTGGAATATGATCTCCGTTTGATGTGCTCAATGCCTCTTTAGAAATATCTATCTGAGGACTACTAATTTTGAGTGAGTAACATGGAAGGAAATTCCATGTTTCTCCTGGTTTTCCCAAAAAATGTCATTTAGGGCATTAAAATGGTTCCGAAAGTTTAGGACCCGTAAAACTGATAAAAATAGTAAACTATGCTATAATTAAGGAAAATGAAAAACTAAATGAAACAATGGTGGGGGTCCAAGTGGAATAGGTGGGTGGCCACCAATATCCACTTGGATTATTCCTCCCCCCTTAGGAAGCAATGGTCCCCATTGTGTTGAGTTCCTCTCTAAGATGAGGATACTTCTACTGAACTTTGTACCTGGTGAGCCACTTGCATCGGTGAAGAAGTTAGCCTACTTTGACAACTCGATATTTCGGGATCCTTTTTTGTCGGGTGTGCTTGGTCTCTGCATCCATTATCTGATGAGTTATGGCTTGTTCCATGCAGTATGGGTTTAACTCTATTGGTGTGAGTTGTTCTGCCATGTTGGATGTGTTTAGTAAAGGTGGAAAGTAGGGCTGAAGGCAGTCCACATTGAACACTAGGTGTAGACCAAGGAATGGTGGAATAATGAGCTCAAAGGAATTGCCCCCTAAAACCTTGGTGATGGTGTATGACCCATATCGAAGTGGGCGAAGCTTGCGGTGGGGTCCAATGAGGTGCTCCTTCTGCAAATGTAACCACACTTTGTTGCCCATCTGGAAGTTGTGTGGCACCTGATGTTGATAATGTCATTTCTTGTAATTAGCATTGGCTCTATCAAATATGTCATGAACTTGTTGGTGGATGTGCTAAATGCGCTCAATGAAGCTATTCGCCTTGTCAGCTTCACACTGGACATGAGCTAAATCTTCCTGAGTAGCCGCAAATGGCATGGCTACGTCAATGGGACATAGTGGCTGGAATCCCAATCCCACTTGAAAGGGGATGTGGATGGATGAGCTATGGAGAGCTCGGTTATAGCTATGATGTACATAGGGGAGGATCTCATCCCATATGTGTGGATGCTTTGAGTTGTACATGCACATAATGTGTACGATCATCCAATTGACGACCTTTTTTTGGCCAACAGTTTGCAGATGGAAAGCTGTGGACTTGGTGAGCTTGGTGTCCACAATATACCAAAGGTTGGACCAAAATGTACTTAGGAACCTGCTCTCTCGATCTGAGATGATAGACTATGGGATCCCAAAGTGCACCCACACTCATTCAAAGAATATTTTAGCAGTGGCTTTGTGAAATTTTCAATCTAAAATACTACTGCAGTGATTGATTTATTTCGCCTACTAATTTATGATAAGTTATTTACAGATGCTTCAGTAAATTCTGAAATAAACACAACTGCAACATTCACTTAATCAAAATAATAATAAAAAATAGAACACATATAACACAATAGAAATAATCACATGAACATTGTTATTTGTGGACAATTGTCCCCTAAAAAACCCAATGTGGGAAAAACAGTGCAGCAGATGAGGGTTTATATTATTCTTCAGCAATAGCAAAGTATTTTATAGAAAATATGATGAGAAGATATCTGGCATACACCTGAGATAATTTTCCAAACACTTTGGAATAATTTATGACAAACTAGAGGTACCCTTCCTCCCTCTGCGTCACTCTGTGTGGCATTTTGCGTAGTCATTGCACTGGACTATGTCACTCTGCGTGGAGGGCCAGTGCTATTGCTCAACACTGCTCTCTCTGTGTCTTCCTTTTTCCTTCTTCTCGCTCTGCTGACTTCCTCTTTCTCCTTTTGCGTCTGCAACCCTGCCTCTACAACGTCACCCTATGATATCGAATTCTCTTACTTCAAAATCTATTTCCTTTGGGTACTAAGAGTGTGCTCGACATACTTTCCAAATGACCCTCAAGCCTTTTCTTATAGTCTTCTCGTTGATGAATAAATGACCCATATTATATCTTTAATCAATGGCTCAGATTAAAATATTACTTGATATTAATTTTCTAGACGATTCACACCCTTCTTTATTAATACCCTTTAATTATTTAATTTCCCTAAGTTTAGACTTATGGATCACTTTAAAATAATTAATTATTTTAATAAAGCATGATTTGAGTGGAATTTTCACAAATGATTTCTGGGTTATATGGAATATTGATGCCCAAGACTCTTCCCAAAATATGAGACTTGGAATTCTTTCCAATGCTACAAAATCAACACTCCCTCTTAGCAAGGAAAATGTTGAAGAAAGGTACCAACTGTATCTGCTCTGACCTGAAGCATTCGCTGCGCTGCTGCTGTCCTAGATGCTACCCCTCATCTCTGCATTGCTTCCCTTTGTACTGCTTCTTGTGAAACCACCTCTGCCACTGCCTCATCTGTACTACAACTCCCTATGAATATGACGTCCACCCATTCCTCTACTAGAATGGGTTCTCGACCATCCCCATATTTTCCCTGAAGTAAGTAAACTTAATATTACCTAGAGTCTTTGTGAGGATATCTACCACTTGTTCTCTTGTAGGAATGTAATTCAACTGTACCGCTCCTCATTGGACATAGTCTCTGATGAAGTGGCACCTAATGTCAATGTGCTTCGACTAGTCACGAAACACAAGATTCTCAAAGAGCTTGATGCAACTCTGATTATCACACACAATTCTGGTCGGTTCCATCCTCTTCTTGAGTAAGTTCAAGGGAAGCTTACGAAGCCATATGGCCTCACACGAAGATGCACTTGCTTCCATATATTCAGCCTCGGCTGAGCTAAGTGCCACGGATTTCTATTTCCTACTGCACTAGGAAGTCATTCTCGATTCGAGATTGAAACAATACCCATTGGTACTTTTCCGATCCACTGGGCTTCCAACCCAATCTACGTCAATGAACTGACTCAACTGGATTTCATTACCTTTGGTGTACTTCAACCCGTACTCATTTGTCCCTTCAAATATCTGAGAACATGTTTGGATGTTGTCTAATGATCCCTCCTTGGTTCTACCATGAACTAATTGAGGGTATTCAGTGCATAAGAAATGTCTAGTCTACTGTTGACCATGTATATCAATGATCCTATGAGCTTCCTATGCAAGGTAAGGTCAGCCTCATCATCCTCGGATGTGTTGATCTTCTTCTAGTTTGTAATCATTGGCATAGCCATGGGTCTACACTCCTCCATCTAAAACCTCTTTAGGATCTCTGTAGTATATCTTCCTTGCCCAAGGAGTATTTCTCCTTTCTACTTCTAGACCTCAAAACCAAAAAAATAGTGCATCTGCCCCAAATCCTTCATGTTGAATTCGGTAGCCAGATTATCCTTGCCGTATTTGATGCACTTAGATGATCCAGCTAAGAATAAATCATCAACGTATAATACCAGAATTAGTGGCTCATCCCCTACTCTCAGATAGTAGAGGTTGGGATCTGCGTCACTCTTGAAAAATCCCATCTTCTGCAGGTAGCTCTGAATTCACCCATACCATGCTTTAGGAGCTTGCTTCGGTCCGTGCAAGCCTTTCTTAAGCCTGCATACATGAGTCTTCTGCTCATGTGTCTTGAATCCCTCTCGATGTTCTATGTACAATTCCTCTTCTATCATCCCATTCAAGAATGTTGCCTTGACATCCATATGGTGAATCTCCCATCCCATCTGCGCTGCAAGAGAGATGAATGATCTGATTGAAGTGTACCGAGCTATAGGGTTGAATGTTTCTTCATAATTTATCCCTTCCTTCTATGCATATCCCTTAGCCACAAACCTGGCTTTGAACTTCTCTATGTTGCCATTTGCATCATACTTGATCTTGTAGATCCACCTTGATCCTACAACCGATCTGTTATGAGGTCTAGGGACTATTTCCCATACATCATTTGTCATGATGGAGCTGTAATCCTCCACCATGGCATCTACCCACACTTGATGTTGAGATGCCTCCTGAAAAATAGAGGGTTCTCCGACCAGTGCTACCAGTGCCTGGTACCTATTTGGTTGCATGCATACCCTCTTCTCATATATAGGGCTCTAATAAATTCTTCTGCATCCCTCAAATTATATTGGAGCTCTCTGCTCATTCTTCCACTAGTGGTGGGTGGATTTCCCTGCTCTCCTTCTTTCTCTTCTTCGGAAGAACTTTCCTCGGAATCCTTGTGTCTTGGAGAGGCACTCGAGCCATCCTTTGTAGGCCACTGTGGCTGTACTAGAGGATCATCCTCAGACTACGCATATGTAGCCATTTCCCAGGATCTCCTGAAGGCTCTCTCCTCCATGAATTTCACGTCCCGCCTTACTATGATCTTCCTATTTTTAGGAATATAGATGCGATATGCCTTCACATTTTCACTATATCCCACAAGGTAACCCTTTTCACTGGGTATGTGGCAATACAATATACTGCCAAATATCTTGAAGTGACTCACTTCAGGCTTACTGCTAGTGAACGCACTCTCAGGAGTCACTTTCCCCAATGCTCTATGAGGCACCCTGTTCTGAACACACACTGATGTATTTCAGGCTTATTCCCATGGAAATTTGGGCATGTCTTGATCATACAACATCACCCTCGCAGCTTCCACAATGGTCCTGTTCTTTCTTTGTATAACTCCATTCTGCTTTAGATTGTAGGGAGCTGTCCATTCTCTCTTGATGCCTTCCTTTGTGCATAATATTGTGAAGTATTTATCAATATAATCTCCACCATTATCTGATTGCAACTTCTTGACCCCGTTTCCGGTTAAATTTTATATCAAAGCCTTGAATTCTTTGAATCACTCAAAGACTTCATCTTTGGTCTTGAGAAAGTAGATCCATGTCTTCCAGGAATGGTCATAAATAAAGTTGAAAAAATAATTTTCACTACTGAGAGAATTCAAGGAAATTGGTCCGCATATATCTGAGTGTATCAAATCCAACACACTCTTAGCCATGTTGCTGCTTCTTGGAAATGCTGCCTTGGCATACTTCCCTAGTACACACCCCCTGCATACGTCGTCTTTCCTTGTGCTTAGTTCTGGAGCTCCCATGAAAATATTTTTGAGGATCTTCAAGGCTCCATGATGTAGATTCCCCATTCTTTTGTGCCATAACTCATTCAATTCCCTTTCATCTGTAATGCCTATTAGTGCCATTAGAGACTCGAGCTGCAACTTATACATTTTATGACTCCTTACTCCAATTTGTGACTTTATTTTCCAAGTAGGGTTTTTTACATAAACCTTATTTCCAATAAAGTATACATCGTAACCCTTATTCCAAAGTTGAGACACTGAGAACAAGTTCATCCCCAATCCTGGTACATGCAATACATTGGTGGCCCAAAGCTTGTTACCAGCTTCCGTCTAAAATATTTTGGTTCCTCTTCAAACAGGGGTACACTTGGCCTTTTTTCCGATCTTGATTTGAACATTCATTTGCTCTTCCTGGTAGCTCTAGAAGAATTCTCGAACTCCTGTCATGTGAGCATATGCTCCAATGTCAATATACCAGACCCCTGGAGAGGTCATGCTTGAAACACAAGTGAAATCCTCTTCTAATCTAGATGCCAGAACTGAAATGTCATGATCTCTCTGTTTCTCCATGTGTTCTAGAGGATTTCGTGAACCCTTCCGAGATGTTGCTGCATCGATGTTGAATATAAGTTCCATTTCAGAGCCTCCTCTTCTATATTTTTCCTTTAGCTCTAATACCAGATGAAATTTTCAATCTGAAATACTACTGCAGTGATTGATTTATTTCATCTACTTAATATGATAAGTTATTTATGGATGCTTCGGTAAATTCTGAAATAAACACAGTTGCAAAATTCACTTAATAAAAGGTAGAAGAAAAAATAGAACACATATAACACAATAGAAGCAATCACATGAACACAATTATTTTTGGACAATTTTCCCCGGAAAAACTCAATGTTGGAAAACCATTGCAGTAGATGAGGGTTTATATTATTATTTAGCAGTAGCAAAATATTTTACAGAAAATATGACGAGAAAATGTCTGGCATACACCTGAGATAATTTTTCCAAACACTTCGGAAGAATTTCTGACACACTGGAGGCACCCTTCCTCCCTTTGCATCACTCTGCATGGCCTTCTGCGCAATTACTGTGCTGGACTGCGTCAATCTGCATGGAGGGCCAGTGCTACTGCTCAGTGATGCTCTCTCTGTGTCCTCCTTCTTCCTTCTTCCCGCTCTGCTAACTTTCCCTTCCTCCTTCTGCATCTAAAATCCCGCCTCTACAACCTCACCCTATGAAATTGAATTCTCTTACTTTAGAATCGATTTCCTTCAGGTACTGAGAGTGTCCTCGACTTACTTTCCAAATGACCCTCAAGCATTCTCTTATAGTCTTCTCATTGATGAATCAATGACCCAAATTATATCTTTAATCAATGGCTTAGATTAAAAGATGACTTGATCTTAATTTTCTAGAAGATTCACACTCTGATTTATTGACACCATTTAATTATTTAATTTCCCTAAGTTTAGACTTAGGGATCACTTTAAAATAATTAATTATTTTACTAAAGCGTGATCCGAGTGGAATTTCCACAAACGAATTCTGGGTTCTCTGGAATACTGATGTCCAAGCCTCTTCCCAAAATATGAGACTTGTAACACTTCCCAATGCTACAAAATAAATAGGCTTTTGTTGTGTTATTCTTCTTGCAAGCCTTCATAATGGCCACTTCGAAGGAAGGCCCGACATGTAATCCATGGAGATGTATTCCCAAGGTCGACCAGGGGTAGGAAACAAATTATAGAGGCTTTGCTTCTTGATGGTCGGTTTGGAAATGGCATAGGAAGTGCAGGACATGTTGTACTTCTTGACATCTTTTCGAAGGTTTGGCCAATAGAATTACTTCTGCAGTACTGCCACTGTTTTCTCGACCCCAAAATTCCCAGTGACCCAACTGTAGTGCGCTTCCCAAATCATCTTGGCACACTTGCTTGAAGGAACACAAAGTTGTCCAAGGTGACATACCAGGGCATATTGGAGGTGAAAATATAGAACTTTCTTACCCTCCAAGAGCATATTGTATGTGTGGCCAAATTCTAGATCGCTTTAGTAGAGAAGCAGTTGATTGAAAGTCTTGTGTCCACAAGAGTTAAGATAGTGGTTAGCACCATGATCGGTGGTCGGCTAAGGGAGTCTGCAACCTTATTGGTGCTACCCTTCTTGTACTTGATGTTAAAATGAAATTTTTTCAGATATGTGGACCAATTCCGATGGTGATCATTCTGCAACATCCCTTGTGTCTGCATGAATTGCAGGGTTCGATGGTTTGTGTGGATGACCATTTCCTTTCCCAAAATGTAATGCTTCCATTTTCTCCAAGTCTGCACAATGGAATACATATCTTTGTCATAAGTGGGATACTTCCAGACTATGTCAGAAAGTGTCTCACTGTGATATGCCACTAGATGCCCTTGTTGAGTAAGAACTACCCCAATAGCATAGTCAGGGGCATCTGTCTCGATCTAAAATGGTTGTTGCAAGTATGGTAATATGAGCACTGGTGTAGAGCATAGGTGATGCTTAAACTATACGAATGCCTTCTATTGATATTCAGACAAAGATAATTTTTCTTTCACCCCTCCCTTGGTGACTTGACTCAAGGGCCAAGTGATATGAGAGAATCCCAACACGAACCCGCGGTAGAAATTGGCAAGACCCAAAAATATGCGGAGATATATTAGAGTGGTTGGGGCTGGCCAATCCAAAATGAATTGGATCTTGGCTGGATCCACATGCACCCCCCGCTTATTAATAATTTTTTCCAGATACTGAACCCGGGTCATGCCAAAAGTGCACTTCTCCAAATCGGCACACAACTTGTATTGCCGTAGTGTTTGGAGGACCTGTCGGATATGGTGGAGGTGCTCTTCTCAAGTCTAGTTGAAGATCAGGATGTCATCCAAGTACACCACTATAAATGAGTCAAATAATGGACACCAGATGTCGTCCATCAGCCTCATGAATGTTGCAGGGGCATTCGTCAACTTGAAAGTAATGACCAACCATTTGAAAAGGCCCTCCTTGGATTTGAAGGAAATCTTCCACACATCAGAGGGTTCGATTGGTACCTGGTGATACCCAGACTTCGAGTCGATCTTACTAAAATATTTCACCCCCATGAGTTGCTCGAGAAGGTCATCAATCCGCGAGATCGGGTACCTAATCCACACAGTGATCTTATTCAGCGCCCAATAGTAAATATAGAGTCTCCAAGTCCCATCCTTCTTTTGCACCAAAAAAATTGGGCTCCCACATGGTAATGAACTTGGCCGGATGTGACCTTTCTACAACAACTCCTGAATCTGCCTCTTGATTTCGTCATTCTCCATAATAGAACACTGCTAGATTGGTCCATTGGGGAGTGGCACACCTGGGGTCAGATCGATGGAGTACTTGACTTGATAGTACATAGGCACCCCTACATGAAGCCACCCGATGGTTTACGATTGTGGGTGTGATGTCGTTAGCAAGCCCAACCGCTTCACGACCTCTGCTGAGATGAGGTTCTTTTGACTCCCGTTGTTGACAATGAACTGTAGTGGGAAACCCTTTACCCACATCTGGGAATGGAAGAGGCAACCCCCCTTCCTATGGATCTTTTGGTTCCTCCTTCTGGATATTTGTGGTGGTGACAGTGGCGTTGGGCTCCGTATCGATAATCTGATTCCATTTGTCATTCCTCTTGTCAAGTTTTGATTCAGAGTCAGAGTATGCATCTGACTTAGAAGCCTTCAACTCGGCCACCAGTGACTACTTGGCCCGAAACTCACTTGTGTTGTGAGTGGAGATCTTAATAAACTCACACCACTTCCCTATGTCCTTATTTGGCTTCGTGGTTTTGTTTTTTGCTTACAACTTTGGTGGGTTTTCCTGGGCCGCCCCACCTTGGATTTGTCCTTTTTTCTCCGGTTTGGGGGTACCTTTCCCTTCCTTCTGATTTGAAAATCCAAAGTCTCACTTCTTCTGTTTGAAATTTTTCTCAATCTTTGCAACATACCTATAGGCCGCACCAAGCGAGGAGAAGTTGAGGAACTCCATTTCCTCCTGAATGTATCTATGTAGACGATTTCGTTACTTCAAAACCAAATGTTTCTTTGAATATTTGATACCCAACTTTGTGCGTAGGGTATGGAACATATTCGTTAGCTCATGCACATCTTGATTCATTTGTTGTCGCAGCGTAGTCCATTGTATGAATTTATCCTCATAGCTCCCCATGGGATAATATTGTTCCTTGATGGCGTATCAGAAAGAATTCCAAGTGGGTGTGCCCGAGAACAGAGAGGGTTCCCTATCGCCCTTTTTCTCCCAGTAGGTTTCCCACCAGTCCTTAACATGGGGGGCGGCTTTGAGGAGTGAAAAAGTAATCCTTTATTGGTCGGAAAAGTGATGAACCAAGAAATATCCTTCAAATAGATTCAACCATCTATCTACGATGTCTGCATCTATTTGGCCCTCAAATATGTGAATGTCAAAGTTTACTTGTACCTTAAAAGGAGTGGCGCCTCCAGAGTGGCTTCTGAATGTGAATGCGCCACCGGTGGGCAACCATTGAAGGATCTGGGAAAATTTATCCATCATCGCGTTCCTTTGTTTCTCGAGGGCCTCCTTGAGCACTATTTTGATAGGATATGCTGCTCCCTCATCTTTCTTTTCTTCCCCCATGGGTGGCCATGGGGGTTTGTGAGGTTGATATTGCAAAGGTTGAACCAGATCGAGCCCTAACTCCTTATACCTCAACCTCATTGGGGACATGCAAAGAAGGATCGAGAAAGAGAAGATTACTCTGATATCACTAATCCAGATTTATGCAGGAACACAATTAGATACAAAAATACACATAAATGCAATGATGTAGTAGAAATAAAACTTCATTTCATTAATAAAAAATAACTGAAATATTCTTACAGACAACATACATAAAATATCTAGGGCACTGGTAGCTTATCTCTGAGAAGATATGTGGTGGCTACATTACAAGGAAAAGACCCTCTAGCGGAGGTTATAAAGGAGGTTTTTAGTGTTATAAAATTGGCCAAAATTGTCAAAAAAACATTTGTTACAACATCCGTTTATGGTTACGGAGGTTTTGGTAGAGATTTTAACGAAAATTCAACACAACTAAAAAACAATGGGCAGCTGGAGGTTATTACAGATGTTTTTTCGTCGGTGTGCTACTCGGGCTTCAACGCACCGGAGCGTACATCTAGAAGGTGGCCAGGGCCGGCTGAAGAAGAATGCACTGGGTCGTCAAGGTATAAAACCGCACTGGGCACAGTGTTGGTGATACCACACGGGGCTGTTCTAATTGGTCTTGGATTTGTGCGGTGCCCATAGGTTGTCTCAACACACCGGTGCATAGTATCACACAAATTCACTAATATTTATAATTGGTATCGGTATTTTTGTAGTGCCCATAGTTCACACAAATGCACTGGTGCGTAATGACACATAAACGCACCAGTGCGCAGTATCACACAAATGCACTGAGATTTATAATTGGTATCGGTATTTGTGTGGTGCCCAGAGGTCATACAAATGCTCCGTTGTGTAATTCCACATAAACGCATCGGTGCACAGTACCGCACAAATGCACCGATATTTTTAACTGGTTTTGGTATTTGTGTGGTGCCCATATGATGTAGAAACACACCGGTGCACTTTAGAATACAAACACACCGGTGTATAGTAACTAACACGCACCAGTTTTCATTTTGTACTTTTTAGAAACATCGACCTATCACAGTGCAATTATTGTGATTTTTTAAAATTCATTATTCATCAAAAGTCGACACATCTTATAACAATATTCATATTAATTAAATTTTTATTAATGCATTTGAATGTGATGTTTGGATTAATTTGTTATATCATATCATAATTATTGTGATTTTTAAAAATTAATTAATCATCAAAAGTCGACACATATATATCTTATAACATCATTCATATGAATTAAATTTTTATTAGTGCATTTGAATGTGATGTTTGGATTAATTTGTTATATCATATCATCAAATTTCACATCTCTTCATTATAATATTTAATCATCCATAAATTTAATCAGTGGTGTTACATTCCACAACGATAATGGACAACACAATAGAATAAATTAAAACACACACACACACACACACACACACACACACATATATAAGACAGTCTTTGTCATACAAAATGGGATAGTTATTGGTATCCCTTTGTCTTTCAATTGGGACACTATGTCCATTACATTAAACAAAATCTCTGATTTCACAAGATAATATTTCAAAAAATACAATGCCTTGCTTTGATATCCAAACATAGTGATCATCATTCTTCACTTGAATTGTTTTCACTGCTAAAGCTACTTCCATGACTTGGGCTATTCTCAGGAATGTTTTGTTCACAATGTTGATTGTTTTCTTCTTCTTCACCTTCCATCTAAAAAAATAAAAATAAACTGTAATGAGTGTATATACATTGGTGAGAATAGTGAAAATTGCAATATTAAATAATACACATCAATGTGAATCGAAAAGAAATGATGTATGATTGCAACAATTGACTCATAAACTATACACATTCTTTCAAAACCATGTAACATGCCATCTTTCAAGATTTCATCTGTTGGCGTAGTTCCATACTTTGTTCCTTCAAGTTTTATACCCCATAACAAATCATTTATCTAATATAAAATATTTTTTTGTTCTATTAATTATAGACGGAGCTAAGTAAAACAAGATCGATAGATGCTTACAAATTACACAATTAATTTCTGATATGCCAACATATACTCACAACCCATATTTAACCCAATTTAAATCAATTTCTCTGATGGTTCTTCTTTGTATGTTAGCACCTGTTTGAAGACATTCAATGATGATTTTTGTAAAACAACTTAAAAAATAAAATAAAAAAGAAATCTAGTTAAGTTCTTATAAGGAAGTAACAATTACTCACAAACTTAGATATCAACCGTTTTCTTCCCTGTCGTCCTGTTTTATGTGCTGAATGGATTCCATTTTCTTTTCTTTTTTGCAAGAAAATACCTGAAAATTAATATTTAATGCTAAATTGTTTATTTATTGTACCTAATGATCGAAAAATTCAATTATTACATATTACACTTGAAGCACGTTGTTGTTGAGATGGCTCCTCCTGCGATGCAATTTTGTCCATTTCTTTGACCATCTCCCTGTACACCTTTTTGGACATTCCTACTGGCATATTTCTGATATCGGCTCGTTCATCTTTTGAGATTTTCATAATCTTCTTGAAAATGTAACATGATAATAAACTATTTAATTTTTATATTGATACATGAAAAGTGAATATAACAAAAGTGATATTTATAAATAATTCTAGATAAAAATTTAAAGGAATATTACTTTTTCATTCCTTCTTTTTTGTTGTTGTACGTTTTTGCTATTAAAAGTCTGACATGTCTCATTGACCAATTCTCTGGAAACTCTTCATGTAGTTTAGATAAAATTTCGTTCTTGGAATCATTGGATTGGTTTTTGTATCGTAAGTGGAAATAATGTCTATACATTCATTCCACTAGATCCCTCAAACTTTTGTAAAAGTTTTCCCCCCTTTTTTTAACCTCCAGCACCACTCCATATGAGCTAAGGAGAAATTCATTTTCATTTGCATGTTCTATTTTTTTTCTTTTCTTAGAACAACATTCATTTTCTGAGTTGTTGGTCCTTATAGAACATTAAAAATATGTGAATTAATAAATTGTTTGACACATGTTATCTAATAATTTTAAGTATATTATTAATGAAAATTAAAAATAGAAACTCATATTGGATCGATAGTATTTTTTCATTCACTTGATTCATCTTTTTGCAATTTTTCCATCAAGCTTTTACGCTCTTCTGGTCCTAGATCATAAATAATATTATCGAGCTTCGTCATTTTGTGGCTCTACATGATATATAGTAAACAATACATATTAGTTAAACGTACATATAGTTCAAAAATAATATTTTTTGTAAAGA
The DNA here is from genome assembly GCA_034641835.2 of Pinus albicaulis. NCBI lineage: Eukaryota > Viridiplantae > Streptophyta > Pinopsida > Pinales > Pinaceae > Pinus > Pinus albicaulis. Next base: position 746,914,841 of record CM076573.1, on the reverse strand, counting down.
ATTTACAAAGAACTTGCCTTTTTTTCTTTTCTTGTTGTGTTATCAGTATTTTTGTTACTTGATCTCTTGTCAGTCATTTCTTTATCAGTCTGAAACTTATACCATATCATTCATTAATATATTTATAAATAAATTGTCAAATTTTCAGGTAAAAAAAAATCTCAAGAAACTTGTGCAACATTCATTCTGTACGCACCAACGTCGGTGCGTGGAGGTATTATAAACGCACCGCACAAACAATATAATAGGCCGTAATATGCTCTATGTCAACAAGGAGCACCGATGCATTACATGTTAATCACCACATCGATTAACATAAATAAAATAATAAAAATTGTTGAGTGTTAGTTTTTGTAGCATAAACCGGTGCAATATTATACGTATGTCGCACTGATAAAAAAATTTGTTTTTTTATTTTTTTATCACAGTACTTTCGCGGTGCACTTGGACAATACAGTGCACCAGTGCGCTAGGTTACGCCGGGTGCACCGATCAAAAAAATATGTTTTTTTTTAAATTCACGCAAGGGCCGACATGGATTGGGATTCGAATATGCAAGTCGTCCCATGGGTCGGATGTCTTAGGCCTATATTTAGCAATAAAAACCCTATAAATCTAAAATGAAAAGCCCTAATTTTGAAATCACAGAAAGAGGGAGAAGAAAGGGTAGAAACAAAAATAATGTAGGGTTTGTTTCTATAATGGATTTATTTTTTTATTTTTTATTTTTGCAAAACAACATGTTTGCGGTGCGCCATAATGAACTAGCGCACTGGTGCCATATTTTACATATGGCACACTGAGAAAAAATATTTTGTTTTTTGATTTTTTATCACAGCATTTTTGCAGTGCGGTGGGATAATACAACGCACTGGTGCGCTAGGTTACGCCGGGTGTAACGATGAAAAAAAATATGTTTTTTTTTTAATTCACGCAAGGGCCGACATGGATTGGGATCTGATTATGAAATTCGTCCTGTGGGTTGGACAGACCTATATTTATCAATACAAACCCTATAAATCTAAATTGAAAAGCCCTAATTTTGAAATCACAGAAAGAGGGAGAAGAAAGGGCAGAAACAAAACGAATGTAGGGTTTGTTTCTAAGATGAATTTTTTTTTTTTGTGCGAAATAAAAAATTCCCGATGTGCCATAATGAAATAGTGCACCGATGCCATATTTTACATATGACGCACTGATAAATTTTTTTTTTTTTTTTTTTAATTTTTTTAGCACAGTACTTTCACGGTGCGCCAAGTTACGCCTGGCGCATCGATGAAAAAAATTCTGTTTTTTTTAAAATTCACGCAAGGGCCGACATGGATTGGGATCCGACTATGCAAGTCGTCCCATGGGTTGGATTGCTTATGCCTATATTTAGAAATACAAACCCTATAAATCTAAATTGAAAAGCCCTAACTCTGAAATCACAGAAAGAGGGAGAAGAAAGGGCAGAAACAAAGAAAATGTAGGGTTTGTTTCTAAATTGGTTTTTTTTTGTGTGAAACAATACATTTGCAACGCACCATAATGAAATAGCGCACCAGTGCCATATTTTACATATGGTGAACTGATATATATATATATATATTTTTTTTTTTTTTAAATTTTTTTTTGCACAGTACTTTCACGGTGCGCTGGGATAATACAACACATTGGTTCACTAGGTTATGTCGGGCGCACCGATGGAAAAAAAAGATCTATTTTTTTAAAAAGTCACGTAGGGGCCAACATGGTTTGGGATCCGACTATGCAAGTCATCCCGTGGGTTGAATGTCTTATGCCTTTATTTAGCAATACAGACCCTATAAATCTAAATTAAAAAGCCCTAATTTTGAAATCATAGAAACAGGGAGAAGAAAGGGTAGAAACAAAAAGAATCTAGGGTTTGTTTCTAAAAATGGGTTTTTTTTTAAAATTTTGTTTATGAAAACTACAGAAAAAGTAAAAAAAAACAATAAACATTGAACTTTTGCTTTTACTGTGTAAAACAAATTGCAGAAAAAGTAAAAAAACAATAAACTTTAATCATGAGATCGTTTGAAATTCTATGCTACAGGGTTTGAATCACCAGAGGTTTGGAATTCTAATTGTCTGAATACTTCTGTTCAAACATATTTCCCTGCTCCACAATGCTCTCTTGCTCTGTTTGTCCTAGGTATGTCTCCTGCAAAAATACGGCTGAATTTTTTTGCAAAAATAATGAAGTAATGAAAAGTGTTTAGTATTTAAGAAATGTTTTATGAAATTAGATTTTTGAAAATATTTTGCTGCCCATTTTTTAATTTACTATTTTTTTTCACTTAAAGAAAATAGAGTTGCTATTTTTTTATTTGCGGTTATTCCTTACTGGTGCGTCACTTAATAGCACTGCACCGGTGCGTCTGTTTATAAAATGACACAGGTGCGCAGTAACAAAAACACACCGTTGCGGTGATCTGTACATTAGTATCGATAACAAGAAGTCCATTTTTAAGGCACCGAAATTACTTTTAGGTGTGTGCACCAAAATTTATTGTTGATTTTGCTCAAATGCAGGGAGAAAATATCATAATTATATCGAATGGAAAATACTTCAAAATCCAACTCGTTCCATAATATTTGTCAAAGTCCATCACGAAGTTCTCCCTATCCATCTTGAGACATAATATTTACTTCAGATTTTATTTATATTTTCATTATGTAATTGAAATTATGTTTTTTATCCATGTCAATCATGCACAACTTAATTAAATTTATAATGTATAAAAATTTGCAGGTTCATGCAGATTCAGCATCGAGTTCAGATGCACAAAATATTCAAACAACTCTAAAACGTCGAAAGTTCTTATCAGGAGTTGCATACTGCAAGGCGCATTTGGTAGATGAAAATGTACAACTGCTTCACCCTGCCAATTGTAACAATATTGCATCTTCTAGCCACAATCTCGAGACAATGATGGTAATAATTATAATTGTTTGGTATATTGATTAATGTAGTTATTTCAACGCCAAACCAATTTATAATCATGCAGTATTGTCAACATGGTTACTAATTGATATCATATATTTTGTACTAATCGTGTTTAAATATATATATTTTTTAAATTATTAGGATTCTAGTGATGATGAGCTACCTACCTACCATCTTTCGTTGCACCCCACGACAATGTCAAATCGAGAGAAAAATCAATTAATAGAAAAAATCGGAGAGGAACGATACCAAGAATGGTTGAATAAACCACCAATTCAATTCCCGCTACGTCCAAATTCACCAATTAGGAATGACTACAGCAATAGTAGTTCTTCATAAGCTGGAAATGGAGGCAATCAAATAGATATTGGTATGGATGATAACTTAAGGGATACGACTGCCATGGAGACAATTTTGTTAGATGCATTCCTAAATGATGATTAGCTAGGGGATGATGCTCATATCACTGACACCTTTTTTGAAAGCTTTAAATTTGCTTCCACCACCCCTCTCTTTGGACCTGGCAGTCAGTCAAAGTCTACCCAGTTGGGGAAAATGATGTTACTGTACAAATTGAAAGCAAAGTTTGGCTTGTCGAATGCATGTTTCTCGGAAATTTTGAGGTAAGTTACCATAAATTACTCCCTTATATAAATTTGAAATATAATCAGTACATTGCAATGAACATTACAAATGGTAAATTTTATGAACATTAATAATTATATCGAAATTAATGTACATTTATTAATATATTTTTCCATGATCACCAACTATAGGTTATTCAAAGATAAGGTTCTTCAGAGTGATAATGTCTTGCCCAGTAGCTGTGAAGAGGCAAAGAAATGATTGAAAATGTTGGGTGTTGAGTACATATCATATCATGCATGTACAAATGATTGTATTCTATATAGAGGAGAATATGCAGACAAAGAGATGTGTCCGAAATGTGGCATGACAGGTATGATAAATAAAAAATAAGGGTAAATCACATACTTGTCCTCCTTTTAAGATATTGAGGCACATGCTTATAATCCCAAGGATTCAAGGCTCTTTCATTGCAAAGAATTAGCTATGTTGCAGGGATGGCATGCCTCACATAGAAGTGAGTTGGGAGTTATGCGAATCCCAACTGATTCAATAGACATGAAGCATATAGAGGATACATGGCCCGAAAAATTCAAGGATGAAGTACGAAGTCTACGACTCAGCATAGCCATGGATGGCATCAACCCATATTCCCTCCAGAACACCAACTATTCTATTTGGCCTGTAGTAGTGATCAATAAAAATATCCCCCCATGGTTGTCCATGAAGAATGAAAATCTTATGTTGGCTCTCATAGTCCCTAGTAGAAGACAAGTGAAGAATATGGATGTATACTTACAACCACTAGTAGATGAATTGAAGGAATTATGGGCTGGGATAAATGTATACAATGTATCAAGACCCATCGCAACATAGAGGATTTTTATGTTGTATGGCATATGTGCTTACACGACATGTGATTATCCAGGATTAGGAGTTTCCTATGGTAAATTGCATTTTTAATTTATTGATTTGTTTATATACGTAACAATATTTTTTCACATATTAGTTATTTAATTCGTTATAATATTTGTTCTGATATTCATGATATTCTTTAACGTGCCATGCATATTAATTGTATACAATAATCTCGCAAGTCTTGTAACAAATGGTATTTTGGATGTAAATGTTGTGGACCTTCTCTGAAAGCTAGATGGTCCAAGGACCTATGAAAGCCAGTGTAAGATTGCTCTAGGGTATTCCTCCGAGAAGAACACCCTTACAAAAGAGCAGTTTCCGCTTTCAATGGTAAACGAGAGAGAACCCAAAGGCCTCCAATAATGACACCGACTGAATGGCTTAGAGCATGTGAGAGAGAGAAGGAGAAGGATTTCATAGAAATGTTTGATTCAAATGGGGAGCCTATGTTCGATGATCCAGAATTCTTTGACACCTATGTTGAGAAATTTCCCATTGGGATGAAAAGGAAATATATCTTTTATAACCTCCCATATTGGGAGCATATTAAGATTACCCACTTATTAGATCCCATGCATATATTTAAAAATGTTTCATCTTCTTTATGGAGGCACATATCTTCGAAACAAAGTGAAACATTGGCTGTTAGGAAACATCTTATTACTTCAAAAACTAAAAAGAAACATTGGCTAAGACGATTAGAAAGTATGGGATCAGAGGCAGGCGATCATCCCTCTAATTCAAGGTTTTTCAAAGAAGGCGATGTCCCATGGATTTAAAAAAAATATAATATTTCTTTGGCAAAGAAAGTTATAATGGGTGTGAGGGTGCCAACTTCATACGGGTCTTCACTATGACGCTGCTTCACCATGGATGACCATTTGTCGGGGTTGAAATCACATGACCATTTTAATCTTATAAGAGTACGTATAATGTCAAAAGCATGATTTTCTTATTTGTTATATTAATAAATTTTATCCCATGCAGGGATTATAAAACATAACTAATTTTGTATATTATTGCACATGTTTATAAATTTTTAGTGTCATTATCCTTTGTTCATGCATGGGTGTGTGAAACATGAATTCCCTCAAGACTTAGGACATGCCATATCTAAATTATCTGCATTTGTACGTTGGATCACATCATAGGAGATTCATGTGGCTAGCATTCCACGGTGGCGTAAAGAGATAGTTGAGATTGTTTGTATGTTTGAGAAGGAACTGCCGACGAGTTTCATGGACTTACAGGTTCATCTTCTAATCCACCTTGTAGATGAGGTTGAATTAGTTGGGGTGGTTTCTTGTCGTTGGATGTTCTTCTTAGATAGATACATGAAGAAATTGAAAGGTTTTGTTTGACAAAGGGAAAAACCTGAGGGGTCTATGGCAGAGGGGTACATATCGTATGAGTCTTTCTATTATGCCAGTGAGTACATCAAGCAGATCGACAACAGACCAGGTGCGGTGGTTTGGGATGATGAAAGGGATGAAGACAAAAGATAAGGGGAGTTGCTCCAAACAAGTGGAAAAAAGTGCTTGATAAAAAGTAAGCCACTTATAATTTTGCAAATTTACACAAAATTAATATTCATGTTGAACTTCGATATAATGTATATTTTAATCTCTAAGTACTATATAATTTCGGTTTGATTTCATCAGCGAATGCATAAATTGAAGCAATCAAGAAAATTTTCTTTACAATTCTGAAGCAACACAATCGTGGGTTACATTGTACGAAAAAAGAGGATGAAATGGGACAGTGATAGGAAATAATTCATACATTTGAATGGTAGAAGTGTGCCTTATCCTGATCATTTAAAATAAAATATGCCAAAAATATGCCCCAACAATTGGGTTGCTGACCAAGTCAGAGACAAATATGGTGCAACCGATCATTACCCACATGTTGAAGAGGATGTGCTAAATGTAGGGATTGGGTGCAGCAACTTGGTAATAATATTTTTAATTTATATGTAAATTTAAAACTTATAAGACATCTATATTTCATATTTCAATTGTTGGGCTATTATAAGACACATGACATTATGATTTTTTTAACTTTTTTATAATAGGTGCATTTGTTCCCATCTATGTGGGCATATGGACACCATTTTTGCATAGAAAATGCCGATGCTAGAAAAATCACACAATAATGTGGAGTGGAAGTCAATTTCAAACAATCTAGTCGATCTAGCCACCGTGAAAATTTACAGGCAGCATCGCGAACCGGTGCGAGCCGAACAGCTCGAGCGCACTGCGCGACAATTTTTTATTTTATTTTTAAAATGCTTAATTTTAAATTTATTTAAAATTCTACTCCGCTAAAAGGCTTAATTATGGAAAAATGAGAAAAATATCTATACATTTGGCCATCGAGGAGGCATATTGGCTGTAGAATTTTCAAAAGAAAAATTTCCCACCATTTTGCAAAATTCAAGCTAGAGATTAGTGGGCAATCCACAACAACAGTGCATACAATGGCTACAATGGGAGCAACGATGTCAAGGAGGCTTAGACAAGGATAAATTGCAGTGGTGCTTGAGAGCTCTAGAGCACCAAGAAAAGTGAAAAATGAGGTTTTTTGGCCGTAATTTTTTATTATTATATTTAACCCTGTTTCGGTACGCGGTGTTTTATAGGCGCACTGGTGCGATTTCTTAATACCACACCGGGCGGTTTCTGTTTTGGCGCGCTTTTTTATGAGGCACCGGTGCAAAATATTTGTAAAGCACTGGTGCACTACAGTAATACAATGCACCGGGAGGGTGCGTACGGAGCACACTGTGTCCGGTGTGCCAATGTTTTGTGTGCACCAGTGCTTTCTCTTGTTGAACGCACTGGTGCGGTTTATGATGATAAGCGCACCGGATGAAAAACATCTGAAATTTTTTTTTCCCGCCAACCTCCTCTAGTAACCTCCACTAGAAACGGATGTCTGGGGTATTTTTATAAGGGCTTCCTCCAAAAAATCCTCTAGAGGGTCTTTTCCTTGTAGTGCTAAAGGCCTATGAACTTTGTTGAAATGAGGCTTGAAGGCCTATTTATGATTGAGGAACAATGTAAAACCCTAAACATCCAAAGACCTAACCCTAGGAGATGAAACACCAAAACTATGGGCCCTGTTTGGGTAAATTGGTACATCAACTTCCATGGGACGTAACTTTGGCATATGATATCCATTTGACAAGCTCAATACCTCATTAGAAATATTTATTTGAGGAATATAACTTTTGAGTAAGCTTCTGGCCATGTTGCTCCTATTTTTCCTAAAAAACATCATTTAGAGCCTCAAAACGGCTCCGGAAGTTCAAGACCCGAAAAATTTCTAAAAATGGTAAACTGTGCTATAATTAAGAAAACTGAAAAACTAAAAGAAACAATGGTGAGGGTCCAAGTGGAATATGTGGGTGGCCACAAATATCCACCTGGATCATATGCCTAACTCAACACACTTTAATGTACTTCCATTGGGATCATATAGTATGATTTTTGGTATGGATTGGTTGTATATTCACAAGACTAAGTTGGATTGTTATAAAAAATCTATTGAGTGTTCGGATGAAAATGGAGAAAAAAGAATCCTACAGGGCAAGAAGAAAGCAACATCAATAAGGATGGTTACAACTATGAAGAAAAACATAGTCGTAGAAAAGGGTGTGTGTTATTTGCATTGCACATTTCTAGTGGTAAAGGTAAGGATGTTGAGGATGCAGAGATATTGAGTAGGTATGTGGTTCTACAACATATTCAGGATGTGTTTCAAGCAAAGATTTCAGAGTTTCCGCCTTAGAGAGAAGTGGAATTCTCCGTTGAGGTTCTACCAGGGGTAACACCAACATCAAAGTCACCATACAAGATGAGCACTCCATAGTTACTAGATGTTAGAGCAAGGAGTCACTCCTCAACTCCAAAAGGAGTAAGCCTTACACATCATAGTTGATTTCAAATTTAAAGGTTTTGAGTGGTGGGATAGCTTCTCAAAGAGCTTGAAATGATTTTTTATTCTTTTAAGACTTTCATGCATTTGGCAAGCTGTAGCAAGTATAAATTGTATGGGTAAATTGGTAGTATAGGGAGAAAATTGTAACAAATGAAAGGATATAGATAACTGGTACTTACTCTAAGAAATATGCATATCCTATATCAATCACATAGCTACAATAGTGGCTCTTTACATAAACTATGTTTTATGTAAAGTAAAAAACATTTACAAAGTAGCATACATGTATAAAGAATTTCATAAATCCTTCATGAAACCTTCACTAACATGCTCTAGAACATACATATGATTTGCAGAATACTAGACAACTGATAATTCTCTTGCTCATAATTTAAAAGTTGCTGCAACTCATAAATCAGAAGAAATAAACATTGAGAGAAACACACCATACATTAGATAGTCCTCAAATCACAAAATCCTCCAGCATGAAGTGAAAAAATGAGTTTTCTTTATTATATTAAGTCTTCAGGTAGACCAAAATCCAACCCTGAAATGGTATTTACAAATGATATATATATATATATATAGGCACTAACTCCATCTCTCCTAAAAGAAAGGAACCACTCTTTCTCATATTACATAGGTGTTATAGGACATTAAAGATGTATCCCACTGAAATATAACTAACATGACATATGTAGATGAGAGAAGATAAAAAAATTTGAACTGTACTGCTGAGTATGCTGACATGCTGCCCCCTTTTGTGTTGATTTATCTCCTCATGAATTTTTCTCTTTAATAACCATGTGTCTTCATTAAATATGACCTTCAATAACCTCATAACCACTTATTACCCATCACTTGTTATATCCATATCATTATGAGTCATTATATTTCCTGAACTTGCTCGGAAACTTTGTTGACAATTGTAAAAAATCGTTTAAAACATGTTCTACTAGAAATTCCAGTAAAAACCTGTAACTGCGCAAAAACTGTAATGCTACCAAAATTTTCAGTAGCACTATGTTTATTTTTAAAAAAATGCACAACAAACACTTGAAAAACCTGTGCATACTTATATACTTTGAAACTTGAGATGTTGTTCATAAATGTTCTTAGTAAGAAAAAAAGTGTTATATTAGGAAACCTTTTTACCTTTCTTCCATATGGGCTGCTGCTTCTGCATGCTTGTCCAAGTCTGATTTGTTGTCAACAACTGATTTTGGTCTTGTGGTCCTGGTGGCTGCTTCTTTGAAAATGTTATTTTTCTCCTTTGAACCCTTTTGATTTTTTCTTCTTTTTGAGGTTTTTGTTTGTTGGTCTGAAAGGGATTTCCCTTTGTCTTTCTTCTTGGACTCATTAGTTTGTAACCCTTCAGATTTTCCTTCTACATCTATGACCTCTATCAGCAAACTTGGATTATACAGGACCTTAGATTTGAGCCTAAACTTGTTGTTGTCTCTGGTGTGTCTTTTTCTACTACCAACAATAGGTTTGGCATCCTCTTTCCTTCTTTTGTTGCTGATTTCATACCCTATTTATTTTAGGAGCTCTGCATTAGGCTTAGTAGGCTGATATTCCTTCTAAATTTTCTGTTGAATGTCTTCTTCCGAAACTTCTGGTAGCACCAGTGTTTTGGATTTTTTTTAGTTTTAGACCTTCCTCTCCATTATCTAGTATAAAAATTAGGAAAAGGAGAAATGGGAGGCACCATCTTCATGGATTTAGGCTTGCTGGTTCATGAGCCTTCTCCTTTATCCAACTTCTTCTCAACCTTGATTCAAGGAGCCTTCTCTTTTTTTCCTTTAGCATTTTTATGAATATTCTCCTTCTTAGCCTTTCTCTTTGTTCTCTTGGCAGGCCAAGGGTGTTGTTGTGAAGTTGAATATGGTTGAGCTGGAACATCTAGTATAGGTGCAGGTTGGCCTACCCTGTAAAACAAAAAATGGTCCCATGATTGATTTCTTCTCCTGACTTCTTCCTCAACTAAAAATTTAATAAGAGCTTGATGATACAAGCTGTATTATGATGAAATTATGTGTATTTGAATCCTATCTGACATCTTTGTCAAGCTCTTCAGTAGAAAAAGTGGAAATTTGAGGGTCTTCATACCTACAACATGAAACAAAAATCTCATATGATAAAGAAAAATCACAATGTATCTCCTCTCACAGGTGAGATAAACTTTGATGAGCTTAACAGTCTCAACCCATTCATTCTTAAGGTAAATGCTAGGAATTCATTTAGCCTAGTTGGGATCTTTGTTTCCATATTTAAGGAAACTGTTGAGGTCTCCTCCATTGATGAATTGGCCTTTAAAACATTTTTCTCCTTCCCGTGGAAGGTTTAAAGCTTCAACAATTGAATCTGTTGATACCTACAATCTAATACCATAGATGGTTTCTTCCTGTCCATTGAAAGAGCGTGAAAACTCCTGAGATACTCCTAAATGAGAGCTTCCCAGTCTTGAACACAATGGATACCATCCTACTTGAACAAACAACCTTCTCACATTTGGATTAGCATCAACAAGATCAGCTCCTTGGGGTTCAATTCGTTTTAGCTTTCCTCCTTTCTTAGTCATCTTCAGTAATAAAGAAGGTTGTATGCTGAAATATTATAGGTGGAAAGACTAGAGGAGCTCACCTAATAGGTGTTGCTGTGTCTTATATGATATCTTGTTTGAAATCTAAGACTCCTTTCTCAAGCTTCTCACTGGAATATCTCTTTCACCATTAGTTAAACTCAAAACTGATACTCTTCCTTTCTTTTCGGTGGTTTAAAATAGATACGTTGGTTCACCTTCCCATGCAAGAGATTTTTCATTATGGTAAGTATCTTAGACCATAAAATACACCCTGTGATAGTCATTACGATCTTCAGTAGGCTACGGAGTTTCAGATGGTATGCTACAGGTGGCTGGAGATGAGCGGAGCTATAACTGATAGTCACCTCCACTGTATCTTTATTATAGGCCTAAATTTTTGGCAACTCCTATGCGTGATCAACCAAACGGTCATCACATTAAAACTGCAGATCCATGATCTATTTAAAAAAAAAATCACATACTTTGACATGAGGATGAATTGACTCAACTGACAGACAAGACAGACAACGATAAGTTGCGCTTGACTGTGGATTGAAACCTAGCAGATACACATATAACTATGATTCAACTCAACATTACTTACCATAAACCTTTCTTATCATGTGACCTAATCTCATGATAAAATATTTAAAACTTATCTGATAACAGGAATACGTGGCTTAACACAAAGCAGATGCACTTTTTTATTTTTTTTAAAAACAGGGGATGTTACCAGAATTTCCAGTAGCATCAGGTTAAATAAAAACAAACACAAAACAAAATTAAACAGATTGTAGTGAGGTTGCATGGTGTTCCAAAGAATATTGTGCTAGATAGGGCTACTAAGTTCATTTCCAAGTTTTGGAAGGAGTTATTTTCAGGTTTGGGGAATGATTTTTCCTTCAGCACAACTTATCATCTGTAGATAGATGTACAACTAGAGAGGGTCAACATGATATTGGAGGAAATTTTTAGGATGTATGTGATGGAATAACAAATGATATGGGAGGGGTACCTTTCGTTGGTGGAGTTACTTAAAAAAATGGGTACCAGGAGTCACTACAGATGAGTTTGTTTGGGGCACTCTATGGGTGGAGTTGTAATACTCCCATTAGTTGGGGTGATCCAGTTAACAGGGTGTTGATATGATTGTATATGTTGGTAAATATGGAGCAGGAAATGCAGGTAATCAAGAAGAATTTAAAGGCAACACAGGGCATACACAAAAGATATGTAGATCAGAATGAGTTGTTTAAGGAGTTCCAGGATGGAGAATAGGTGTACTTGCACATCAATCCCAAGAAGAGATACTTGAGAATTGGATCATGTGCCAAGATGGCACCTCATTTTTGTGGACCTTTCAATACTCTTGAAAGGATTGGACCAATAGCATATCAACTTACACTACCTCTGACAGTGAAATTCCATGATGTTTTCCATGTATCGTTGCTTAATAAGTATGTTAAAGATTCTGATCATGTGATTGAATTATATGTATTGTAGGTGGTGCCAAAAGGAGAATTCCAGCTGGAACTGTAGTGTATTGTGTAGAGAAATAAACTCATGCCCCAGAATCGGCAATGAAGTAGGTTAAAGTGCAGTGGTAGCACTTTGGGCCCGATGAAGCTACATGGGAGATGACAGATCAGATGTAGGATATGTATCCTTCTATATTCACTAGTTGAGAGAATTTTTTTGTATATGTACATATGTATATGCATGTGAATGCTGCCATGAGTTGTGTTATAAAGCTCCAATAAGCGGTATGGGTGTCATGTCATTATAATTTTCATGTTGTTATGTTGTCATGTTGGGTTGCTTCTCAGAAAGTTGATCATTGTAAATATTGCAATGAGATTTTATAAAGCTCCATGGGAAATATGTTTTGATTTTAGTAGCCTTGTTGGTTATAGGTGTGATTGAACACTGAGGATAGTGTCCCCCTAAGGGGGAGGGGTTTTTAATAGCCCTAGGCTAAAAAAAATCATGTAATAAAGTTAATAAAGGAAAAATAATAACCAAGGTCACGCGAAACTTATTCCAAGTTTAATATTGGGAAAAAAAATCCTAGTGTGGATGTTCATTATTGGAAAGTGTAACTAGGTTTAGTCTTCATAGTGACTATGTAATTATGTATTTATGTAATTAAGAAGAAAAAGATAATAAAATGTATTTTTGTTATGCTTGCCTCATGGGTTTCATGAGCAAGGTTTCATTATAGGTCAATAGACTTCTTCTTGATGTCTATTATGATTTTTCTTCTGGTTATAAATGTATTTAAGAGTCATGTATATGAAGAGAATAATCAAAGGAATATGCCTCAAGACCTTGTCATTTAACCGAGAATAAATGGCTCAAGACAACCCTCAAGTCAACCTCCTTAATGCTAGAATACAAGCCCTATAAGTCAGCCTATAATTTGTGGTCAAGTCAGCCTACAAACAGATTGTAGTGTCGGCATAAAACAAATGAAAGAGGTAAATATATATAAGGTAGCTCTGCCGTCATTTGAGTGTGAAGAATGTGGACAAGTATGAGATCAGCTCGATGATATACACCTGAAATAAATGCTAGATCAAGTCTATGATTGATGTGTAGAAATAATTGTGGTTAGTTCAAAGTAAGGAACAATATCTAGTGCAGAAGACAAGTCTATGTTTAGTGCGAGCTTAAGGATTGGAGAATAAAGCAATAATGGGGAGGATACATTTGCGGTTTGAAGTATATAAGATATACAGTTCAGGAAGGAAGTAATTTAGATTAAGGACCATAACATAAGTTCTGAAATGAATGTATGGACCAGGGTTGAAGGAAGGATCTAAGGTGCAAAAACTCGTATCTTTGTTTTGGGCATAAAGGCAGATAAGAAATATCCAAGAAGGATTCAAGTAAAGGAGAAACCAAGGGCTGGAGACTGAGTTCTCTAAGGCTGGTGTTGATTGGTGTAGGAAAGTGCAAGAAATAAGGATAAGCTCAAGGATTCATTGAAGAAGTAGTGATAAGTTCTTGAAGGCATATAAAGGTCTAGGGTCTATGTCATGGTCATGGTAGTTTGTGGAAGTCTCGAACCTAGTTGGCATATTCATTCATTAATAATAAATTATTCTCCTTGGTAATTCATGTGTAAATGTACTAGTTCATATGTGATTTTTTATGGAGGTTATATATTTGTTATTTATGTTGTTTATATGATGGTTATGAGTATGTTTTATGACATAACTAATGTATGGATCTCATCATGTTTTGATTAGAAAATGAATGAACAGTCAATATATGACCTAATAGATGATAATGCAACTATTGTGATAAGGCATCAATTCTTCTTAACTAATCTCAGATAAGTATGAGACCTTTATTCTCAGATTTATTATTATGACCAGTAGATTACATACTTGTGACATGTTTGACAAAATTCCTATCATGGATAGTAGTGTTCAGATCAATAAATTGTATCAATATTTGCATTAGTATCTTTGTTTCCATGTTATTGATCATTCCTAAAAATTTCATGAAGTTCTGGGCAGTGGCCCAAGTCTCAACTCTGAAAAATTGGCATAAAATCTGGGGTCGCTAGCACATAACTAGTTGGAAAATTCCACAGTCATTGGCATGCCTTGTTGTGGGAGCAACTGGAATTCCTTAGTTGCTTGCAGGGACTTTCACGGGAGTGGCTGAAGCTCCTGATAAGTAAAATGATGATTTGTCTTTGGGTTTTATCACCTGGAAGGGTTGGTTGGATCTTGAAGGTTCTGTAGTATGTGTGGAAGGTCATATTGTTTGTGTTATGTCAGTTCCAATTCCTTATGGTGACATAGGAGGTTGAAACACATCATAGTAGCCTCTAGTCACATGTACATCCCAGTGGACCGATTATCTTAGGCAAATGTGGGAGGAGGGTGTTATAAAAAGAGTAGGCCTCAGTATGCATCCGACCCACAGTCTGGGATGCGGGAGGAGCCACCTATATGGCCAATAGGTGTAGTGAGACTTGTATAGGATGCATGGGTTCCACCACTTGTCGTCTAATAAAAATTGGTTGTGCGAGATCCTTGTCATGTGCTGACAAGTGGATCCCCCCAAACATAGATGAGACTTGGTTGTGCAAGATCCTTGTCATGTGTTGACAAGTGGATCCTCCCAAGTAGATATGAGACTTGGTTGTGTGATATTATTGCCAGATTTTGGAAAGTGGCAATCCCCCCAAGTGTAAATAGGGTGATAGATTAATCCACCCTATTGTCTGTGGGTATAGGGTGGTATTCAGAGCTCCCCTATAATGATTATTCTTCATTAGAGTGTGACATCGTTGTTATAGATGACACAAAGTAGAGATGAACATAGATGAGCAGAGAAAGCAAAGATATTTTGTTGTAGAAAGAAATTTCTCCCTAACTGAGAGGGAGTGTTGAAAATTTGGTAGCTTAGAGATGAATTTCTAAAAAATAGAAAGTCTCAAATGTGACTTTCAAAAAATAGTAAATCACATTGCATTTCTCATCATCAACCAATCCTAATAGTTCAATTTCAACTTAATCATATATATTATCATTATCATTATTATTATTATTATTGTTATGATACTCTATTATATTATTATAAAAATTAAATTCAAGTCTCTCAATCATGGTTCTCAATAATGTTCTCTTACAATCTCATTAATGCTCTTACACTCTTACTCCCATTAAAATACTCGTCATAAAATATTCCTCTTACGCATGTCATAAAATATTCCTCTTACACTTGCCATAAAAGATTCCTCTTACAAGGCATGAAATGAAATATTTTTCTTACACACTCATTAAAGGCATGTCATAAAGGATCCCTCCCACTCCCTCACTTAAGGCATGTGTTTCCTCTCCATAATAGAATTTGAATTGTATCTCTTTAATGGCATGAGTTACTCTTCCCTAAATGGAAAATGTAACTCCTCCTAAAGGCATGTGTATTGATCCTTCTTTATGTCAATAATTCATTTCTCCTCCTATATATGTGTGTCTCATATCATCTCACCTCACTTACGTGTGCATTGTGAATTCAAACATGAGAGAGAGTTGGAGAGTAAGAGTAGAACTTGGTGAGCCAAGGTTGATTATGTGTTTTCTTTAGTTGTTGCTACCAATGATCTTCATGCTACAACTTTTTCAAATTTGGGTAAACTTTTTCATTTTCTAGATCTCTCAATTTACTTTGTATCTTTGCTGAACTATTGATATCTAATAGAAGAAGAATTTTGTAGGGTTTTCCCTTTATGGATTTTCCCCTGGTCATTGGACCTAAATTATTTGTGTCTCATTGTGTTCTTGGATATCTTATATTTTGCATATGGTTTATGTTCTATCTACAATTTCTTAACTAATATTGCACCATAAATAAGCTTTATAGTAAGTGATTGTTACAACATAGAACATCATAATTTCAACATCTCTTTCTCCCTCCTTCTCTCTCACTTTTTCCCTCCCCGTATCTCTCACTCTATTCATTTATATCTCTATGTCACTCTTTGTCTCACCCAACCCTCTCTCTATATCCCTGTCTACCTCCCTTGCTATATATCTCCCTCTAACTTTTATTTCCCCTCACTTTCCTTCCCTCTCCTCTCTCTATTCCTCCCTCCATTGCCACACACTCCCTAGATCTCTATTTCCCCTATTATTTCTCTCTCTCTCTCTCTCTCTCCCCCTATATATATCCCTCTATCTCCCTCTCTCACTCTTCCTTTCCATATCTATCTCCTTCCCTCTCACTCTCCCTTTCCCTCCCTCTCTCTCTCTCTCCCTTTTTTCCCCCACCCTCACTCACTCCCTTGCAATATACCTCCCTCATTATCTCCCTCACCATTAGGGGAAATTTTAGGTCTAAAATGGGCCTCCTAAGAAAAATAATAAAACAATAGTTAAAATAATAAAATAAAATATGAAATTTTAAGAAATTAGAAATAAAACATTAAAAAAAATTATTTCTATATTGTATTTTCGACATATTTCCTTATAGGTTTACTCAAATGTCAAGTGTAGACATCCGTTGGATACATAATAAATTCCACATCCAATGCATACTCTTTCTACATACTTTTGAGTAGACCCACATTGAAGAAAATGGAAATACATGAAAAAAACATATTCTACACATATTTTTCATGTATTTTCAAAATTTCCCGATGTTGGTATACTCAAAAGTATGAAAAGTGGGTACTTGTTAGTTGTGGAATTTAATTATGCATCTAATGGGTGTTTACACCTGAAATTTGAGTAAACCTATAAGTATATAAGACAAAAATACAATTAAAAAAATTAGTTTTTTCTTTTCCCTTCAATATATTTACCCTTGGGGATGATATCATCACCCTGAATCCTATTGGTTCTTTTCAAGGTAATTTTGTTAGTATATTTTTTTTAGGCGCATTTTTGACCTTAGAATTCCCCAAATGTCCCTTTATCACTTTATTTCTCTCTCTGCCTCACTCCACATCTCTCCCACTTTCTCTCCCTCTCTTTTTATTTCTATGTATATCCTCATTTCTCTCCCTCTCTCTCCCTTGTTGAATTTTGTAGTTGTGGTGGCTCTTCATAATTAATATTCTTTGTATTGATGTATTTAGAATGATAAATTTGAAGCATATTATTCATGCTAGTGTCAAAATAAAAATATTAAGGCATGTTCTTCATGTCCTCATTAAAAGAGAAAATTTGAATTTTGAAATATGCATTTTTGGCTCCAAAATTATTCAAGTTGGCTTCCCTCTAGTCACGTTGGCCCCAGCTTCTAGAGACACCAATTTGACATCCTAAAGGTCTATATAAATACACCATTTAATCCTCCTCCATGCTAAGAAACTTGGTCCATCTAAGGACAACGAAGGAGAGGTTTGAGGCCAACGAAATATATCTATTTGAGGCGAATTAAGTGAGTGAGTTTGAGGCCAACAATGACACATATATGGGGTTAGCAAAAGATCATGTTTGAGGCCAGTAAAGAAGTAGACAAAGGGAAAATCTATCACATATTTTCTAAGGTTGTCAAAGGAGTAGTATTGAAGGAGAAGGAGGCCAAATTTATGGCGGGGAAAAATTCTAATTTAGGTAGATCAAGAATGATTCTGTGGAGAAGATTATTAACCAGAAGGATGACCAAGTGTGACCTATCTATATTCGTTGGTCTATTTTACCTTGTATTTGACTGATGCATCTTTGTTGAAATTGATTATTTCTCTGAGAAAATTGTTGTTGGGTTTTCCCAAGGTAAATGGTTGTATTCTTGATTTGGATATCTCTTTATGATTATAATGTCTATGGTTGAAGATATTTTGTGTAATTTATTTATGATGAAATTGAATGAATGAAAGGTTAAATTAAAAAATAATATGAAGTAATTATCATATAAGAATATCCATAAAAATTCAACTCCTATCTCTCCCCCCTTCTCTCCCTCTCTCTTTCTCTATTCCTTTCTCTCCTTCTCCCTCATTTTCACTGTCCCTCTCTCCCCCTCTTTCCTTATTTTTCTTAGTCTCTATCTCTTTCCATATATTTACCTCCCACTCTTATCTTATTTATATATATCCCTCTCTCACCCTATCCCTCTCTTAACCACTCCTCTTGCTATATGTCTCTCTTTATCTCTATCCATCTATGTCCCTCTCTTCCCCTCTCCCTTTCACTCTATGCCACTCTCCCTTTTGTTACCTATTTCTCTCTCTCTCTCTCTCTCTCTAACTCCCCCCTAACTCTTTTCCCTGATCGCTCCCTCACTCTATCCCTTCTCCTCTCCCTCCCTACCTCCCTCTTTCCCTCTCCCCCTAAAACATATTTCATTAAATTTATAATTATATACTGGATCTATAATTCATAAGTTTAACTACATTAAGTTTTTTAAAAATGACAAATTAGAAAATTTCTTGGTTCATTACTTTGAAAGTAGATATCCACTATTTTTTGTGATAAAATTGTTATGATAATATACATACAAAACTATAAACCTACAAAAGAAAATATTTCATGTCTTAATCTTGAATTCAACACATTTTTTCTTTTAATATTGTTATGGTTCGTATTAAAAACTAAGCTGATTAAATTTATTTGTTGACAATAATAATATGTATGTTACTAGTATTAACCAATTTTGTTATAATTTTATATAGTAAATACCTGTTTGTGTTGAGTTATAATTATTACTAGTAGAAGGTTGGAAAAATTTTAGAGTGAAAATGTTATATTCACAATAAAATTATCAATTACAAAATAGAAATTATAGCAACATAATTTATTTGCATTATTATTATTTATACATTTAAATGATAAAGGATAACATCATGAATAATAAATTGTGGAAAGACATTTTTTACCTATAAAATTATATGATGGCATTAATAATCAATGGTTGTTACTATTATTAACATGTATTTTTAAAAATTAGGCAAAATAGTGCATCACACGGAAACTAAGTCGGGTCGGAAAATCCGCGGATTGAACCGGCTCTGCTAGGTTTCCAGCGACTGTGTCGGCGGCCTCGGCCCTCTGGGCGTCTTGGTGGGCTTTGCTGCCCCCCTTCCGTGTTCAGTCCCCTTCTTTGCTGTGCTGCGCACCCCTGGCTGGGCGTGTGGTGCCCCTCTGTGCTGCGCTTTGGCCCTTTGAATTGGTTTTGGATTTGCAGGGGCGCTGTGGGAATGGACTGAGTTCCTTTGCTGCTGCCATGGGTGAACCCGGGGGTGGGGATTCCTCTCCCACCCCTCCGCTATCGGCTGAAGAAGCCTTCCGTCACCTATTAACTCAGAAGGGGAAGAAACGTCCTGCCCCTGAGGTTCCAAAATTCATTAAAAAACTTGAGGAAGTCCCTGAGATAGCCCTGCAAGAAGATCAACCGATTAAAATTTCCCTTGCCCTAGCTGACAGAGGGCTGGTCGGGCAATTTATGGGACGTTGGCCATCTACAAAAACCACGGATGACTGAATTCAACGCAACTGGAGGCCTCAGCTGAAAAACAGTGTGATTTGTTATGCGGTTGGAAGAGGTTTCTTCATTTTTGAGTTCACCACCAAAGAAGACCGAGATTTGGTTTTCAGAAATGGACCGTATTTCATGGGAAATCAGGGTTTGTATCTCAATAAATGGACCCCTGACTTTGATCCCTCAGTGGATGTTCCTAAGGAAGTACCAGTCTGGGTTCGGCTCCCTAACCTTCCGATCCACTGCTGGAGCTATCAATCATTGCAAAGGATTGGGAACGGTCTGGGCAGATTCATTGACAAAGCAGACAATAAAGTTCAATACACCTGTGCAAGAATCTGTGTGGAAGTTGACTTAGAGGCTGGCCTCCCTGAGGCGATTAAACTCACAGTGGGAGAATGGCATCACTATCAAAAGCTGGACTACGAGCAACTACCCTTCAAATGCAGAATGTGTCATGAACACGAACATTTCCAACGGAACTGCCCCAAATCTCCGACCGGGACAAAGGAGGACGAAGAAGGATGGAAAGAAATCAAAAGAGGCAAGGCTATCCCTAGACCATCAGAGAAGAAAAATTCTGGACCAGTAGGAAAGTCTCAGCCCAATCCTAAGGCCAATAAAGAACCAATTGTGGGATCTTCCTCTGGTGGGAACGCAGAAACCATTGGGGCCCAAAAAGATCCGGAAGACTTGACGAAGGAAGTAAAAGAAACTGGTGCTGAAACAATCACCCCCCAGCATCAGGAGGCAATGAAGGAAATATAGATAAGGAAGACCATATCAGCCTGGCTTCCGAATCTGATGAAGACTCAGAAGGAAGAACCTACGAATCAGACAGCTCACAAGCCACCCCTATCAAATCAGCCAGGGGTCGAAAATCCAAGAAGAAACAGAGAGAGGAGAAAACTTATCTGGATGTTCTCCAAGGCTCTCAAAAAACTCTCAAGGGAATGATGAATACGAGATCAGGGCGCAAGCACGGCTCGGCTCCAAAAGGAGCCACAATCTCCCAAGCCATTAAATAATGAAGTATGTCTCCTGGAATTGCAGAGGATTAGGCAGTAGGCTAAAAGAAGATGCCCTGAAAGATATAGTAAGAATGTATTCGCCTGAAATCCTTCTCATCCAGGAGACAAAGTTGGAGGAAACTCCCCTCCTCCATGCTAGCAAAACCTTCTGGCGCAAAGGCTTTGGTTGTGCTGTCAGTGCAAGAGGCGCATCCAGTGGAATCGCTACCTTCTGGGATAGCTCTACCTATGACCTGATTCAAAAAGACAGCTCCTCCCATTGGCTGCTCACGAAGCTCCTCCATAAAGACTCCGGACAACAAGTAAGTATGTTCAATATATATGCTCCTGTTCTTCCTTCTGAGAAAAAATTCTGTTGGGACTCGATCTTGACCTATCTTTCGCTGCATAATCCTGAAAACATTATCATAGCTGGTGATATGAATGTCACTCTTGCTGTAAATGAGAAAAAGGGAGGCTCCCTGGTCAGGGACCCAGCTAGAGAATGGGTTGAAGACCTCATGTTGGGATGGGAATTGGAGGATATCAAGCCCACAACAGGGAAGTTCACCTGGTCTAACAAAAGGGTGGGGCCAAATCATATTGCAGCTCGGTTGGACATATTTCTGGTCCAATCCTCTTTCCTAACTTGCGGTCTAACGGCCTCGTCCAAAATTCTGCCAAACAGCACCTCTGATCACAAACCAATTATTCTCGAGCTGTCCACGGAAGAAAATCTTGGCCCTATCCCCTTCAGATTCAGTTCACTATGGCTTCAGCATGAGGGGTTCCAAGAGATGGTTTCAGATGCCTGGAAAAGACCTGTTCATGGTTCCCCTTTCTACGTGTGGGAAGAAAAAATGAGGGGGCTCAAAAAAAGGCTCAAGGAGTGGGCTAGAACGCTGAAAACTCCCTCCTCCAAACGTAAGATGGCCTTGGACAGTCTTGCTGCCCACCAAATATCTTTGGAAAACTCAGTTGTTTCCCAAGATCTTCTTTAGAGAGAAGTTGAGCTGCAAAAAGAGTTCCATAAAGCAAGTAGGGAAGAAGAAGAACTCTGGAGGCAGAAATCCAGAGCTCTCTGGCTACAAGCCGGGGACAAAAATACTAGCTTCTTCCACAAACATGCTGAAGCTCGCAAGCAATTCAAAGTTGTTAAAGAAATACATCATCAAAATGCAGTAGTTAAGGATTTTGAAGACATCAAGCGGGCAGCTCATTCTCACTTCAAAGATCTCTACTCTGCCCCCGATGATCCACCAATGGATCCCCATGCCTATCCGATGAATTTGATTCCTCAATGTGTTCAAGATGCTGACAATTCTATGCTGACTGCTCCAATCAGTATGAATGAACTTAAAAATACACTGGACAGTATGGAACCAGACAAAGCTCCGGGTCCAGATGGGTTCCCTGTTAGATTTTATCTTTCCTGTTGGGACATAATCAAAAATGACCTCTTGAGAA
Source organism: Pinus albicaulis (assembly GCA_034641835.2). Taxonomy (NCBI): domain Eukaryota; kingdom Viridiplantae; phylum Streptophyta; class Pinopsida; order Pinales; family Pinaceae; genus Pinus; species Pinus albicaulis. Next base: position 746,892,436 of record CM076573.1, on the reverse strand, counting down.
TGATCAGAAAATCTCAATCTTGTACAAATATCGGAGGCGGCATCAACTCATCTTTTCTGGCATTGATTCCGAAAGAGAAAGGTGCAGCTGATTACAGCAGATTCAGGCCAATCTCGTTGTGTAACTCCAGTTACAAGCTGATCACTAAAATTATAGCCAATCGCCTCAAGAAAATCTTACCGGCCATCATCCCTGAAAACCAAGGAGGATTCATCAAAGGGAGAAAGATTCTTGACAACATTGTGCTGGTACAAGAAGCTATTCATTCAAGCTATCACCGAAAGGAGAAAGGTATGGTGATTAAGATTGACTTGGCAAATGCATTTGACAGAGTAAAGCATGAATTTCTGTTTATGGTTATGAAGAAAATGGGTTTCTCTTCAGCCATCATTAACTGGATAAAAGCCTGCATTGCCTCTCCTTGGATAGCGCCTTTGGTTAATGGTCGACCTTCAGATTTTTTCCAAGCCTCTTAGGGCCTAAGACAAGGCTGCCCTTTGTCCCCGCTTCTTTATGCCATTCAAGCCTCTGTTCTAAGCTTTCAACTGGACCATAATCAACAGAATCAAACCCTGCCTGGCCTTCGTATGGTTCATAAGGTCAAAGATATAAACCATGCCCAATTTGCTGACGACACTTTATTGCTGGGGGGGGCAAGCATAAACTCTGCTAAATCCTTCAAGAAGGAGCTGGACATTTATAGAGAGGTCTCGGGCAGCAAGATCAACTTTCTAAAAAGCACAATCTATAGCTGGAACTGCTCGGTTAAGGAATTATCTGATATAGCAAGGATTCTTGATATGGAAGGGTCCTGGGCCTGGGACTCCTTTAAATACCTAGGGGTACCAATTTTCAAGTCCACTCCTAAAGCTGCCCATTGGCTGCCACTTCTGGACAAGATTAAAGGCAAAATTCATGCCTGGGGTGCTTCATGGCTGAATAACGCTGGAAAGATCATTCTGATGAAAGCTGTTCTCTCAAGTCTTCCGTTATATCAGCACTCTATCCTCCTTGCCCCAAAAACCTTCATCAACAATATGGAAGCTCTCCTAAGGCGTTTTCTGTGGGAAGGGGGAAAAAATAACGAAAGAAGGTTGCATCTTGTTAAATGGGATATTATTAAAAAGCCTTTTATGGAAGGAGGTCTTCAAATTCGAGATCTGGCCACCCAAAATCAGGCTTTGGGAACCAAGCTGCTATGGGACATAGTCTCTGGAAAATTAAGTTGGAGCAAGAAAGTCCTGTGGAGAAAATATTTTCATGGGAAGCGCCTTAGATGTTTGGACCAGCTTCCTAGAACCTCTAAAGGTTCTCCTGTGTTTAAACTCTGCATCAAAGCTCTGGATCATTTCAGTCATAAGCTATATTGGATTCCAGGCAATGGGCAAAAAATAAGAATCTGGGATGACTCTATCCTGGGTGATCAACCTTTAAATCAGATGGAAAATCTTACCAATATCAAAGACTGGCTCCAGGCTCGCAATTTAAACACCCTCTGGGACATCTCCTCTTGGACGGAGGATAGACTTTGGGAATGCTGGCACCTGGGGGAGGTCCCTCAGAGGCTGGAAGGTGAAGCCTCAGTTCTCTTGGATAATCTTCAAGGAAAAGCTCCCTTAAAAGCTTCAGCAAAGGACAAACGAGGTTGGGGTTCTGTCTCAGGTTCGTATACAGCATCTAAAGGCTACAAAAGCATTATGACCATTCCGAATGTTCCTCCAAATCCTGCCTAATGGAAATTTATTTGGAATTCCCCCTCTCTACCCAAAATTGATTTTTTCTGCTGGACTTTAGCTCACAATAGCATTCTCACTTGTGACAATCTCCGCAAGCGCAGTATGGAAGGTCCATCCTGGTGCAATCTTTGCATGTTGGATGAAGAAACAGCAGATCATCTGTTCTTAACCTGCCCCTTTGCGCTAGAAGTCTGGAAGGGGGTCCTTATGCTAAATTCGGATAAATTCGAGCTCCCTAGGAACATACCAAATATTTTCCAAACCTGGAGAAAATTATCTCCTTTTGGTCTTTCCAAAAATCTCCTTCTCAAAAATTGCTGGTTGTGGATCCCCAAGATTGTTTGCTGGAAGTTGTGGCTGGAAAGAAACAACAGACTATTCAGAAACGAACGCTGCAAATCACCCAGAGTCATCACCAAAGTCAAAGCTCTTTTGGGTGAAATTCTAGAAGCCATTTCTGCCAATAAGTCTGGAAAAGCTCTGAACAGAGAAGAAGAACTCTGGTTGAATGGACTGGTCCCTAACCATAAGGACTGTTCCACCCTTTCTGCAAGTGTCCATTCCACCTGGGAAATTAGACTGGAGGAGCAAGAGTTCATCAAATGGAGGTCGGAACTGAATGAGCACTGCCTATTTTTTGACGGGGCCTCCAAAGGCAACCCTGGTATCGCAGGAGGCGGTGGGGTTCTCTTGGGCCCTGATGGTTCTGAAGTGATCCGGTTTTCTTGGGGTCTGGGCAGGGAATCAAATAATAGAGCGGAGGCTCTAGCTCTGTGGCAGGGTCTTCATCAAGCAATCAACGGTAACTACCTCTCCATTTCAGTCTTCGGGGACTCCAGGATCATTATCCAGGCGCTGAACACCAAAAAGTACCCCTCTCAGATCCATTTATCAGCTATTCTCAGGAAAATTAGACTTATCTTGCCCAAATTCCACAAGATCTCTTTCTACCATATCCCCAGGAATTTAAATGCCCAGGCAGATATGGAAGCCAATCTTGGCGTTCTGCGAAGTAAAAGATCACTATCCGTCAACTATGTCGACTCCTCCTGCAATATTCCTTAAGTCATGTATTCTCTGGGCCAATTTTCTGCTGGGTTTTCCTCTGTTCCCTAGGCCCTTCCATTTCCCCTGCTATCTGAACCGCAACATCTTTAATGATCATCTGAAAACAATCCTGGTTCACTCTCTTATGAAGCAGTCTGGTCCTTCCTATCATCTTCACGATCTCTGCTATTTCCTTGTTCACTCTGCTGTAAGCATCCGGTTCAGAGGCAGCTGTGTGATCCACTGCTGCATTTTCAACAGAAGCCAAAATGCCCTTTTCACTAGCCATAGCGCATTCAAAGGTAATAGAAAGAAGGGCTCCTCTTACGATGCCCTGAAATGCCAAACGAAGGTCCTGAACGTTGACCCGGAGAGATTTCAAGCCACCAGCTCCACTCTGCCAGCGCTCATCTGCAGACTTGTCGGCAATCTCAGAGCTTCTAATTTTGATCCCTTCTCCATCGCTCCATCGGATCACGTCAACACTGAGCGAAGAAATCTGCTGTTGGGTTTTTGCAATCACTGCTACATTGTTTACAGCCTTAAGAAGAAAAATAGGCTCTGCGCTATCAGCCAGAGCAGTAATGTAATGGCAAAAGGCCACTGTTTTGGCGCTCTTTAATAAATTTTAACCGTTCCTGTCTAAAAAAAAAAGAAAACATGTATTTTAGTTATATTTCGATATTATAGCAACTATTTTGTCTAAATTTAGTCACTATAGTAAAGTCTAGGAGATGACACCCTTTTAGAGACTTGAACTATAACACTATTGAATGGCATAACCCAAATTTAGTGTTTGTAAGTACAACAATATTAATTATTGTCATAGTAATTTATTTTATTTGTGTTGATATTAAATGAAATACACCTTAATATATTATCATCTTCATTGAAGCAAGTCTTTCACCATTGAAAGCATGGCTATTATATGTACCTTGAGTATAAGAAGAGGTTAAACAACATGGAAGACAAGCAATCAAACCTGAAATCTCAAAAATATGAAGTACCTATTTTTTTTGAGTAGTGTAAAGAAGAAAATAAACATAATTTTTAAAATAAGAACAAAATCATGATCTCCATAGAAAACCTAGGCATTGGTCAATTCCAAAAATACCATGGTAAGAAAGAGTTTTTCACCTTTGTGACGATTTAAATAGTGTTGAAGATAAATACACTTTTTCTTGGATTGTTTGAACTTATACTTAGATTGAATCTGTATTTCAAAATAGTTGTGACATTACCAAACTTCTTGACCTTTTACCTAAACATAACTATGGTGATCTTGAAACACTTCTCTTAATGCTTTTCGAGGATATAAATAAAATTATAAATAATTTTGAGTACTCTCTTTATGATTTCTTAAGGTATGATAGAGTATATTCAATCTTATTGGAAATTAATCATCATCATTATCGTCACCATCATCATTATAAATTATTATAGGAAGTTTTCATCTCTTTAGAGTTTACAAGAAAAATATTTTTTAAAATCTAGGTTTTACCCTTATAACAATCAAAATAAACTATGAATTGGAATAGTAACAGAGTAGTAAAATTTGATTGTTTTTAAATATGAGAGGAAAGAGGGAAAACTGACTAAACTATGTATTGCAACAATTCAATGTTTATTCATGAAATGTTTGAAGATATTATATTGAAAATAACAAATTGATATTCCTTTAAAACTTAGATTCCTTACATTATTTCTATTATCATTAATATTTATATTTCTATATTAAAATCAAATCCGTTAAGATTTTGCTCATGAATAATATATTGTGTAAGAAAGTTCTTACCTATAAAGTTATTAAACAACATATTAATATTGTGTGTGATACTATTATTTATCATTTTAATATTCACATAAGTAGCTATATTTCCTATGTTGAGTACAAGTTTTTATATGAGTATAATGTGGGCACCACTTCAAAATATATAAGAGAAAATATTTTATAAGTCTGGTTGTGTCATTCAATAATCAATTCTTTATTTTTTATTTTTTTTAAATAGAACGCAACATAGTAGTGGAGCTTGATTTATATCAAACATAATAAATATTATTAAGGAAATATATCTTCAAACTTTATTGTAAGTGTCTAGCATTTTATTCACCAAGTGTTTAGATGGTTTATATTGAAAAAAAAATACTAATTAACTACTCCAATATTTTTTTCATAGATCATGTCTAAAAGATGTTCATAAGTGCATTATGAATTTGATTATGCATATTTGATATAGTGAGAAGTTATATTGGTTAAACAAAGCATATTGAATCATCTCCACCTAATCTCAATATAATCACTCAAGTACATCAAGAAAAAATTCCACACCACATTTATTTGTATTGGTCTTCTTACAATGTTCTTTCTTTGACATTCATCCCCAGTTTATGGTAATAATAGGAATACAACCAACCTTTGTGTCATCGAGATTTGGTACCCGATATTTTTCTAAATTTTTTCCATTGTATTTTGTTGAAATATGCTTCCACCAATCAAAATTTATACAAAGAGACTCACTTTCATTATCCTTGAAGATATCTAAGGTGGATTTTTCCATCCAAATCATCTCTCCTTCCTCCTCATTTCCCGATCTAACTAGTAACATCTTTCCTTTTTAAACATAAATCATAGGATTGAATTTTGGCTTTTCCTTGTTGTACTTGTCCAACATATACTGATCCATATGTCACATTATAAAAATCTCCATCCATAATTCTTGAGATTACATGGAGTGCATTATGATCAACATCAATAAATTCCCATGTCTTGGGCCATAAATCCTCAAACTCTGAATCACTTTCATCAACTATTATATGATACTTATAGATTTCATCTAATGTATCAATGAATCTTTCCTAATTCTCTACTTTATTTTTCCATTCCTCTGTAACAATTATTGAATCCACATTTTTGAGTGTCTTTCCACATTATGTATGAAGTTATTCTTTCCTTTAGTTCTTTTAAATAGACATCACTCTCCTTGGGACATAGGAAAGATGGCTTCCTTGTGGGAAATTTAGGTTGATCTTCATCATCTATATTCCAAAAGTTAACTGGTTTTGACCACTCAAAATCACTAATGGACTCTTTGTACATTATAACTACAACACCATTAAGTACAAGAAATTGAAAGTATTATACATTGAGATGTTCAACTAGTACACTTCCCCTCCTTGATTTGTCCATTAATGAAACTTTTGAAGCCATACACCTTGCCAATAAGTGTAGGTGGAAACACTCATTTTTATTCAATTGTGCAATATGTATCCATCATTTTAGGTAAAGAATACATAGCCTTTACTTCTCAAGTTGGAAGGAATTATTCCGTAGGTTCCATTTATTTCTTCACGGGTATTCCCCGTTGGAAAGAACACAACCTCAATAGTGATGAAGACAACAAGAGCAGTTAAAAGTGATAGAAATATGAAAATATAATGATTCTTATTTTCATTGTCCAACTGTTACAACAAAGGTGGAGGTAGAGGTTTGAATCAACGTTTTGAATTTTTGATCTTCTATGAGATATAAAACCATCCTTGTACACTTTACATTTTGAATAAATGTACGTGTTAAGTAATGCATTTGAAAATGGGTTTCTTGAAATTTCGCTCCCATAAAGTAGATCACCATACATATCAAGTTATGAAAAACGTAAACTTTGAAACAAGAACTATAAACTGAAACAGGAAATCTAGCCAAAAAAATCCCAAAAAACATGAAAAACGACCCAAAAACGAAAAAGGTGTATTCGAGAATGAGGTTTTATTTTTTTCATTGTTAATTTGCAACATTTTTAAAATATGGCAGTAAAACCAATTTTCATGTGCCAGATAAATGGAAAAAACACACAATGGTTGGTGCTAGAATACCATTTTTATTTTCCGGGTACAATTTCAACATATTTTTAGTAATGATGTTAAATATAAAATAATGAGATTTTAAACACATTAAAATTCTAATAATTTTTATAAATTCCATTTAACATATAATATCATGACACTAAAAATCCCTAAAATTCTAATTGTTTTCAACCATAATGTTAAATATAAAATATATTTCACAACTTTTCACCCATAAAATTAAAAAATATTAACTTTTCAAAATATTTCAACCATGATATTATGAACAAGTTATATGACTAAAATAAAACAATGAAACATAATTATTTCTCCAAGTTATTATTGCATTGTAAATATTTTAGACAAATGAATTCATCATAATTAAAAAATATAATCCGAAATACATAAAAATGACTCACAACTTCATGTAAGATCATAGGGAAGTTAAAATATCATTTTCATTTCTCAATGCAAACATCATTTATATCAATTGTCTTACAAAATTATTCAAAATCACTGATATTTTCTTGCACACCATCACTATCAGAATTCACATCTTCAGATGAATGACTCGATGCAGATGAAGATGTTCCATATTCTTGTCTTTCATCAACTAGTGCCCCATCTGAGTCAGCATGCATGCCCACCACTTGAAGTTTCAAAACTCTTGTAGATCTACGAGAGGGTTCAGTAGACTTCCATCTCAACACTGTTTCTTGTGGTAGAAACCTCTTAAGAATCTCTATCATCCTGGAGTGAAGATTTCCTCTCTTTTTTAAATTGAAGTCATTAAAAAGTATGTCAACTTCCTCCAATTTTAAGAGGTATAGGCAGCGAAGACTTATATTTGTACCCTTTATTTTTCTCTTTCCAAATTTTTTTTTATCAACTACCATATCTGGCTTGTACACACCATTGAATGGGTGTGTGTTTGTGGCATACCAATGTACTTCAACACTTGTAACATCCTCATTTTCTAGAATCACCTTTATAACCTTGGCAACCCAAAATGGATATCCATGTGGATCTTCATGTGCTAAGACTGCGATCATGAAATCCTCCTTAATATCCTATGTTGAACCTCTGTAAAGGTCTTTCATGGCTTCATGTTGTGCATGAGATCTTCTAGAACCAATATACATTTCTCTTTCCTCCACCTGTGTAGAATTAATAATACCATGTGATTGTTGTTGTTAAAGAATTTTTGTTTCCTCCTATTCATTTGACACATTTTGTGGCAAAATAAATGGAGTCTTCAAAAGCATATCTTCATTTGTTGGTCTTGAAAGGATATCACTATGATCATTGAAAAAGGACTCCCACTAAATTGAATCAACAACATCAAAGTACTCATATGTATATCTAATGGTTTTTTTTATTTCCTCCAGGCATTCAGAATAATATATATCTCTCATTTTCCTTCGTGCATTATGAACTTCACCAACTGATTGTAATAACAATACATTTGATGCAAATATTGGATGATCTAGAATGAACTTCAAAAATTCCAAACATAATGATGGCGCCCATTCTGCAGTTGTTGAATACTTCTTGCCCCATATAAGTGTTTTCCCATCAATTTGTTTGATACGCAATTGATCTTGGAAACTAATGTCATTAAGTTGTTCAATGCATTTCTCCTGACCATGCGATCTGATAACAAACGTTCGCATGTCAACAGTTTCTTCTAACACATGAAAAATAGGCTCTGGCATATATGATTTCTTAATACATTCAATTGATGATGTCAAGCTCCCAACATTCTTCCTCCTCAATGTTACTGGAAAATTACTGAACATCTGATCAATATCGTCGTGAGTGTGCCCAAGAAGAAGGAAACCAACCTTTACCTTATGAAAAATTCTCAATTCAACAAGCATGTTTAGATATCCAAAAACAATCTGATTTTTGTTTTCACGACAAGTGTTGTCTAATTGTAGATACAAAATTTCAGGAAGATTACCACCCCAATGAGAAATCACATCATGAATTATGGTTATTGTCAGATTTCCATCATTATGAATATTTGGAGCTGTGAAGTAAACTCTTGGTGAAATTTTCCCATTGAAGACCATACAACCGACCAAGTGAAACTGGACAAAATTTCCCTCCTGTAAATTTTTTGGTGTGCAAAAAAAATATGGTAGAAGTGTTTTATTCTAGTCCATACCATAAACTATCAAACCCAAATATTTTTTTGGATTATCATAACACTTCTTTCGATGCTTTTACAAATTTTTCCTTCCACTTGTTTGTTTTTCGCAATACTCTTGAAGGGCTTTACAACGGAATCTACACATAACATAACATAAATGTATTAATAAATGCATTTTCATAGTTGATCACTATACAATTTAAAAGAATAATGTTATGAATGCTTACCTATTTTTGCTCCTTGACATTTATCCCTTTTTTATTTTAGATAAGCACATGTACTGAAAACCCCCATCCTTGTCTTCTTAGGAATACGAATATTATTGAATTCTCTCCTTCATATCTGCACTAAATATTGATATGTAATAAAAAATATAATTTGTAGATTTATCGCCTTGAGAAATTATTTGGAATATGTATTGTATCTTTTTTTGGAATACACTCTCCATGTTTTGAAAAGAAGTCTTGTAGCCATGACATTGCAGTGTTTGCTAGTGGCCCAAACTCTCATTTATGACAGAATTCTGAATAATATGTAGGATCATTTTCCAAATTATCTTGGATTCTTGATAGACGAAAATTTCCAATTGAATGAATCATTTTGAAAGCCTTTCTACAAAGCAATAAATTCCCAATATGATAATAATAACCTACCAGTGTAGATTGCATGCACCCCACTAAATATGAATTTTGCATGATTTTATTCATTAACAAATAGTTCTTCCTTTCCTCTAAAGAAAATTTGAAATCCATATGTTTCAAGAAATCCTTTTTACAATAGTCACTTGAAATGAGCTCACTGATAGAACTTCTTCTCGTGAGATATACTACTCTACCCCTTGTATAACTAGAAAATCTTGGATTGATACGAAAAGGTCTACTCCTACTCCTAGAAACAATAATTGTTGGAAACATCTCTATCATTTCATCATTATATGAACACACATTTCCATGATAATTAGGAGGAATACTATTCATACTATGATCATTTGCAATATAGTTAGGAAATTCACCACCATCATTGTTTGAAAAATATTCATTACCATCTTCAGTGGCATGAAAATTTTCAATACCATCATCTGTGGTTTTGAAATACTGAATTAGAGGATATTATTCACCATCTTTATCTTTCCCTTCATCAATGTTGTTGTCAAAGTTCATAGGATTAGGACTATGTGGAAATTGTGACTCTTGATTATTGGAAATTATTCATCCCAACCTTCATCACTACCGCTCCCATAATCCATATGATTAGGAGTAAGTGGAAATTGAGATTCTCGATTTATTGTAATTTATTCATCCTTCCCTTCATCATTACTACTCTCAAAGTCCATAGGGTTAGGATTAACTGTAAAATGTGATGCTTTATTTACTGAAATTTTTTCATCTTGCCATTCATCATTATTTCTCTCATAATCCTTAGGATTAGGGGTAAGTGGAAAATTTGACTCTCTATCCACTAAATTTTTTTCATCCTACCATTCATCACTATTTCTCTCATAGTCTTTAGGATTAGGTCTAAGTGGAAAATGTGAGTTTCTATCCACTGAAAATTTTTCATCTCACCATTCATCACTATTTCTCTCATAGTTCTTAGGATTAGGACTAAGTGGCAATTGTGGTTCTCTATCCACTGAAAATTTATCATCCTGCCATTCATCACTATTGCTCTCAAATTCCTTAGGATTAGGACTAAGTGGAAAATGTGAGTCTCTAGTTTTTGGAAATTATTCATCTTTCCATTCGACATTGTTGCTCTCATAGTCCATAGGATTAGGAATAAGTCGAAATTTAGACTCTCTATTCATTTGAAAATCTTCATCTTTCATTTTGTCACTACTTCTCTCATTATATTCATCAATATGAATAGAGTTGTTACGTGACAAAGATGTTGATGCTTAATAAAACAAAACTTCATTGTCAAAGGAATCCATAACACTCAAACAAGAAATTTTGAATGATGCAAATGATCTCTCTTCCAATGATAACATATAGTTGAAACAATGAAAATTTCCCTTCAAAAATTCCTTCCAATTTTTTCGCTGAATTTTTTTGCTTGAAGTATGTCCCTCCAAATTTTATTTAAATGATTTATTTGAAAATTATTTATTAAAATATTCTGATAATATGGAACTTAATTTTGAATTAAATTCCCTAGAAATTATTCTCTTAATAATTGTTTACAAACTAAAATAATTTTAATTAAATTATATAACTTTTACTACATTATAAATTTTATTTTTTTAATATTCATCAATGTTCTTTATCCCACATTCACCCCGTCGAAAACAATTTCATTATTTCCACTTTATAAGAAATGTCCTATTTCACTATTCCACGCATCACGTTAAGATTTCTTGAGGTTTGTTTAAAATCTTGGAACGATTTTCTAGAGCAGCAACATTATCAATGGGAGATTCTCGCTTTTGAAAGGTTAGTTTTGTTTCTATTATTCTGGAAAATAGTAAAATGTTAAAATTAATTAAATTAAATTTATTTTAAACCGTTAAAAATTTACCAAAATTTACCATTAATTTTTTTAGGTAGAAAACGGAATATTTTTTATTTTGTATCTAAAATAAATAAAAAAATTAACATGCCCATTGTGGGTGGGCCCACTTGGGGTAGCACATGGCCGATCTGGCCTAAGTGGGTGCGCCCACTGGCCCCCTGGGAAAACAGAGGGGCCAATTCTGAGAATCGACCCCCCTGCTTGCCAAGGGGGGCCATTGGGCATGCCCACTTGGGCCAACACACCCCTGCTCCAGGTAGATGCACCCACGGGACGGTGTCTGCCCAAGCTCGAGGGTGTCCAAGCGCGACCCTTGGGCTCGAGGAGACACCTCCTCATGGGCCCGTACGACGTACACCCAAGCTAGAGGGTGCCCAAGGGGTGGCTCTCGGGCTTGGGCAGACACCATCTCGTGGGCGTGTCAGCTCGCAACACAATGTCGTGGGCGTTGTGCTGTGGTCGGATGCTGGTCCCTCTCTCCCCATATTTCCTTATTTTTTTTAGTCTATACATCTTTCCATCTATTTCCCTCCCACTCTTATCTTTTTATCTCTATCCCCCTCTCTCTCTCTCTCTCTCTCACACATAGACACACACTCAATCCCTCAGCCTCTACCTTATACCCTCCCTCTCTCGCTCTATCCCTCTCTTAACCACTCCTCTTGCTATCTGTATATATTTCTCTCTATCCATATATGTCCCTCTCTTCCCCTCTCCCTCTCTCTCTGTGCCCCTCTCCCTTTTGTTACCTATTTATCTCTATATCTCTCCCTTTCTCTTTCTCTCTTTCCCTCCCTCCCTCTCTCTGTCTCTGTCTCTGTCTCTGTCTCTCTCTCTCTCCCCTAATCACTCCCTCACTCTATCCATCCTCCTCTCCCTCCTCTCCCTCCCTCTTTCCCTCTCTCCCTAACACATATTTCATTAAATTTAGAATCATATAGTGGATCTATAATTCATAAGTTTAACTAGGTTGAGTTTTTTCAAAATGAAAAATTAGAAAATTTCTTGGTTCATTACTTTGAAAGTAGATATCCACTATTTTTTGTGATAAAATTATTATGATAAAATATATAAAAAAAGTATAAACCTACAAAAGCAAATATTTCATGTCTTAATCTTGAATTCATCACATTTTTTCTTTTAATATTATTATGGTTCATATTAAAAACTAAGTTGATTAAAGTTATTTGATGACAATAATAATATGTATGTTACTATTATTAACCAATTTTTTTATAATTTAATATAGTAAATACCCGTCTGTGTTGAGTTACAATTATTACTAGTAGAAGGTTGAAAAATTTTTAGAGTGAAAATGTTATATTCACAATAAAATTATCAATTACAAAATAGAAATTATAGCAACATAATTTATTTGTATTATTATTATTATTTATAAATTTAAATGATAAAGGATAACATCATGAATAATAAATTGTGAAAAGACATTTTTTACATATAAAATTCTATGATGGCATTAATAATCAATGGTTGGTACTATTATTAACATGTATTTTAGTTATATTTTGATATTATAGCAACTATTTTGTCTAAATTGAGTCACTATATTAAGTCTAGGAGATGACACCCTTTTAGAGACTTGAATTATAACACTATTGAATGGCATAACCCAAATTTTGTGTTTGTTAGTACAACAATATTAATTATTGTCATTGTAATTTATTTTGTTTGTGTTGATATTAAAGGAAATACACCTTAATATATTATCATCTTCATTGAAGCAAATCTTTCACCATTGAAAGCATGGCTATTATATGTACCTTGAGTATAAGAAGAGGTTAAACAACATAAAAGACAAGTGATCAACCCTGAAATCTAAAAAATATGAAGTACCTATTTGTTTTGAGTAGTGTAAAGAAGAAAATAAACATAACTTTTTAAAAAAGAACAAACTCATGATCTCCATACAAAAACTAGGCATTGGTCAATTCCAAAAATACCATGGTAGGAAAGAGTCTTTCACCTTTGTTACACTTTAAATAGTGTTGATGATGAAATACACTTTTTCTTGGATTGTTTGAAAGTTATACTTAGATTGAATCTAAATTTCAAAATTTTTGTGACACTACCAAACTTCTTGACCTTTTACCTTGACATAACTATGGTGATCTTGAAACACTTCTCTTAATGCTTTTTGAGGATATAAATAAAATTCTAAATAATATTGAGTACTCTCTTTATGATTTCTTAAGGTATGATAGAGTATATTCAATATTATTGGAAAGTAATCATCATCATTATCGTCACCATCATCATTATAAATTATTATAGGAAGTTTTCATCTCTTTAGAGTTGACAAGAGAAAATATTTTTTAAATTCTAGGTTTTACCCTTATAACAATCAAAATAAACTATGAATTGGAATAGTAATAGAGTAGTACAATTTGATTCTTTTTAAATATGAGAGGAAAGAGGGAAAAATGAATAAACTATGTATTGCAACAATTCAATGTTAATTCATGAAATGTTTGAAGGTATTATATTGAAAATAACAAATTGATATTCCTCTAAAACTTATATTCCTTACATTATTTCTATTATCATTAATATTTATATTTCTATATTAAAATCAAATCCGTCAAGATTTCTCTCATGAATAATATGTGTAAGATATTTATTACCTATAAAGTTATTTAACAACATATTAATATTGTGTTTGATACTATTATTTATCATTTTAATATTCACACTAAGTAACTATTTTGCCTATGTTGAGTACACATTTTTATATGAGTATAATGTGGGCACCACTTCAAAATATATAATAGAAAATATTTTATAAGTCTCATTGTGTCATTCAATGATCAATTTTTTAATTTTTAATTTTTATTCTTTTATAAATAGAATGCAACATAGTAGTGGAGTTTGATTTATATCAAACATAATAAATAATATTAAGGAAATATCTCTTCAAACTTTATTGTAAGTGCCTATCATTTTATTCACCAAGTGTTTAGATGGTTTATATTGAAAAAAATACTAATTAGCTACTCCAATATTGTTTTCATAGATCATGTCTAAAATATGTTCATAAGTGCATTATGAATTGGATTATGCATATTTGATATAGTGAGAATTTATGTTGGTTAAACAAAGCATATTGAATCATCTCCACCTAATCTCAAGATAATCACTCAAGTAAATCAAGAAAAACTTGCACACCACATTTAATTGTATTGGTATTCTTACAATGTTCTTTCTTTGACATTCATCCCCAGTTTATGGTAATAATATGAATACAACCAACTTTTGTGTCATCAAGATTTGGTACCCGATATTGTTCTAAATTTTTTCCATTGTATTTTGTTGAAATATGCTTCCACCAATCAAAATTATAGAAAGAGACTCACTTTCATTATCCTTGAAGATTTCTAAGGTGGATTTTTCCATCCAAATCATCTCTCCTTCATCCTCATTTCCCAATCTAACTAGTAACATCTTTCCTTTTTCAACATCAATAATTGGATTAAATGTTGGCTTTTCCTTGTTGTACTTGTCCAACATATACTGATTCATATGTCACATTATCAAAATCTCCATCCATAATTCTTGAGATTACATGGAGTGCATTACGATCAACATCAATAATTTCCCATGTCTTGGACCATAAATCCTCAAACTATGAATCACTTCCATCAACTATTATATGATACTTATAGATTTCATCTAATTTATCAATGACCCTTTCCTAATACTCTACTTTATTTTTCCATTTCTCTGTAAAAATTATTGAATCCTCATTTTTGAGTGTCTTTCCACATTATGTATGAAGTTATTGTTTCCTTTAGTTGTTTTAAATAGACATCATTCTCTTTGGGACCTAAGAAAGATGGCTTCCCTGTGGGAAATTTAGGTGAATCTTCATCATCTATATTCCAAAACTTAACTAGTTCTGATCACTCAAAATCACTAGTAGACTCTTTATATGTTAGTAGTACAACACAATTAAGTACAAGACACTAGTACATTTGGCGGAAATTCCAACACTTTAGTTCTGACACTTTTGTTGTATTGTCGGAAATTTCCCCAAATTTGATCAATTTTTCAAATCCCACCACCAACCATCGCTATACCAACTTTTAGGGACATCGTCGCTTTTACGACGTTTATGAATTTCGTCGGAAATGCGACGTTCTAAACTATTTGTTGGAAGAGCGACGTTTGTGGGACATAACGTCGGAAATGCGACACTTCTAAAATATGTGTCGGTATTGCGACAATTTGGAGAAAACGTCGCAATACTGACGTTTTTCTCCAAACCGTCGCAATACCGACACATATTTTAGAAGCGTCGCATTTCTGATGTGTCTAAAATATGCGTCGATATCCAAACCTTACCATACGTTTGAAATATGCCATGGAATATGATTTGTCATTAATTTAAACATTGGAACTTTGGGTTAATATATAATATAATGTGTGGAATTATATAATAATTAGGTTTGGATTAAATACGAATATATATATATATATTGCAATGGTTTGGAGAAAATTTGAGATTCTCCTAAATCCTGATGGAATATGAAAAATAAAGTAATTATGGGGGCTAGTGATCCAAAGAATGAACAATCTCACATAAATGTATGGGCTTCTTCCAGGTCTCCAATTGGCTAATGATCGAGATGTCTCTAACTTTGTGATCTTGGGGGATTCCCTTATCACTATTCAACACCTTCAAAAAGGTTTTCTCCTGAAGAACAACAATTTATCCCTCCTCCTTAGAAAAATCAATATAAGTACCCTAAAATCATTCTCTCAAAAGGCTTATTACCACATTTTAAGAAGCCAAAAAAAAGAGGTGAATACACAAATGAATCAAGGCTTCCTTCTTGAAGGAAGCGGGTTAGTATGAGTCGATCAATGACATGTTAGGTTGGAAAGATATTCCATGAATAATTCCACTCAATATAATTGTCCCTCTCTGTTGTTTTTCTAGTTGGATATATGCACCATGAGAATTATTTTTTGAAGATTTCCAAAGCCCTCCTTTCTATGCCCCCTCTGTCTCCTCCTATATATGCACATATTCGCATCACGACACATAAAATTTGGTGTTAGGATCTCATAATTAAGGTTGAGGTGGTGGTATGTGGGGGTGTTGGCCACACGCCCATTTACCCCTCATGAAATGTGGAGTCTTATGAAGTTGGACAACCCTTAATTCCCTCCTTTGCCTTCATACCAAGTTCATTGTCGATGGATATAGGGTGGGGAGAGTTAATGAATTTTGTGGTTGATTCGATCCCTCGGGCATGGGAGTTTACTAGTCTAAAGGTGGAATTTATGGTTGGTGTTAATATGATAAGGCAGAAAGTATCAGTTCAAGGGTCATGTGCCTTTGAGAGTCAAGACAACCCTTCTGCTATAAGTTGGTGGGCTCTCCACACCTTTGTAAACTCCATCGATGTTAAGAATTATTTCAATATTATGTGTCTCTTTCTTGGTGTTGTGAACGTTGTCTCGCTCGTCTCATTCAAAGCGAAAACATGGGGAATTATCTTGTCTTTTCTTGGCTCAGTTCCTCCTATGCAGTAAGAAGTTGAGAATATTTCCCCTCCAGGTTGTCAATGGATTTTTGTAAATCTCAAGAAGTCAAGTTGGAAATTTTTCCAGTGGGTGTTGAATTTCTCATCTTCGAATTTCAAGCTTCTTCACCACCCTGTGCACATCTTGCAACCTTTTCCATGGAAATAGGTGTTACTACGTTGAGGGCACCATCACTGGTATAGCTTCATGCATCCAAAGTCTTGCACAATTTTCATACGCACAATTTCCCCTGCATAAATACTAACTTCTTTGGTACCCTTAGTTCTATTGATCTACTTTATTTTTCTTAGTTGGACAACTCCCTCCCTTTCTTCCAGCTTGTCTCTTTCCATGTTTCGATAAATTTTGGGTCTCCTCCTTGTACTGTAGGTGATCCCCTAGCTCAAACCTCTCCCCCCTCCCCCTCTATTTCCAAGATCTTTTGGTTCCCTATTTGTGGTATCAAATCACACTTTGTATCTACTTTTGTGTTCCAACACTCGATTTATGTCCCTTATGGGGGAAAAATACTATTATTCTTCTACCTCAAGTTGCACAAGATAGTACAATTTTATGTCCACATCCCCATTATTTCCATTTAGACCAATATTAATGCATAACTTTTCAATCATAATCTAATATTAAATTTTGTTATTACTTTTCAAACACTCCTTAAGTACCTCTTGTCCACATCAAAATGGCATAGGTAAGAAAAAGGTCTAAAATAAATTAGACTCGACATAATAAAAACAATATGCAAAAACTATAGTTATAGCTTACATACCCTTTCCCGGGCCAACATTATATAACTCTACTTCACTAGGATGAACATTAACTAAGGCTTCACGTATGCATCCACCAAATCTGTCACGTACATCAATGTAGTCGCTAATTCATGTACCTTCAAGAGTATTGTGACTACACGGGTGCCCTGTGCATGTTCGTGTGGCCCGTTTGCTGGTTTCAACCTTGTGCCTTCGTTCGGTCGCTCTTGCCATGTCGCACCGTGTGAGGGTGCCCACCCAAATGTGTTCGGGTTGGGTCGTTTCATTTGAGGGTGGCCATATCAAATTTACTAAGTTGTACTGACCGCAGGGGCACCTTGTGCACGTTCATGAGGCTCGTTTGTCATTTTCTCCCTTGTGCCTTCGTTCGGTTGGGCACGTCATGTGAGGGTGCCTGCCCAAATGCGTTCAGGTCGGGTTAGGTTGTTTCGTTTGAGGGCAACCGTATCAAATTTGCTAAGTTGTGACCGCACGGGTGCCTTTTGCACGTTCGTGCGACCCATTTGCCGTTTTCTCCCTTGTGCCTTCATTTGGTCGTGCACGCCGTGTCGCACCGTGTGAGGGCGCCTACCCAAACACGTTTGGGTCGGGTTGTTTCATTTGAGGGTGGTCATATCAAATTTGCTAATTTGTGACCGCACAGGTGCCTTGTGCATGTTCGTGAGGCCTGTTTGCCATTTTCTCCCTTGTACTGCCTTCGTGGATCTTCTACAGAATGTTCGGAAGTCATCATGTTCAAAATCTTCCACCCCTCTTCAAGTGCAGCTACCTGAAGCTTGACACCTGAATCCTCAACCCCTTCTAGCTTCTAAGTAATTTAAAACTTAGGAGAAGTTTGGAAAGGTCCAACCTCCTCATCAAAAACAACTTCATTATTGAGGCTTACCCTATCCGTGTCAATATAAATCAACCTATAAACCTTATAGTGTTGTTGTACCGTATAATCATTATCTTTGTTGTACCCTTAAACCCCTAAACCACTAACACCTAAACCCCTAACCCCTTAATCCCTAAACACCTAAATCGTTAATGCTAATTAACCCATAACCCATTAACCCCTCACCCCTAACCCCTCAAATCCTTAACTGCTTAATCCCCTAACCCCTAAGCCCCTAATCCCTAATCCCTTAACCACTAAATCATTATTCACCTAACCCCTAACTGCGCCTAAATTCCCTAACCCCTAACCCCCCAATCCCTAATCCCTTAACCACTAACTCATTAATATTCCCCTAACCCCTAAATGTGCTTAAATCCCCTAACCCCTAACCCCCAAATCCCTAACCGTTTAACCACTAACTCATTATTCCCCCAACCCGAATCCCTAATCCCTTAACCACTAACTCATTATTCCCTAGTTAACCCCTAAATGCGCCTAAATACCCTAACCCCTAAGGTACGTTGATCCCAATAGCATCCTCATAGGGGAATCATAGGGGAATTCATTGGGGTTGAATCATAGAGGAATCATAGGGGAATTCACAGGGGTTGAATCATAGGGGACTGAAGCTGAAATAACATCCTCATAGGGGAATCATTCACTTTATCCTTAAAATCACAATTTTTTTCCTCTTAAGGTCCTTACTTATCTACAACCTTTGGTTGTTATCTTTGATCAATATCGGTTGATACCTTTGATCTTCGATCCCCGTTAAAACCCTTGTTTTCCCTCGTTTTGACTCATTTTTCCCTTGTTTGATAATTATAACCTTTTGAGACCTTTACTTCTTTTAAAGGCTATTTGGGGGTCGATTGGTTTGACCTTTGGGCCATTGGCCTTCATTGACCTCAACATCGCCTTTGAATTATTTGACCTTTGGTGGCTTTACCTTATGTTAAATGCTTCTTATTTGGCCTTTGGGCTTCACCCTTTGGCCTTTGTGGAGACCCCCTTGGTGTCCTATGTACTTTTTTGGTGTGAAAAAGAACTTGTCAATCTCAATTGGTGAAGTTTGCAACTCTATCCATATAGAAGGGCCTGGTGAAGTTTGCAACTCTATCCATATAGTAAGCCTGAAAAGAGACGAAACAATACCTTATACGAAGGGATCAGCCTTTAACAAGCCCTGCCTTTTGTCATTCTCTTTCGTCATTAGCCCTGCCTGCATATCATCTGTTAGGTCCCTATATCACTAGTATAGTCCCTTATTATTGTTAGTGTAAACCCCTTATTTTTATTATTGTACCCTTGTAACCCCTATTTTGTTATTATTGTGCCCTTAAATTATTATTTTTAGGTCGGCTAGGATTACATTGTGGCCCACTAGGATTACATTATGGCCCCATGGACTCCTATATATAGAAAGGAGGTTTTGTGAATTGTATGATCTAAGAATTGTTCATTTATGTAATGTATTGGAGGTTTCCCCCTTGAAGTGGCTCATTTCTAAGGTTTTTATATCTCTTTTCTTCTCTTTTTGGAGCTGGTTACACAACATTTGGTATCGGAGCCTTTGGATTCTAGGGTTTCGCTGCTCCAAAGAGGTCATCGTGGCATTTTCGCTATAAAATTTTTTATACCAAGTTTCAGAAGCTGAAATTTTTAGGGTGTGAATTTGAAATCTTGAGGAAGATTTTATAAAAATTTCAGAGCTTGATTCACAATATTTTCGGAGATATGATCTGTGGAAGTCAGGTCTTTTTTTAGGCTCCTAAACAGGTCATCGTGGAATTTGCGATATAAATTGTTTTCTACGAAGGTTCAGAATCTGAAATTCATATGGTGTGAAGCTGAAATCCTGAGGAAATTCGTCAAAAAATTTCAGATCTTGGTTCGAAATATTTTTGGAGATATGATCTGTGGAATGTAGTGCTTTTTCAGGCTCCTGAATTTCATCTCAAAGAGGTGATCGTGGGAAAAGTTCAATAACTCTCTCTCTGGGGATCGGATTGGAGTGCCGTAAAAATTAGTTGAAAGTAAACGGACTGTAGTTTCGTGGCTATCAATTTCAGAGACAAAGGACAAAACAATGACATGTGGAAAGTCGTACAAGTTCGCTCTACTGAACCAGTCCAGAATTAGGTCATTGTGGGAGATTGGACACAACTTTGTCTTGGAGAATCCAAATCAGGTTAGACCTGTGGCATTTGAAAGAAGCTTCAGAGGGCTACTATAGGGCTGAATTTTAGATATCTAATATTTTCAATTACAGAGATAATTCAATTTCAATATAGAGCTCCTCAAAGCAAGTAAAAGGTGTGTATTTTTTTTCGAATTGCATAAGTCTTGTTTGAAGAATCAAGTTGAATTGATTCCAAGGGCATATTGTAGAATAGATATCAATATTGGATTCTAAAATGGCCCCTAAAAATAATTCAACACCCATTAAGCCTTAAGACGGCTCTACTATGACTCATGAAGATGAAGAATTGCAACATGATCTATCAAAATTACAAGAGCAAGTGCAACAATTTTCACTCTCGCAAAGAGCAACAAAAAATGAAATGGAAGTTTTGAAGAAAGGCATGGAAGTGAAGATGGACGGTTTGAAGAAAGGTATGGAAGCTAAGATGGATGGCGTGGAAGCTAAGATGGATGGCATGGAAGCTAAGATGGATGGCATGGAAGTGGGCATGGAAGCTAAGATGGATGACATGAAAGACAACATGGAAAACATGAAGAATGATCTAAAATCATACATGGAAGGCTTGATGACAAGCTTAAAACAAGAAATGATTCCTAATGGCGGAAATATAGTAGAAGAACCTCACGATGAGAACAAAATAAATGTTAATCGTGATTTCATAAACTCGAATGTTGGCGGGAAGAACCACCATATTCCAAAAATGGATATGAGGAAGTTTGATGGAAAGGATCCTGTAACATGGATACTACAGATGGAGCAATATTTTGATCTCCATAACGTGAAAAACACACAAAATGTACGCATTGCAACTTTACATTTAGAACAAAATACATTTGTATGGTATCGATGGCTTTGCTCCCGTAAAAAAATTGTCACTTGGTCAATTTTTACGGAGGAAATGATAGCGCATTATGAGGATACAAAGAGCAACACCTTCTTTAGCCAATTGATAAATCTCAAACAAAAGGGTTTAGTGGGGCAGCACATTGAGGACTTCCAAAAATTGAATATAAGGGTAACTGGTATCCCAGAGGAACACATGATTGATCTCTTCCTAGGCACTTTAAAGGATAACATCCAACATGAAGTTCGCGTTTTGGAACCTGATTCATTGGAGAAGGCATTCAGGTTGGCAAGAAAAGTTGAATGTAAAATTATGGCGACAAGGAAGCTTACCACTCAATTCTATAAAGAAGGAAGTGTTGCTACGCCTAGATTTCCACAACCTACAAGGTTGACACCACAACAATTGGAAGAAAAGAGAGCAAAAGGGCTTTGCTACAGTTGTGATAGCAAATACACTAAAGGTCATAAGTGTGCTGAGAAGAAATTATTTTACATAGATTGTGAAGAGGAAGAAGAAAATGAACAAGAAGAGGATATACACCAGGAACCAGCCCTAGAAGAGGAAGAAATAAATCCGACCATATCGTGTAATGCACTGGCAAGAATTACCACTCCTCAAACTCTCAAGATAGAAGGACATATCAAGAAGAAAAGGGTAATAGTGTTGATTGATTCAGGTAGCACCCATAATTTTATTCATTATAAGGTAGCCAAGGAATTAAATTGTTTCCTATACCCAGCACCCGAATGTCAAGTGATGGTTGCAAATGGAGGAACTATAAATTGCTCTGGAAAATGCCATAATATCAAGCTAACCATGGGGGAATATGTATTGACTAGTCCAATGCTTGCCATTCCTATGGGAGGTGCTGATGTTGTACTAGGAGTACAATGGTTACAATCTTTGGGGACGGTAGCTTTTAATTTTCAAGAACTTTTCTTGAATTTTTTCTCAGAAGGAAAGGAAGTCGAATTACGGGGTATTGCAGGGAAGCCAGGAAGGATAATAAGCTCTAATGTCATGACAAAGCTTCTAAAGAAAGAACAGCGAGGCATAATTGCAAAATTATGCTCACTAGAAGTTCCAACATCAAAATCATCTATTTCTGTAGATCTCCAACAAGTCTTGGACAATCATTCGAAGGTGTTTGAAACTCCCAAAGGACTCCCACCTATTCGTGATCATGATCATGCTATTCATTTGATTCCAGGAAGTGTTCCTCCAAACATCAGGCCTTATAGATATCCTTACTTCCAAAAGAGCAAAATTGAATGTATGATTGCAGAAATGTTAGAGGCGGGTATAATTCAACCTAGTCAAAGTTCTTTCTCTGCTCCCGTAGTATTGGTACACAAGAAGGATGGATCATGGCAAATGTGTCCGGATTATAGGGAGCTCAATAAGCTCACCATTAAAGATAAATTTCCCATTCCTGTGATTGATGAATTATTGGATGAATTACATGGAGCAAATTATTTTACCAAGTTGGATCTTCGTTCAGGATATCATCAAATTACAATGAAGACTGAAGATATTCCAAAAACAACATTTCGAAATCATGAGGGTCATTATGAATTTTTGGTCATGCCTTTTGGCCTTACCAATGCACCTTCTACATTTCAAGGGTTGATGAATTCCATTTTCAAACCCTTCCTTAGAAAATTTGTGCTAGTATTTTTGATGATATACTAATCTATAGCAGGTCTTGGAAGGATCACGTTGAACATGTTGACAGGGTGCTCAAACTATTGCAGGAGAAACAATTATATGCAAAAACATCCAAATGTTTCTTTGGAGTACAAGAGGTGGAATATCCGGGTCATATTGTATCTCACGAGGGTGTTAAGGTAGACCCTAACAAAATTAAAGCCATTAAGGAATGGAAAGTCCCCACGACCATAAAGCAGTTGCGCAAATTTCTCGTGTTAACAGGGTATTATCGCAAGTTTGTTAAGAATTATGGGAGAATAGCAGCACCTCTAACAACATTATTGAAGAAAGATGCATTTTCATGGACTCCTGAAGCAACTAAGGCCTTTCAACGTCTTAAAGAGGCAATGTGCCTAGCACCGGTCTTAGCTACACCAGACTTCACAAAAACCTTTATTGTGGAATGTGATGCCTCAGGAAATGGAATTGGTGCAGTTTTAATGCAGGAAGGAAGACCCATTGCTTTTGAAAGTCGTCCAATCAAAGGAAAGTATTTACAGAAACATATTTATGAGAAGGAAATGTTAGCAATATTACATGCACTAAAGAAATGGCGAACTTACCTAATGGGAAGACACTTCAAGGTAAAAACTGATAATGATAGTCTTAAACACTTTTTGGAACAAAGACTATCGTCGGAAGAACAACAAAAATGGGTCACAAAGATGTTGGGTTATGACTTTGAAATAATCTACAAAAAAGGAAAGCTTAATGTTGTTGTAGATGCACTCTCAAGAAAGAATGAAGAGGTGGAAGCATTGCTTTGTGCCATTTCTATTACCCAACCAGATTGGATAACCGAAGCAAGAGATGAATGGAAGAAGGACAAAGATGTATGGACACTCATTCAAAAGTTGCAGCAATATCCTAGTACATCTGATACATTTAGTTGGAAAAATGATTCCTTATGGTACAAATATCGCTTATATCTTTGTAAGAATTCCCAACTAAAACAAAATATTCTTTTGAAATTGCACACTTTTCCTTTAGGAGGACACTCAGGATTTTTAAAAACTTACCATAGGGTGAAGAAAGAATTTTTTTGGGATGGCCTTAAATCTGATATTCAAAAGTTGGTGGCGGAATGTTTGGTTTGCCAGTAGAATAAAGTGGAAACAATTAAGACCCCAGGACTTCTACAACCTTTATCCATTCCAAGTCAATGTTGGGAGGAGATTTCAATAGATTTTATCACAGGTTTACCTAAGTCTGAAGGAAAGAGTGTCATCATGGTGGTAGTTGATAGACTTACCAAGTATGCACACTTTTGTGCATTATCTCATCCATTTAAAGCAAGTACAGTTGCTACTAAGTTTATGGACAGAATTCAAAAGCTACATGGAAGCCCAAGGGTTATTGTGAGCGACAGAGATCCCATTTTTACTGGAAATTTTTGGACGGAGTTATTTTCATGTTTGGGTACTTAATTAGCTCATAGCTCTTCTTATCATCCTCAATCTGATGGTCAAACTGAGATAGTAAATAAATGTTTGGAAGGATATCTTCGTTGTTTCCATCTGATAAACAAACACAATGGGTCAAGTGGTTACCTCTTGCTGAATGGCGGTATAACACTTCCTTCCATACTGCAGCAAAAATTACCCCATTTATGGCACTTTATGGATATCATCCACCATCCATCACATCATCTTTAAGGGAAAATTCAAAGGTTAAAGCAGTGGAAGATCACATCGAGCATCAGTAAGAAGTTCTCCAACTCTTAAAGGATAACCTAAATTTGGCACAAAATTGAATGAAACAACAAGCAGATCGACATCATAGCGAGATAGTTTTTGATGTAGGAGATTGGGTATTTTTACGGCTACAACCATACAAACAAATGTCCCTCAAGAAATCAAAGAAGGATAATAAATTATCACCAAAGTACTATGGTCCTTACAAGGTGTTTCAAAAGATTGGTACTATGGCATACAAACTGAGCCTCGCTTTCGTAGTACATCCAAGCTTTTCCATGTTTCATGCTTAAAGAAGGTTATAGTGAAAATCTTCCAAATTTGGTAAAGATGTTTAACTCGATGAGGAAGGGAAAATCATATTGGAACCCGAAGCACTCAGGAAACAAGAACTCCTACAACCACGGAATCGATCAATTTCAGAGTATCTCAGCAAGTGGAAGAACTTTCATGTAGAAGATTCCACATGGGAGGATGAGAATTTTATACAGAAGCATCAAGAAATAATCAAGCGTTGAGGACAACACTTGTTTTAAGGAGAGGGGCATGTTAAGTCCCTATATTAATAGTGTAGTCCCTTATTATGTTAGTGTAGCCCCACTTATTGTTATTGTTGTACCCCTGTAACCCCCATATTGTTATTATTGTGCCCTTACATTATTATTGTTAGGTCGGCTAGGATTACATTGTGGCCCCACTAGGATTATATTGTGGCCCCATGGACTCCCATATATAGAAGGAGGTTTTGTTCATTTGTATCATCCAAGAATTGTTCATTTATGTAATGTATTGGAGGTTTCCCCCTCGAAGTGGCTTATTTCTAAGGCGTTTATATCTCTTTTCTTCTCTTTTTGGAGCTGGTTACACAACATCATCATCATGATATCAAGCCTTGCTATTCATCATGATGTTATAGGTTTTAGATATTTTTTATTCTAATTATTAATATTTTGGACTTTCAAATTTTAAATTAATTAATTAATTAATTATTTTAAAATATTATTTTTATTAGAAAATATTATATACATTTTATTATATAAATAATTTAAAAATAATTTTATTTAAAAGATACATTAACTCTTAACCTTTCACTTAATTTTCTTTTATGAACGCCTTCTGATATTTCATGGAATGCATCTTCCACCTTCTTGCATCTCACTAGACAACCAGAACACCTCGCATTCTTGCCTCTCGCCGGAAAAACATAACACCTCACCTTCCCCTGCAGCCAAAGGTTTATCGTTGTTAAGGTTTTCCCTGCGGCGCGCTCTCCTTCCCTGGTAGCCAGACCTTACTCTTACTACAGGCCCTTCCTCCATCAACAGGAAAAATGGTAAGATCTCAACTTTGTTGTGAAGTTTCCTTCATTCCAGTGAAGTTAATATAAGAATCAGGGTTTGGTATCAATGGTTTAGTAACATATTCATTGAATCAAGCGGTAGAAAATCATAACCTTGTGGAATCAGAAAAGAGAAAGAGGCCTATAAAAGAGGGATTGAAACAAAAAAAATTGAATAGAAAAGGCACAATCATCAAAAAAACTGGAGGATCTCATTAAGAAGAAACGTTAGAAACTACTAGGGGATAAGAATCCATCCAAATGAATTGAAGGGCAGGAATATGCAAGCCAACAAGAAAGTCCCACATCTTTCAATTTCATGAAAAATTAGCCAATCATCAAAAAGGCTTGCAGCTCAGTTATAAAGTAGCCCACTAGCTGGGGACTGGTGCTAGGTTCAATCCCCATCATGTCCAAATGAGAAAATAGATTTTGATGTTCCAATGAGAAAATAGAGTTTGTAATAGCCAATTCTATCAATTCTCCAAACCTCGCCTAAAGTTGTGGGTGTGACATCCTCCAAACATTATCGAATAACTACATGTCTTGAAGGTGAAGTATGCTAGAGGAATTTTTCATGGTTGATAGGATAGAAATCCATCCAACTGAACTAAAGGAAAAAAATATGTAAAACCAACAAGTCCCAAAGTCTCAATTTCATGAAAATTTTTGAAGCATTTTGGGAATAAAGCAAGGGGGGGGGGAGGCCAACTGCTGTGAATATTGATCTTATAAAAATGACCAGAATATGGCCTAGGTCCTGATAACCCTAACACAATCAATTATTTTCCAATGATAGTGTTTTTTCATTTTGTGCTTGAAAAAATATTTTCAAGCTATGGGATAGTAAAACATGCAAAAATTTGTTTAGATCAACGTAGAATCAACTTAGTTTACTTGTTAGAAAAAAGGGCATTGAACCCTTACTATTTGAATTAATAGGATAATGGAAAGGAAAATATGTTCTATGTGGGGAGTGTCAATCAAAAATAGCACATAATTTATCTAATCATCAAAAAGGCATGTAGCTCGATAAGCAGTATCCTTTTAGGCATCTACTTTCTTTGGCCTCATAAGGACAAATCGAATTGAAATAGTTGTGGAACTTAGGCATAGCTTTTAACAACCATGCTGAAATGAATTATATTTTCCAAGCATCATCATGGCTTGATTTTAATAGGTGACTTTAATAACTCCTTCAGTTATCTTGCTATGGAAACTTTTGCTTTGGACTCATTCTTTGCCATCTTTACAAAATAGTTTTCAGTTCACTTGCTTGGATTCCTCACACTCAAGTCAAATATGTTTTAAGAGACATGAACAGGGCAACAGACAAGTTGGAAAATCTATCCTTATCACTCCCTTCTGGAACTGAGGGTAAACAGAACCCTATAGGAAGCAATGCTACCTTAAAAATATGACAATGAATTTCAATTCAAATTTTTTTATTATAAGACTATTTGCATGCCATGAACACTGCATTACAAAGGCATAAAGGATGCATGTGGATGTCGTTATAATAAACATTCTCTCTACACAACGATTGCAAATTTAAAATACAAGTATTAACATGCAACATCTTTAGTCTCAAGTGCAGTAGCTACAGGCAGTGCGACAGGGAGGCACTCAAGGTAGTGAGCACAAAATCTCTTTTGTATTCTCGGCCCAATCTACCCCAGCTGAACTGCCTGATCTTAGTCGGGTAGCTGTTGATGAAAATTTGATCATTATAGATGACTGGCAGTCAATTCTTGTTATATTTTGATGCAAGCTAAATGTTACGGTGTTAATGGCATTTTCTATGGATTGTATCCATATGGTTTTTTGGAACTTAGTATTAGGGTTGATGCACAGCTTGTCTAGCCATACTAGTGTTCTCTTAAAACCCTTTGCAATATTCTCCATGGAACTTATGGATGTATCTTATCTACTCTTTGACACATTTTTTGCTAATATAATCTGCCTTGTTATTGTTAAAAAAAAAAATTGATATTAGAGGTTACATGCAATATTTTTGTGGTTCTAGGTAGATCCGTCTTCTTGTTTTCAGTATTTTGCCTCAGTGGTCCTCTTTAGTTTAAATTTGCAAATATTCAAACAAGTGAGAAGAATCATCTGATTGTTGAGAGATTCTTTTTTACCTTCATCTGAATTCTTGTAAATTATTCTCTTAGATGATGATAATTTCTTTGTTTTCATTTTAGTTCTTGCAATTCCTCTGTTAGCATGCAGTTTTAATAGTTTAATGCTTATTTTATTTGCCTTTGTTTATACAATGTAATATATATATATATATATATATATATATATATATATATATATATATATATATATATATATATATATATATATATATATATATATATATATATATATATATAGATATATAGTGGATAGGATTTCATCAATGAATCCTACAAGGGACAGGACATGATGGTTGTTTATGCACGTGGCAACAAGAGAAGCACAATATGGAGTTAAGGTCCAAAATTACTGGAATTGATTAAGTTTGTTATTATGAAAGCTAAGAAAAGGTGATGAATCTACTCTACCTTGAACAAAAACCATGTTAGTATGTGCTTTTGTAGAGTCATATCGAGATACCTTCTTCAGTTTTACATAGGTTATTTAGTTTTATATGTGGGAGTTTTTTTCTGAGATAATTAATTATCTAAGGCATTGGTCTCATAGATGAATCTCCCAATTGTAAAGATTTTGGCTCAATAGTATTTTGTGAAAGATGTTGAACTCATTGAAACCTACTCAAGCAAAGGAAAATACTCATTTTTTCTCAATCTTTTACTCTCATTTTGGTCTCAATTTAAAATATATATCTGTGTCTGTGCATTTGTATGTCAGAGGGAGGGGGTGTTTGTATTGGTTTACACAAGTGAATCTTGAACAAATATATCATTAACGCTTGATTAATCTGAGTAAATAGAGAGATGTCTGTGAACAAACACGCGCCCTTCATTTATCAAAAGAACATCACCCAAGAGTTTTTCGAAAGTTGTAGCTATTGGTATTGTGATTCCTGTGAAATCTTGAGTGGCAGCCAAGTAACTTCTAATGAGTAAAGATGTATCTTTTCAATGTCATCAAAGTTTATCCTCTTTGAAATCTTACCTAGGTTGTCTTCTGGTTAGCCTCTTGGTTGGTACAATATTTCACAGACCTTGGAGTACCATGAAGTAGAAACTCTAGTATTTATCATGACAATTTTCCTTGGGCCTCTCTTGTGCATAGTGTATTGTTTGAAGGGTATTCCGAAAGAGCAGTGGCTCACAGATTTAGGAGTATCCTGATGGACTGGAAGGATTGCCTAGGGACTTTCTTAATGATCTATTTTTTTATAGCTTTCATGAAAGGGAAATGTCTCATAGACAAGTATCCCCATTTTTTTCTTTTGCTCTTTGCTAGAAGGCAGTAATAAAACAAGCTTCAGGTATCTTCTATTTATCCCTTCACAATTTTTTTTGGGGTCTAGATAGCTCCTAATGCCCAAATCAAGTGCATTAGTTTCTCATATAAGAAGAATGCGGAGAATATAAAGTCGCAACATATTTAGAACATCCATCAAGCTAAAATAATAAGTTATGACTATGCAATGTGAATATTGCAGGAGCTCATATAGTCAAAAAGCATTAGCAGTTTCCAAAGAGCTCATATCACTTTTGAAGTGGTGAGAGTAGTTGGATTTTATTGATGCTTTATTTAGATTTTAGGTCTTTGACATAAAACAATAGAAATGATTTTCTAGGACCTGCACTCCCACTCCCATTATGTACTGTTTCAATTGTATATTTTTTCCTGCGAAAAGAAACCCATTTTTCATTCATAAAAAAAGAAAATACATTTGTATATACACATTTTTCATGTCTATTCTTCAAGGATGAGCCCCGACCTTTGTGTGGAAAAAGCTATAAAAAAATTTAACAGTTATCTGTATACCTGAAGCATACAATTAGTGCTAACATATCAAAAAGCATACATGAATACAAGGTCATGTTTGTACAATATTTGAATCATGTGGGTTTATACAAAGTCTATTATATAAACATACAAAAAGGGCTGCCCGCATGTGATAACCACCTAAAGCACCAACATGGGAGATTTTTCTCCAGCTTAGCCAATAACCGCTGCTAGTCGACTTTGTCATAACAATTTGGTTTTTTTGAAGAATATCACCTTCAGAATTTTCATTCTTCAGCAGTAGTGGTGATTAGCCAAGAAGCTAGACCACCGTGCCATCATTGTCTCTTCAGAATGCACAATGGGATAAATTTTCCAGACCTTTTAATTAAAATGAAAAGGAAAATTCGTCTTTAAATGTTAAATACTTTGAACATTGCCTTGAATTTGGTTATTCAATTTGCATTGAATTGTGAAAGGCATTGAAAATTAAGGATGAAACCAAATTTTCTGCACAGGATGAAACCAATTATGGATGAAGACAATCCCGAGTCGACTTGTCGAAACCTCCCTACACAGACAAACTTTGATAGCAATAAATAATAGTTTCCATTCAAGTGTACAAGCCTTAATTGATAGCAAACTTTGTGCACATGAAATACAATAGCAGACTAGAAAATTTGACATGGAATGACTCCAAAACTTACATTAATGGGTGCTTATTTAAGTGCTTGTTGTGGAGGGCTTGACTGGTGTTTTTCCTTCATTTTCTTGATTCTCTAGGTTCGATGTCCTTTGCCATTATAAATTATTGACATGATGCTCAATGTTGACCCATCTAGATCCTTGTTGGCAGTAATGAGTGAGGTTGGTGTTGGACTGTCTATTCACTTATTTTGTTTTCCATTTCATATGTTGCAGCCATATTAAGGAAATCACTTTGTTGGTTAGAACTTATAATAGTAGCATAGCCACACAGGTTACATAACAATACTTGTAAAATAATGAAAATCAATTTGATAAACTAGAGAAGCCATGGATGGCTTACATGATCTCAAATAATTTAAAGGGCTAGGCATATTAGATTGCTTTGCATTGGCATGCTTGTAGATTGTTGCATCCAAACTAGGTGAATTTGGAGATTGATAACACATAATTGCAATATTAATCTTAGTACTGTCATTTTCAACATGGCAATCGATATACCTTTGTTGTTGGGTTGGCAATTTGGAAAACCTTACTACTTTGGACTTTTCTGCTATCACGATTATTAGGTCATGAGGAAAAATGTGATGGGATTATCTTGGTTAATTTCAAGTTACCTAAGTTTTAAAACCAATTTCAAAGAACTCTGTTTCACCAGACTGTAAGACAATGCGAAATCAAGTTAATCGACAAACTATGAAAGTCTAAGAATTATCCCAGGCTTGTTATCATCTTGTGCTATTGTTAATCTACAATTGTTTGGTCTAAGTTGAAGTCTGAATTTCAAGGGAAAATGAGCCTTAGTCTGAAAGGATCCTCAACCAAGGTATGAAATGTCATCACAAGATTTGAGGTAAGGAGATCTTGTCAAAACCTTGTTGAAGTTATCTGTTTTGTGTGATATTCAATACGATGATCGATATACAAATATTTGAATATGACACCTTTTTTCGAGCCTCATATTTCCTATGTATATCTCTGCATCTTTGAAAACATCCGTGTTATTTCTGTGGACGGTAGAGTCAATGTGGCTTATATATATAAAGTTAAGCACTGATAGAAAGTCAACTTTGGGAATCCGAACTTATGGGGGTCAAAATTAAAGTGTTTTGTGGACTAGTTTCATCTTTCAAGCTGCAGTGAGGTATGGTCACTTGGTTATGTTACAAAGATAAAGGAAGCCTGTCACTTTGAATCATATATTGTGTATATGCTTTTAAGTTTTGGATTGAAGCAGCCTATGAAATATGTTGTATGGTTGTAAGCTTGATGTTAGACATTTAAAAGGTATTTTTTGCTGTCCCATAGTGCATTTTCATCTCTTGTAGTAAGCAAGGTTTCTTGCATAAACTAGTTGTTAATGCGTCAAAATTTCAAAGCTTTTGTGGCAAGAGATATTTGACCATTTTTTTCTCTTGCGCGAAAGTCTTGGCTCCTTGTGATTTATGAGGAAGTTCATTATCAACAATATTGATCCTATGGCAAGTAAAATATAAGGCCATGATAAGCATCTGATCCCAAGTTGCTCGGTCCAAGCATAAGATGTTTCTATAGGTCCCTTGGGGCGAAAAATACTCACACCCTCCACCTCTTCGCACCTGCCAACCCTGGATTATTCTTTGAGGCACCATCAAAACAAAGAATAAGATTGGACTAAACAGATATCCATTGATCAAACTCCTTCTAGGGGAGGGGTAGCTACTAATGTTCTTTGCAATCCAAAGTCTTGAAAGAAGAATACGATGGGATTGAAGCTTGAAGGCAGAATTATGATAAAAAAGTCTCTTCGCTAGGATCCATTATTTAAGATGGAATGTTAACAATGGATTTTTCAAGCTAATATTCTAAAAGAATAGAGAGAATAATTGTAGCAATGGAGTGGGGTTGGGATCAGCCTTCAAGAAAATTTCTCGATTTTTTGCTAACCATACTTTCCAAAAATTAGATTTTGGTAGAGTCAGCCATAATTGTTTGCGATAAGTCTTGCTTTAAGGTTTCTAGCATAATTTTTATCCCTAGAATAAAAAATTATAAATAGAATTCAACCATACCACTCTCTCTACCAAGGGTTGCAAGACGAGGTCCCTTAAAAACATTGTGAAATTGCATTCAGGGAATATGTGTTAATGAGGTGCATGCATTGCGGGATATAAAGACAAAAGGGATTGAATTTAATTGGGTTGGGAGCTTTCTGTTATCATACTTAAATTCTAGTTGGATGACTAAGTGATATGATCCTCCATATGATTCTGTTATTGATTTGCACTTGCCCAGTAAGGAGGGTAAGTTATCCTTCACTAAGAATCCATCTGGGCATTTGCCCATTCATTCTTGCTTTATCCTATTGTTTGTGTGGGTAGTATTAGGCATGTTTGGTTCCACATCCTCTAAGGCAGAGTCTTTGAAAAAGGATCAGAAAACTTTGAAATTGGATCATTCCTTTCCTTAAGTCCCATTTCTTGAGTATCAAATTCAGATCTCCCCTAATTACGAGAGAGGGGGAGTCTAGTAATCCACTGAGCTTAAGCTCCTCAAAAAGCTGTTGTGGGTACACTTGAGGCCCATAAGCATTTAATAGGTTCAAGGTTCAGTTGAGTTCCCTGGAGAAAGTGGTTATCAACATTGTGTTGTTTGATTTTATATTACTAAATAGGTCAAACTCTGGTTTTCATCCTACCACCAGTCTGTTAGAAAGGCCTTATGCATTGGAACAATCAAATTTCCAGTCCTTTTTATGAATGCCGAAATTTTGTGAACAAAATGGATATTTGTAATGTACCCAACAATAGACTTCACTGCTTGAGCTCTGTCAGCAATGGGTCACCCCTGAGCTGGGTTTATGACTTCATAAGGGCAAAGGCTTAACCAAATCTAGATATGGTTACCTAATCAGTACCAAAAATGGTCAGGACCTAGGTACGAAACCCTGACAGTACTCCAAACTATAGTCCCTTGTTCCCCATCAGCCTGAAAAACAATTTCAGACTGCCCTCTATGTTCGCTGACAAAATTTGTGGTTCTGGTGATTATTTGATATGTCTTTTCTGTATGTGGTTGTAAGAAAACATATGGAGGCAAAATATGTTTGTCAAAAATATCTATTTTGTAAAACCCAAGTCATATGAATTTACACATTTGTGTATATCCTTACAGACTAGTTCACGACTCTCAATATAGAGCCTTTAAAGTCATTCCCATTTAGTCATCTAAAAATAGATGCAATGGATGCCTAAAAAAAAGAAAGAAAACTTTTCAAACCATGCATGTGCCATCTATTTGATAAGACATTGACTGCTTCTGTTGATGTATTTTCCACAAAGAAACAAAGCTACTGTCCTAAGCTCACCTGCATAATACTTAGTCATGACTCATTAGCAGGAAGCAAGATCCCAACAAGGGAAACCTTACATCCAAGGATTTGAGACCTGCTCCATCCGAAACTTAGACAGGGTATGCTAAGGATATTACAGGCAAACTGTGAGCCATATCATTAAGATAGAATGTCTGTAGGCTATGACTATCAAATATCCAGGCACATGAAATATACCCTAAAAAATTATCTTTTAAAGGATATAATCACAAGCATGCCATTCTGGATAAGAATTGGTTAGTTCCACACACAAGATCATTTGTCAATAGTTGAAGTATCATGACCAGAAGTTTGTATTAAGAGATATAATAGGCCAATTTTAGTTTTATTAGAGTTTGATACCATACAATAAGCACCGCACAGAGCAAACCATATATAGGAGGGTGAAAAAAACTGAAGGGAATAGAATTATCACAGGCCACGGGTAGCTCATTGTATACATATGTATACAAGTATATTATTGGATTTTTCTTACATAGATGAGCCTCAATGACTGATTTACTCTTCATAAAGCCAGAAAGTTTATTAGAGTTTTTCACTAGCGAACTAGGAATCAAATTTGCATGGTTCTTATAACTTTCAACTGCTTGAAGTCATTGTAAAATAGTGTGTAGATAAAACTGCATGATAGCCACAAAGAAAATATGATGCAAGAACCAGACCTCTTAATTGGACAGGAAAAATGGATCTGTAGGAATTGAAGTAAAA
Source organism: Pinus albicaulis (assembly GCA_034641835.2). Classification (NCBI taxonomy): domain Eukaryota; kingdom Viridiplantae; phylum Streptophyta; class Pinopsida; order Pinales; family Pinaceae; genus Pinus; species Pinus albicaulis. Next base: position 746,857,444 of record CM076573.1, on the reverse strand, counting down.
ACTGATCATTTAACACCATGCTACCCAATGAAATATTAATGATCTTCCACAATGGATAATTTCAGAACAACAAGCTCCCAACGGTTTATGTCACCAATGCCAAATGTAATCGTGCATTGATTCGATCATTGTGCCTTATTGTGGCATTAGAAAAAGCTACATGACCAAGCTTGTCCACCTCCTTTGAAACTTCCCTCTTGTTCACAGGGGTATAGTGCTCTGCTTGTCACCCTCCTGAAACTTCCTACATTTTCACAGGGGTATAGTGCTGAAGCCACACCCTAGTGTACCAATATTGTTGTGGCCTCATGAGTTTTGTATTTGGATCATAAACTGACTCCTTCCAATGATCGAGATAACCAACCATTAGTGGAATGGAAAAGGATGCTAAAGGATGCCACAGAGTAGCTAAAGGATACCACAGAGTAGCTAAAGGATGCATAGGAAGAGCGACATTTCATTTTTTTTAAAATATTTTTAAACTTTCGTTGGAAGAGCAACGCTTCATTTTGCATCGGAAGACCGACGCTTAATTTTTTTAATATTTTTAAACGTTCGTCGAAAGAGCGACATTTCATTTTTCGTTGGAAGACTGACGCTTTAAAATTTCGTCGAAAGGGCGACATTTCATTTTTTGTCGAATGACCGATGCTTTAAACTTTTGTTGGAAGATCGACGTTTCATTTTTCATCGAACGACCAATGCTTTAAACATCGGAAGAGATAACGTTGAAATTTCGACAGTGGTTTGAAAAAATGATAAACGCCGAAAGACTGATGCTTTAAACATCAGAAGAGCTAACGTCGGAATTGCGACAGTTGTTTGAAAACCTGATAAATGTCGGAAGACCGATGCTTATGGATCGTCGGAAGACCGACGGTTTAGCTGACATCAGATTAGCGATGACTTTGATAACATCAGTAGACCGACGATTTGGCTAACGTCGGAAGAGCGAAAGTTGTTTGGAAATGTCGGAAAAAGTGTCACTCTTCTGACACTTTATTGAAGTGTTGGAATTGAGACGTAATGGCTAACCACATTTTTCCCGGCCTCAAACTGTCGCTCTTGTGACGCCTATGTGTCAAAATAGCGATGAAGTGGCTGTCGGAAATTGGGCCAAATATACTAGTGAGAAATTGGAAGTATTATACATTCAGATGTTCAACTAGTGCACTTCCCCTCCTTGATTTTTCCATTAATGAAACTTTTGAAGTCACACACCTTGCCAATAAGTGTAGGTGGAAACACTCATTTTCGTCAATTGTGCAACATGTATCCATCATTTTAGGTAAAGAATATATAGCCTTTACTTCTCAAGTTGGAAGGAATTCTTCCGTAGGTTCCATTTATTTCTTCACGGGTATCCCCATAGGCAAGAACACACACTCAATAGTGATGAAGACACCAAGTGCAACTAAAAGTGATAGAAATATGAAAACATAATGATTCTTATTTTCACTCGCTACATTTTCCAACTGTTACAACAAAGGTGAAGGAAGAAGTTTGAATCAACTTTTTGAATTTTTGATCTTCCATGAGATATAAAATCATCCTTATATACTTTACATTTTGAATAAATGTAGGTTTCAAGTAATTCATTTGACAATGGGTTTCTTGAAATTTCACTCCCATAAAGTAGATCACCATACATATCAAGTTATTAACAACGTAAACTTTGAAACAAGAACTAGAAACTGAAAACAATAACTCTAGCCAAAAAAAAAAAACCCAAAAAACATGAAAACGACCCAAAAACGAAAAGGGTGTATTCTAGAATGAGGTTTTATTTTTTTCAGCGTTAATTTGCAACATTTTTAAAATATGGCAGTAAAACCAATTTCCATGTGCCAAATAAATGGAAAAAACACACAATGGTTGGTGCTAGAATATCACTTTTATTTTCCGGGTACAATTTCAACATATTTTTAGTAATGACATTAAATATAAAATAATGAGATTTTAAACACATTAAAATTCTAATAATTTTTATACATTTCATTTAACATATAATATCATGACACTAATAATCACTAAAATTCTAATTGTTTTCAGCCATGATGTTAAAGATAAAATACATTTCACAATTTTTCACCCATGGAATTAAAAAATATTAACTTTTCAAAATATTTCAACCATGATATTATGAACAAATTATATGAATAAATAACCCAATGAAACATAATTATTTTTCTAAGTTATTGTTGCATTGTCAATATTTTAGACAAATGAATTCATCATAATTAAAACATAAAATTCAAAATACATAAAAATGACTCATAACTTCATGTAAGATCATACAGAAGTTAAAATATCATTTTCATTGCTCAATGCAAACATCATTTATATCAATTGTCTTACACAATTATTCAAAATCACTAATATTTTCTTGCACACCATCAGAATTCACATATTCAGATGAATGACTCAATGGAGAGGAAGATGTTCCATATTCTTCTATTTCATCAACTAGTTCCCCATCTGAGTCAACATGCATGCCCACCACTTGAGGTTTCAAAATTCTTGTAGATCTACGACTGGGTTTAGCAGACTGCCATCTCAACACTGTTTCTTGTGGTAGCAACCTCTTAAGAATCTCTATCATCCTATAGTGAAGAGTTCCTCTCTTTGTTGAATTGAAGTCATAAATAAGTATGTCTACTTCCTCCAATTTTAAGAGGTCTGTGCGGTGAAGATTTATATTTGTACCCTTTCTTTTTATCTTTTTGCCAATTTTTTTATCAACTACCATCTCTGGCTTGTACAGACCATTGAATGGGTGTGTGTTTGTGTCATACCAATGTACTTCAACACCTGTAACATCCTCATTTTCTGTAATCACCTTTATAACCTTGGAAACCCAGAATGGATAGCCATGTGGATCTTCATGTGATAAGATTGTGATCATGGAACCCTCCTTAATATCATGTATTGAACCTCTGTAAAGGTCTTCCATGGGTTCACGTTGTGCAGGCGATCTTATGGAACCAATATACGTTTCTCTTTCCTCCTCCTGTGTAGAATTAATAATACCATGTGATTGTTGTTGTGTAAAGAATGCTTGTTTCCTCTTGTTCATTTGACACGTTTTGTGGCCAAATAAATGGAGCCTTCAAAAGCATATCTTCATTTGTTGGTCTTGAAAGGATATCACTCTGATCATTGAAAAATGACTCCCACCAAACTAAATCAACAAAATCAAGGTACTCATATGTATATATAATGGTTTTTTTAATTTCTTCCAAGAATTCAGAATAATTGATATCTCTCTTTTGCCTTCGTGCATTATGAACTTCACCAACTAATTGTAATAACAATGTATCTGACGCAAATATTGGATGATCTGGAATGAACTTCAAAAATTCCAAACTTGATGATGGCGCCCATTCTGTAGTTGTTGAATACTTCTTGCCACATATAAATGGTTTCCCATTCATTTGTTTCATACAAAATTGATGTTGGAAGCTAATGTCATTAAGTTGTTCAATGCATTTATCCTGACCATGTGATCCGAGAATAAACCTTCACATGTCAACAATTTCTTCTAACACATGAAAACTAGGCTTTTGCATATATGATTTCTTAAGACATTCAATTAATGATGGCAAGCTCCCAACATTATTCCTCCTCAATTTTACTGAAAAAGGATTGAACATCTGATCAATATGGTCATTAGTGTGCCCAACAAGAAGGAAACCAAACTTTACCTTATGAAAAATTCTCAATTCAACAAGCATGTTTAGATATCCAAACACAATATGATTTTTTTTTTCACGACAAGTGTTTTCTAATTGTAGATACAAAATTTCAGGAAGATTACCACCCCAATGAGAAAGCACATCATGAATTGTAGTTATTTTTAGATTTCCATCATTATGAATATTTGGAGTTGTAAAGTAAACTCTTGGTGACATTTTCCCATTGAAGACCATACAACTGACCAAGTGAAACTGGATAAAACTTTCCTCTTGCAAATTTTTTGGTGTGTGAAAAAAATGTGGTAGAAGTGTTTTCTTCTGGTCCATAGCATCAATTATCAAACCCAAATATTTATTTGGATTACCATAACACTTCTTTCGATGCTTGTACAACTTTTTCCTTTCACTTGTTTATTGTTCATGATGCTCTTGAAGGGCTTTAACAATGGAATCTACACATAAAATTAAATAAACGTATTAATAATTGCATTTTCATAGTTAATCACTATACAATTCAAAAGAATAATGTTATGAATTCTTACCTCTTTCTTCTCCTTGACATTTATCCCTCTTTGATTTTAGAAAAGCACATGTAATTCAAAACCCCATCCTTTTCTTCTTAGGAATACGAACATTGTTGAATTCTCTCCATATTTGCACTAAATATTGATATGTAATAAAAAGACCATTTCCTTCAACACCTTCTGCATATTCCTTGTATAAGTTGTATATTTCTCATCTTGATAAATTATCTAGAATATGTATTGTATCTCTATTTTTCATACACCATGTTTTGAACATAATTCTTGAAACCATGACATTGTAGTGTTTGCTAGTGGTCCAAACTCTCGTTTATGACGAACTTCTGAATAATATGTAGGATCCTTTTCCAAATTATCTTGGATTCTTGATAGACGACAATTTAAAATTGAATGAATAATTTTGAAAGCCTTTCTATAGATTAATAAAGACCCAATATGATAATCATAACGTGCCAATGTAGATTGCATGCACCCCACTAAATATTAATTCTACTTGCAGCGTCTGCCCGAGCCTGAGGGTCGCCACTTGGGTGCCCTTGGGCTCGGACGGACACCGACCCGTGTGTGTGTCTGCCCACAGCACAAGCCCACAGTGTTGTGCTGAAGGCGGACATGCCCACGGGTTGGCGTCTGCCTGAGCCCAAGGGTGCCCAAGGCAGGGAGGCCGATTTTGAGAATTGACGCCGATTCTCAAAATCGACCCCTTGCACATATAAAAAAATTGTTATTTTTTTTTATATGTTTGGGCATATAATTTATTTCTTTTAAATGCCCAAAGAGCCGATTCTCAGAAACAGGGCCGATTCTCAAATATAATTTTTTATTTTATTTTTTTAGTGGGGTTGGGGAGAAAATATAAAAAAAAATACATTTTTTTTAAAGGAACTTGTTTTAAACTTAGGGGGGCCAATTCTTAGAATTGACCCCCAAATTATATATATATATATATATATATATATAGAGGGGTTGGGTAGATGACATGTAAAATTTTTTTTTTTTTTATAGTTTCTGTCAAGGAAAAATGTATAAAAATATCATTTTTTTTTTAAAGTTTTCTATTTCGTTTATGTAAGATATTTGTTTTTTGTGATTTAGTAATTTATATGTAGATATATATGTTTGCAAGAAAATGGCATCAAGGAAGGTTTCTGGCAATATTTCTGGACCAAAGTCAACATTTGCATCATCTAAAGCTATAGGTGGGCCTTCAAAAATCACTGCTGGATGAAGTACACCTCAGTTAATTACTGAAAATGTGGGAGATGCATCCAAAAAATAAAATAATTTGGTTTCATAGTAGAATAAATCAACGAAAGTTATTCGTTCAAAATATGCATGGTTTTTGAAAGATATAGAAGATGAATCTTTGCAATTATATCTATATTCTAGTAAGAATTTTGATGCTGAAAGTTATGATCTGGTGGGAAAAGAATTAGACCTATATATTATTCCAAATACTGAAAGTGTTTATATACTATCAAAACCACCCAAGTCACATGATAAACATAAACATCATTTTACATTATTGATGTATAACAAGGGGGAAGATTCTTCAAAGATATGCAAACAAATCGTACAAAATATTGCACAAAAGATTGTAAGTATTTTTATTTACACTTATCCGTTTTGTGTTATTCAAATTGTATCATTGTATTTTTAATAAATTAGGTAATATTGACATATTGTATTTTAGAGTTTCTGGGTTCGAAATCTCCACAGTGAGCATTTTTGCGTCTACGTTTCGGGTCTAGAACAAGACCCATCATCAGGACAAATCCTGTAAAAAAGGAGAGGAGGAAAGATATTATAAATATACCAAGATTTACAGGATTTTTCTAAGGCCATTTCAATTATGTTGGAGAGAATCTATTATATAGAGCGAGATATCACATTAGGGGACTTTTGAGGTCTAAAATGGGTCTCCTAAGAAAAATGTACAACAAAAATAAATTTTATAAGAACTAATAGGATTCAAGATGATGATCTCAACCATGGGGGATTATTCACCATTTTTTAAGTAAAAAGGTAAATAGAATAAAAGCTAATAAAATAATAAAACTATTTTTCAACATGTATTTTCAACTTATCTCCTTAAGTTTTTACTCAACTTTCGAGCGAGAGTACTCGTTGGATGCAAAATTTAATTACTCATCCAAGGAGTACCATGTTGCATACTTTAGATTGACCCTGCTACACAAAAAATCAGAAATACATGAAAAACGTGATTGTACATAAATTCTGCATCCAACGAGTACTCCCGCTAGAAATTTGAGTAAAAACTTACGGAGATAAGTTGAAAATACGGGTTGAAAAATTAGTTGTATTATTTTTTATTATTTACTTTTCTTTTTTCCCTCTAAAATTTGATGATGTAATCTAATCTTATTTTATTATTTCCATTATTATTTTATAATTTCCTTAGGAGTACCATTTTAGACCTTAGAATTCCCCTAATGTGAATTTTTTCTCCCTTTGCCATGAACATGAAGCAGAAGATATGGAAAAGAAGCAAAAAAAGAAAACTTCATGATGCTACATGATTGTATAAAAGGGATCAATCTAGTAAAAGTATACATGTTAATTTTCAAAATGAAGAAGTTGAAGTTGAAGTTGAAGATGAAGAATGTGTTGTCATATCTGAGGATCAGATTAGAACTGATGTTAGAAAGGAGAAGATCCATACAAAAAAAAAATGCCCAAGAATGTCTCCCTTATAGTTGAGGATGAGGAGATTGTTTCGGTTCAAGAAAATATCATAACCAATAGGAGGAAGAAACAAAAAATTGCTCATTCTGAAAAAATCATGGACAACAGTGAAGGGCATAATGAAAAATCCAAAGCAAGCAGGGAAATCATTATGTCAGGAGCTGATTTAGAGGATGACGTTATGAAAACAAAACACAATTCCATTCGACATAATTTTGCGAAGACAAATTTAATTGAGGGTGGTCAGTCATTTCAACTTAGTGTTATTCAAGTCTACAAGCCAGATGAAGGAAAATTCAAATATCAAATTAGAAAGCCACACCACTTGCATGTTCACAATTTGAAAACATTGATGATGTACAACCCTTTTGCACATGTGGTTGATTATGTTCTTCTTGTTGATCCAAGTTAGGTTCCTAACAAGGAATAATTTGACAAGTCAAAATGTTTTGAATACAAATATTATGTACTTGGGAGAAACCATTATGTAGAAGCTCAAAGGAAATTAATGGAGGAATATCCCAATAACTCGCATTTTGAAACAATGAAATGTATAATTCATGTCATTTTAACAGATACAAAAGAAAAGTTATTAGCATGGGATCATATAATTCAGATAGTGAGTATAGGATTTCTATTACTTTCATCCAAAGGGTTAGATTTATTCATAGTGAATTTGAAGCAAAATTTGGTGGTGATAAGACAAAGGTTGATCATGCATTCCGGAAGGAATGTTGTATTGAAATCAGTTATCAAATAGAAGAAAAAATAAGTTCAAAAGGTGGAAAAATAAATTATGAAATATTCAGAGGTATGGATAAAATTTTCCAGTTGGAATTTAGAACTAGAGAGATATGGGAATTGATTGATCAGATTTTTGAGTTGTGGGAGAATGTTGGCATCAAAAGTTAGAAGGTCAAAAAGTCTAAACCATTGATATGTACCAACAGTAAATCAGGTCCTGAAATGAAGCTCCTTCTAGAAGATATGACTATCACACCTTGGAGATCAATGCAAGGAGTGAAGGATTAAAAGCTTGTAAAAAAATATTATCTCGTGTAAAGTCAGGAGAATTATCAATGGAGGAAATGTCTGAGGAATTTCTAAAGTAAGTTTGTTATTTTTACTTTTTTTTTGGATTATAACTTTCTATTAAATATAATATATTTTTGTTGGTATTATTTGTTATACATAACACTATATTAACATTGTTTACTTGACTTATTCAATCACAAGGTTTATATGAGAATGCAAGAACAAATGGTTAAATTGTTGAATGAAGATAGTTGGGATGATGTTGTATACAACTACCCAGATTCGAGTTCTACATCAGTGCTAAAATATTTTTATCTTGCATTTAAAAATTTATGTTCATTCATACATTCATGTTTATTCATATGTATATTTTTTTTTAATTTATAATGTATACATTGCTTTTGTTTATTTTATTAAAGATGAAGAAGGATGCAAATGGAGCGTTAGATAGTTTCAGAAGCTTTATTGAAAAAATAAAAATGGAAAGGATAAGAAAACAACGTCTTAGTGATGTTGAACTTGATCCCAGTCTTAATCCTTTCATTTGGAATGGGCTCCACACTATCCAATATCAAATAATATTAGGTGATTGTGAAGACATTGAAAAACTCATACTAAAAGGGATTATTCCCTAGTTATTGCAAATATTCCTCATGGTTTCAATATCCCAAACATTGAATATGATATTGACCCTTATACTTATCAAGCATTTAGTAAAGTGGTTGCAAGATTTCTAGAAGTCACAACATCACCATTTTGGAGATTTGTGACATTTCATTCAGACACACAATTTGGGTTATTATTATCAAGTTTCAAGGGAAAAGAAAAGTCAAGGATGCAGCTTACATGGTAAGACGTTGAAATTGTATGCTTGGTTAATGTTAAAAAAATAATTTATGTACAATTTAATTGAACTTTTACTATTTCTTGATACAGGCAAAAGCCATATATTGTTTGTGGCAGAAATCAACCAATTATAAGTGACTGTGAGTTCATTCATGTTGAAAGTTGGACAAAGGATGATAGCTACACGACTATTCTTTTAAATCAAGTAAATGGAAAGAATCATAGCCAAGTACTGGTCCATGATGTCATTGTAAAAAAACTAACATATGAAGATAAAGAAGAAAAAGGAGAGATAATTAACATATATCAAAAAACACAGTCATTGATTAATTATCTTTTAGATTTATGTTCAAATGAGGGAGATTGGGTTTTGGATTTATTTTTAGGCTCACGTAAGTTTTATTATATAAGAATGAATTTCACTATTTTATTTTTTATTTTTTTGGTGTTTATACTAATTTACTAAATTTTTTCTTTTGTACTTGATGATTAGGTACAACACTAGCATGTTGCTTACAAAAAGAAGAAATTGCATTTCCATTGAAAAATACCCAGTACAATGCAAATTTATTCATCAAAGAATCAATGCTCTTCAATTTCCTCCAGATGCAATGAAATAAGTTGGTTTGAGAAAAGGGGATTTTAATGAATCTCGTGTGGAAAAAAAAAAAAAAAGAACCTCATCAACCATTAGATGGAATAATTGGAAAGGCATACTTTGGGATGTTCACAGACATCAAAGATCCATCAGAAGAGGGAAATGATGAAAATGAAGCCAATGATGAAAATATTGTGGAAGAGGACAATACTGAAACTCTTGAAGATGAAAAGTTTGGGTTACATGATATTATTGATTATTGATTAAGTTAAGCTTCCAAATGAAGCTCATTTTTTGTAACTATTCATAAGTTATACTTGTAATTTTTTGACTCTCACATTTTATGAGAAGAAATAAATATTCAATTATTGTTATTATATGTTTAACATTTGTATAAAGTTATTTTCACTTCATTTTTATGTGAATCATGTAAGTTTTGAAAAAACTATAATTATTATTAACTTTTCACATAAAATTCACAAAAATTACTAATTTTATACTTTTTTTGTTAAATTTTTCCTATAAAAATGGTTTATTTGACCTGACAGGTTTAGCAAAAAAGACGCAAAATGTGTATATTTTCAGTTATTTCTATATTCAAAATGTGTTTTTTTTTTAATTTTTTAATTTTTATTTTTTTATGTAAATTGTTAAAAATTCTTGCTTTTTTAGTGGCAATTATTTCAACTGCAATGAAATATTATTTAACAATATATAATTAGATAGAAGATTGACACTTTAAAATTGTGACCTTTTTTTTTTTGACACTACAAAAAATCAAATATCTCACTACAAAAAAAAAAATTAAAAGAAAAACAAAAAAACAAATACTTGAAAAACACTTAAACAAAATATGTAAGTGAAGAGGAAGAAGTCGAGTACCTCAAAATTGTTAAATTTAGAAAATAATTATTAGCATTTAATAGATTAGAAAAATTTAAGTAAAAATAAGTCTTCTAAAAAAGGGGATGATGCTGGCATCATCGACACTTTTCAAAATCAACATAAAAACACTAAAATTTTAAAAATAATGTCTATACTTGGTACATAAGAAAATTTAATGTGTAAAAAACATGCTAAAAAAATTAAGGGTATTCTAAATCAACACTTTTCAAAATCATACCATTTTTTGCTACCTAAAAAAAGCTGGTACTCATTTCTGTTCCCGTTTTAAAGTTTACATTGTTTATGGGTCTTCAAGGTGCCTCAAGCACTTTTCAAGGGATATAATAGTAAATTGTGTTCCCATATTATAAATGGTAAGGATAAATGACCAAAACCTCCTGTATTATGCCCATGTGTTAACATACTTATCAATGACAGACCCGAGTTTTTTCTTGCAATAGATATTGATTTGACACATAACCTTGGGATTTAAGGTTTTATTTTGTCCATTTGATCATGGATAATGCTCAAATACTCCTTTGGAAACTGCTATGCCACAATTGTGTGGGAACAATAGCAATATCTCCCACATATAACAATATTTTTATGTTTTTTTCACTCTAACACATGCCTTCTCTTCCAATTCTTTTGTAGTCGTTGAATTCATATGTGCTTTCAACACAATACATTCACTACATTTACTGAAGTTTTCTTTGAAAGTGACACATTTAGAGAGGAGAAAGATATTTAGCATATGCTAAAATTCCTTCTGTCCCAAACAAAAAAATAAAATTCCAAAAGAAATGTTGTAGGGAAAAAGAATTTTATTGTGTGTTAAATTTCCTTCTATCAAAAATACACACATATTACTACCCAAACACAAGCACATTGCAAGGAAAAAGAAATCTAGTGCTAAATCTACTTTTAGCAAAAAAACAAGCATATTTCCGACAAGGACATTAGTGTTCAAAATAAATATAGCACATGTTACATTTACTTTTATCATACACACAAACACATTTCCAATAGCAACATTGCAAGGTAAAGGAAATTTAACATGTCCTAGTTTTCATTCTAGCACAAACATAATCATGTTTCTCACAACAACATTGCATGGAAAAAAAAAATCTAACATTTTCTAGATTTACTTTGAGAAAAAACAAAAAACACATTACAAGGGGAAATATATGTAAGGGATGCTATATTTTCTTCTAACCCAAACATGAACACGTTTCCAACAACAACATTTTAGGGTAGAAGAAATATATTGTCTTTTAAATTTCCTTTTAGCACAAACACAAGCACATTTCCAATAGAAACATGACAAGGTGAATGAAATCTAATGTGCGTCATATTTCCTTCCAACACAAATAAAAACATGTTTCCAACAAAAACATTCCAGAGTGAAAGGAATATATCACGTGCTAGATTTACTTCTTGCACAAGCACAAACATATTGACAACAATAACATTACTGGACAAAATAAATCTAGTGCATAATAATAAAAAAATCTGACACAAACATAACCACATTACCAATAACAACACCCCAATGTGAAGGAAATCTAATGTGTGATAAATTTCCTTCACGCATTAACACAAACATGTTTCCAATAACAACATTGTAAGGAAGAAAAACCTAGCATGTGCTAAGATTCCTTCTAGTACCAAGAAAATAAAATTGCAAGGAGAAAGGTGTCTAAATGCATGGTATATTTCCTTCTAGCCCAAATGATGCAAGCCTAAATTTTGAGCCTGCCAAAATTCCCACAACCCCAACTTTGGACAAAGGCACTTCCTTCAAAATCAATTTAGGGAGTTAATTACTCTTTTAAATCTCGTTTAAAGCTAAGTGGGAGGAGCTACAAGGGTGGTCAAACCCATTTTTACAAATTCACGAGATTCATGTCTCTGCATATCTACTAGAGCCAAAATTGTGGCCTACAATCTATTAAAAAAACGCGTTGGGAGAATTAAAGCTTAAGCCATTACCTTTTATAAATGCAAGCCTGAGTCCCTGGCTCCTAGTCCTTCCTTGTTTCACCAAATAAATTTTAATTCTCAAGTGACAATGTTTGTGAATTAGTTCCGCTAGGGTAATATCGTCAGTTAAACCTTGCTCTTGGCATACTTTCACCGCTTATCACTGGTATCTCGTTTGCTAATTCAAAACTTATACCACCGGGGTATAAAACTCTAGGGTTATATCTCCATTTAATGCCACCAATCCTCCTCCGTTAATAAAATTTTTTTCACACTTTCAGTCTTGATACATGTAAGTCCGTTTTTTTGAAGCCCGAATCATCAATATGCATGATTTACTTAAAAATTTTGGCTTGACAGACCCGGGTAACAGACATATCTTCGTTTGGTACTGCTTCGTTTCATGATAGATCATTATCAAGTTTAAAGTAAAACTAAGTGTTATACTTTGTCTCAGCTCTACTTCATGTATTCAACTCTATAACTCCTCTATTGCTCCTCCACAAGTACTCGACCTGCTACTAATACAATTTTCTCTCTCAAATTTTTATGCCCCTCTTGAAATTTCTACAATAAAACACATGGATACATACATGATTCCCTTGGTATTGTCAATAAATAAATCTGAAATAAATTAGAAAACCCACTCGATTATAATATATGTGACAAATATTGCAGAAGGACTTGTTTAACTTAGTATTTATGATTTTACAGTCCCGCATCACATCAATTCAACATAATACACATGCTTAATAGTACATCATAACACAAAATACTTGAAGCTGAGTATTTTTCTCTATTAAGACACACATATGAATAATTTATATAAGCCTTCCAAGCCCGATTTTCAACAATAGGTCATCCCGGCCTTGTGTCCATACTTGGATCTCAAAAATACCTCTCGAGCTCTCTTCTCTTGCAACAATTCAATCCCGTATATAATTATAAGATACACACACAGATCATTGAACCAAAAACTATATTCTGAATATGAACGCAGATTTATAGAAGGTCTCTCTAGATCTAATTTACATCATTTGGCCCATTCTGGCCCTAAGCCAAATCTTGGATTCACAAGCCTCTCACTTGCACACTGTACTACACACTCACACACTAAATATCCTATAATTATTTTAATTATATTTTACATATTAATGGATTCCAAACTAATTTAGTGCAGATCCACTGAATCCTCATATAAATATCTAATCTAGGACTCTTAGATCCATAAATCTCTCACTAATCTAACTTTCCTCATTGTCCTCTAACTCTCTCAAATATTCTCAAGATCCATCCTAAATACGTATTTCTCTAGAAATCCTTGAAAACATGGGAAAATACAAATAATTAATCAATTACATTTAATTAGGTAACCAAATCCCTCGGTAAAGAAATAACCCCTAGGTCTAGTCAAAAGAATTTTGACTTGGAAGCGAAATTCTCCTGCATCACCAAACAAAAACACCTTGCCAACAACAACATTGGAAGATGAAAGAAATCTAATGTGAACTAGATTTAATTCTAGTGTAAACATAACAACATAAAAATAATGTAGTATGAATCAAATATAGTTTATGTTAAATTTACTTTTAACAGATACACAAGAATGTTGATAGCAACTACATTGCAGAACAAAATAAATATAGTGCATGCTCAATTTCCATCTTGCACAAGCACACCCACATTTCAAGGTGATAAAAATATAACATGTGTTATATTTCCTTATAGAAAAAAACAAGAACATAACAACATTTTAGGGTGAAATAAATCAAGCATGTGCTAGATTTACTTCGAGAACAAACTCAAGAACACATTTTATATTTCCTTCTAGCAAAAACAAAAAAATGTTGGCAATAAAAACATAACAATGCAAAACAAATGTAGCACATGCTAGATTTCCTTCGAACACAAACATAAACACATTACTTTCCAAACAAAAACACATTGAAAATATAAAGCAATATATCATGCTATATTTACTTCTAGCACAAACAAAACCATATTGCTACCAACAAAATTACTGGCTAAAGAAATCTAATGCATGCTAGATTTCCTTCTAGCATAAACACAAGCAAATTGATAACAACAACATTGAAAGGTGAAGGAAATATAACACATGCTATATTTCCTTCGAAGACAAACATAAGCACATTACTTTCCGAACACAAACACATTGAAATGATAAAGTAATATATCATGCTATATTTACTTCTAGCAGAAACAAAACCATATTTCTAACAACAAAATTACAGGCTAAAAGAAATCTAATGCATGCTAGATTTCCTTCTAGCATAAACACAAGAAATATGCTAATAACAACATTGCAAGGTGAAGGAAATATAACACATGATAGATTTCCTTCTAGCATAAACACAAGAAATATGCTAATAACAACATTGCAAGGTGAATGAAATATAACACATGCTATATTTCCTTCTAGCATAAAAACAAGAACATTGCAAGGGGAAGGATATCTAACACCTGCTAGATTTATTTCTAGCCCAAACACAAACACCTTTCCAATAACAACATTGTAGGGAAAACAAAATCTAATGTGTGTTAGATTTAATTCTAGCACAAACAAAAGCATATTTCCAACCATAGTATTACCGACCAAAACAAGACTAGCACATGCCACATATTTCCTTCTAGCACAAATAAAAGCACATTTCTAATAATATTATGCAACTAGCTCAAAAAATAGAAGAAAATATGGATCAACGACTTAAAAATTAGCCTCTTCGAGGGGGTAACCTCTTTTACATTACATAAATGAATAATTCTCGGATGATACAAATGACAAGTCCTCATTTGTATTTATAGGAGTCTAAGGGGACACAATATAATCAAAACATACAAAACAATAATAATGTAAGGGCACAACAATAAAAATTGCAAGCTTCTATGGGGCACAACAATAACAATATGGGGGCACAGAAATAACAATAAGGGGGCTACACTAGTTTTATAGGGACCTAACATGCCCATCTCCTTCAAAAAAATATTGTTTTCAATGCTTGAGTAGTTCTGTATGCCTCTGTATAAAATTCTCATCCTTCCATGTGGAATTTTCAGTGGGTAAGTTCTTCCACTTAATGAGATACTCTAAAATTGATCAATTCCATAATCATCAAGTTCTTGTTTTCGTGACTGCTTCAGGATCAATTATGATTTTTCCTTCTTCACCAAGTTCTAAAAACACTGTTTGAACTGGAAGCTTGTCACTGATAACCTTTTTTAAGCATGAAACATGGAAAACTAGGTGTACTCGAGAATATGTAGGCAGCTCCAATGTGTATGGCATAATACCAATATTTGTAACACCTTGTAAGGACCTTAGTACTTGGGTGATAATTTATTATCCTTATTAGCTTTCTTGAGGGACATTTGTTTGTATGGTTGTAGTTGTAAAAATACCCAGTCACCTACATCAAAACTTCTTTCATTATGATGTTGATCTACATGTTGTTTCATTCGATTTTGTGCCAGACTGAGGTTATCCTTTAAGAGTTTTTTTATCACTCCCTCTATTTCCTAAGGCTGAGAATGGAGTGCGAATTTGCTACTGACTTTTATGGATCCTGACCCCTCTATTCCCTTTGCTTGATCACGTATTGAGGTTGCTGATTTTGACCCATGAAATTGGGATTTCTAATTGAGGGTTAAACTTGTCTATCCACGATGGTCATTTTATCCATCATCTTCTCCATTGTTTTGATCAAGGTGTCAAGTTTTCCCTCTGATGAAGTATATGTTTCTTCCTTGATGGTTACCCTATTTTCTATTTTGATTTTTGAATTCTTGATAATCAGGTTCACTTCAACACTCATTTCATTTATATGCATTTATTCAAGGGTAGATGGGTTTCTTTCTCTTAGCAGGTAAGCCATAACATGATCGAAATCATCAGGGTAATGAAGTAATGCGAGGCCTGGAGGAGGCTTGATATTCTTAGGAATGGAATCATAAATTCTATTGAGTCTAGCTGTGAAGTCTTGTACATACTCATTAGGATTTCTTTTCAAGATCTTGTATTCAGATAGAATCTGTAAAGGGTTCTTCTTCTCCTCCCATTTTTCCATAAATAAATCAATTAGATATTGTGGATTAGCTACATAACCAGCTATTAGGGAGAAGAACCATTTTTTAACCTCTACTGAGAAAATATGTGCTAATATGCACATCTTGGCATCATCATTGTAAATCTCTTCAAGATCGATGAAATCAACTACTTTGAAAATGTGTTGATGAGCAGTAACCTATGAGGTTCCATCAAAAAGATGCAATATTTGACCATAGTTTTGAGGTAGTGCAGTGATTTTTGGTGGTAGGATCAGCGAAGCAAATCTGGCCATGAATAATGGAGGAGGTTGTGAAGGTGTTAATGGAGTGTATACTTACAGAGGTAATGATGGTGTAGCTGTGTGAGAAAGTGTGATAGTGGGTGACGAAGCAAAAGCTTGTTGTTGGTATTGGAAATAAGTTTTTTTAGAAGTTACTTGAAACTTATCGACCAAACCCTGAAGTTTATGAAAATTAGACCAAACTTCACTATCAAGCTCGAAATAAGAGGACTCATAAAATGGCAAGTAGGTCTCAAAATCAATGGGGTCAAAGTCAGTTTCTGAAAGAAAGGATTCAGACTTAGACCTGAACAAAGATGTCTCAAATTTAAAATTGAAGGATGATTCTTTTGGAGAAATTAACCTCGTAGGCAAGGAGCTTTTTTTCACAAGGGGGTATATCCTTTCCAACTTTATGAGACTTTTTTTTCTGCTTTCCTAAAATACTCTTAGGGTCATTAACAATTGGTGAGGGATTTGGGTCTGGATTTTACCTAGTTTGTCTTATGGGAGCCATTTTTCTTGAGAATTTTCACTTTCGATAGAATTTTGTAACTCAACCTTCTTTGAATGTCAGAACTTGTCACCCAAAATTCTAACCTTCAGTGAACTAAAAGAATTATCCCCAGGGAAAGTTTTGCAATCGCTCCCCAGAAATGGCACCAAAAATGATATCACTCCCTCCATTTCCCAAGGCTGAGAATAGAGAATGAAGGAGGTAACCTCAAACCAATCTTTAGGTTTGGTAGATAGCCCTACCAAAACAAGAGCGAGCTCTCTCAATGTCACTTTTAAAGTCAACGAGGTAACTGTAGGTGTAATGATCTTAGGCTAGATATAATCTCAATGCATTCGGGTTTTTTGTTTTGAATTTTTGCTGGATAGGAATGACATTCAAGGAACTAGGTTTAGGTTTTAGGTTTGATTTCAAAGGTTCTGTTGCAAAGATGAATATGAGGCCATGTAGGTATGCTTAGAAACACACTTAAATTCTCATTGTGGTATAGGGTGTGAAAAGAGATAGATAGAGTCAGAATGATCATATTACATGAAATCATTCATCAAAAGAGGTAATTTTTTTTTATGAAAATCTTATAAAACATAGCATAAAAAGTAATATTTATGTTCATAGACTCATAAGATAATCATATAAAAGCATACATGTGATGGAAAGAAAGTGTAAACATTCAACTTGATGAAGTTATTGATAAAAAACAATGCTAATAATCATACCAATGGAGTCCCAAAATTATAGTTGCAACATCTCTTTGATTTCACTGAAAAAGTTTGTACATAAGCTCCACACTGCAAATAACAACTATCCAACCTCTAAAATGACTTGATTTGGACTACATATATAAAATAGAAGAGATACCACCTCATTGGGTTGAAACCTAATCCAAAATACATCATAAATGCACCCTATGAGTCATTACCCAGAATATAGGGAAGTTAGAAACAATCCCCCCAAATTTAGCTAATAACTAGGAGTGTATGTTTTCTTGATTAATTACATGATTCATAAAAAATGAGAGGCTAAAAAAAAATATTCGATTCAAAATACACCTCATAGGATAGCTGCAACCTCGAAATTTGGATCATAATGTCTTGACACCTGTCCAGAAGGAATCTAAGACAAAAGTGTCACGCGAGTTAGCAGTGGCATCGCGCTAATTAGCAAAAGTGTCGCACCACTTTGAGGGTGATTTTGGTTGCCCTTAAGGAATCCTCTTGCAAATATGAAAATTGGGCTAGGTATACCTATGTGTACTCTATCCATCCCAACCTTAAAACTGAGAAAACACCTCTTGGAAGGCCTTCAAAAATCCATTTTCCCAACCTTACTCCATAAGTTACGCGCACAAGAAAAACAATGGCAAAAGCATGAAAAAGAGGTTGTTTTTGTGTTTTTATCCAAAACCAGGGGGTGTCATCAAAACCTGAGACCGTATCTAGCAAGTATATGTTACGATATATCCATCCATATAAAAAATTCCTCATTTGGATGCTCTGAGGAAAAGCGTCGCACCGTTGTGCGACGCTTCTGTAAAGGCCAATTTTCCAAATTTTCCAAAATATCACAAAAAATACCAAAATGTCCAAAAATTGTTGAATTTTGGTCCATGGCATCCTTGGATGATAAAATAAATAGCTAGGGATGCCTCATCTAGCAAAGCCAATTTATCTTTCTCCTTTAGCTTAATTAGGGTTTCTTCAAGATTTTTCCTCAAATTCTTCACCCTGACTTTGGCGATTTGGTTGCTAGTGAAATAATGTCTTGCCATATGCCTCTGAATGTTATTATCCATTTCTTCCTTCTTCAAAAGCTTCTCAAGATGCACATTTATATTTTCAAGTCATATCTCTTTGTCTTGCTCAATTTCAACATTGATCCACTCATCAAAGGTTAACTGACCTAATGGAGGAGATGGCTCCCTTTCTTGTTCTTTTTTCCTTGTTAACCCTCTTGTTCTTGGCCTCCTTGACTTTGTTTCAGCTTCTGTGTATTCCAACTAATCAACGTCTACTAATTCTTTGCCTTTACCTTTGTCTTCCTCAAAATATTCCTTTGGTTTTATTTGGAGCAGTTGTTTCACCTTCAATTACATGTTTTCTTTTTGCAGAAAGGTAATCATGAAAATTTTCCTTGAAAGGTTGTACTTTAACTCTGCTATCTCTACATCATTTTCCCTTATTATCTACTCAGTTTAATTTTCTTTCTATTTCTATGCCATGTAAACCTCCATAGGCGCTTGTTCCTCATGGTGTTGCATTGGTGACTCATCCTCATGCATAGGTGGTTGCTCTATGGTTTCTCTTTGCTCAATTGTAGTTTTAGGTGCAAGTATGCCTTGGGTGCTATTAGGAGAAAAAACCATCCTCTTACCCTTCTCATAGGTTTGAGTGATTTCAACCCTAGGATCCTTTGGAACTTATTCTTGTTTACTTGAAGAGCCAACCTCCTTTGGCTGTGTTGATGTTGATGCTATGTTATGAATGATGGGTGGACTAGTAGTAGGCACAAATTCAACTATCTCCATGAAAGTTTCCCAAGACATAATGATTGTTGAAAGCTGATGCAAAACAATAAGCTTGACCAAAACATGGCAGAAAAAATTAGTGTGATGATCTTTTCCTTTACTCTGTACCTTTTCAGTCATTTTGACAACACTCTTGAATAGATAATTAGGCAAATTGAGTGGCTATGGTGGTAGTGAAGTGCATCAATATCCTTATATGGTACTGGTACAATCTTGAGAATCTCCCTTCACATGTAAAATACTTCATCATTAGCTTCATCAAAGGGGAATTCTTATGAAGTAAATGCCTAAAAGGAAATATGTGCTCATGAGCATCTTTGCAATGAGGTTTTAAGAACATTTTGTAGTTCTCAATGTCCAAGTCCATCTTTTTCAAACCATATTTATCCATGGTTTGGGATACCTGTTGCTGAGGCAATATCATTTGTTGATATGGTAAATTCAATACCTTCTATGAGAGTCTTATCTCTCTTGAATATGGTAGCAAAAAGGATTTTCAATTGAGCATGACAACCTACCTCCTAGATTCTCTCACAAAGCCTCAAACATGCATTGTTTTCAAACCATCTCTTAACATAAGGAGAAGCATTGATATCCTCAAGTTGGATGGATAAAACCTAGAATGATGACCTCCCTTATGGAACATATTCTCACCCTCCATGATGTTTTTCAATAAGTAAAACCCTAGCTTGATGTAGTGGAAAGGGAAGGTGACAAATTAGGAAAATAGGGGATAGTGGTAGAGTGGTTTTAGGGACAAAAATGAGGTGGAAGGTAGTTAGGGAAAAATCCATAAAAATTTATGGAGGTAGGGTGATGAGTTGGCTACAAGATGCAAGTGAAATTTTTGGAAATGGGCATGAGAAAGGTGACCAAAAGGTCAAAACACAGAGTTTTCCTAGTTTCCCTGCAAAAACATACTGAAAACTAGGGTTTGAATGAAAATGGTGGAAAGGAGGGATGTGAGTGATAGGTAGTGTTTGGATAAGGTATATAGATGATGTATGAAGGTTTTTAAATGGTGAAATTATGGTTTTCTCAACTGAAATCAACCAAACATGGAAGAAACCAAAAGCGCAGTGGAGAAAATCTAAGGAGGGAATCCACCCTTTGCTTGAAGCATTTGACTTGAAAGAGGTATGAGGAGCATTAAATTACTAATTAGTAGGTCTCTAAACCTTGAGACAAGCAGATTTGACCCTTGGATAGATGTTTTGGAACTTGGAAGCAAAAGCGTAGCACCCTTGCCATGAGGGTAGCGCAACAAGACAAAAGTGTAGCGCAGCTTGCCAGAAGCGTAGCGTAGAGCAATTTAGCACAATTATTGTTGGTTTTCTTCGACCTTTGATAGTTTTGGAGTGTTTTTGAGGATAAGAGAGGAGATCTTTGAAAATCGAATGATGAAATGACTTCAAGAAGCTTCATTTCCTTTTATAACATCACAAAATGTACCTTTTTGTCCTTTAGTGAAATCATAAACAATTTTGAAAATTTTCTTTTTTGAATTTTTTTTTGATCAAGTAGCATACTTCTTTGAGAAAATACAAATTTCCTTTAATTTATTTCCTATATTTGCTAACTCCCAATGTAAATGACTTGTATGGTGAAAATTACATCTTGTTTTCCTTCTTTCATGACATGATTGGACATTGTGGTGGTGAAACAAAAGTGACATAGATCATACCTAGATTGAGGTAGGTTGACTGACCTATGATCCTAGGTGATAATGGATGAAATGTCCTTTGAAATGATTATGGCTATGAATGGAGTGAAGGGAGTAACATTTTAGACCTAGAAAACATTTAGTGAACAAAATTTTAATTGAGAATTGTTTTGAAAACATAAAATTTTGACATAGGACCACTACCAAGTAAACTTGAAAGAGCATATTTGATCACTGAACATTTAGACACTAACAAGTTGGAGAACTTGTTGTTGATGCTTGATTTGATCTTCCACTGCTTTAACCTTAGAATTTTCTCTTAAAGATGATGTGATGTATGGCGGATGATATCCATAAAGTGGCATAAATGGGGTCATTTTTTCTATAGTATGGAAGGAATTTCTATACTACCATTCAGCTAAAGGTAACCACTTGACCCATTGTGTTTGTTTAGCAGATACAAAGAAACAAAGATATCCTTCGAAACATTTTTTCACTATGTCTTTTTTCCCATTACATTGAGGATGATAAGATGAACTATGAACTAATTGAGTGCCAAGACAAGAAAATAATTATGTCCAAAAATTTCTAGTGAAAATTGGATCTCTATCACTTGCTATAATTTTTGGGTTTCCATGAAGCTTTTGAATTTTTTCCATAAACATAGTAGCAACTGTACTGGATTTAAAAGGATGAGATAATGAAAAAAAGTGTGCATACTTGGTAAGTCTATCAATTACCACCATGATGACACTCTTTCCTTAAAACTTGGGTAAACCTATGATAAAATCCTTTGATACCTCCTCCCAATGCTGACTTGGAATGGCCAAAGGTTGTAACAAAAAAGGGGTCTTAATTGTCTCAACTTTATTTTGTTGGAAAACTAAACATTTTGCCACAAACTTTTGAATATCATATTTAAGGCCACCCCAAAAAAATCCCTCCTTGACCCTGTGATAATTTTTTAAAAATCCAGAGTGCCCTCCTATGGGAGAGGTGTGCAATTCAAAAATAATATTTTGTTTGAGTTGGGAATTCTTACAAATATATAAGCGATATTTGTACCATAATAAATCATTTTTCCAGCTAAATGTATCAAATGTACTAGGATATTGCTGCAACTTTTGAATGAGTGTCCACACTTCTTCATCATTCTTCCATTCATCCCTTGCTTTGGTTATCCACTCAGGTTGGATAATATAAATAACACAAAGAAATGCTTCCACATCCTCATCCGTTCTTGAGAGTGAATATGCAACAAAATTTTGCTTCACTTTTTTGTAGATGATTTCAAAGTCATAACCCAACATCTTTGTGACCCATTTTTGTTGCCCTTCTGAAGATAATATTTGTTCCAAAAATTATTTAAGACTATCATGATTTGTTTTCAACTTGAATTGTCTTCCCATTAGGTAAGGTTACCATTGCTTTAGTGCATGTAGTATTTCCAACATTTCCTTCTCATAAATAGTTCTGTGTAAATACTTTCCTTTGATTGGATGAATTTCAAAAGCAATGGGTCTTCCTTCTTGCATTAAAACCACAAAAATTCCATTTCCCGAGGCATCACATTCCACAATAAATGTTTTTTTGAAGTATGGAGTAGCTAAGACCAGTTCTTGGCACATACATTTCCTTATCATAAATAGGTTTGTGTAAATACTTTCCTTTTATTGCACGACTTTCAAAACAAACGAGTCTTCCTTATTGCATTAAAATTGCACCAATTCCATTTCCCCAGGCATCACATTCCACAATAAAGGTTTTTTTGAAGTATGGAATAGCTAAGATCGGTGCTTGGCACATTGCCTCTTTAAGATGTTCATAGGCCTTAGTTGATTCCGAAGTCCAATAAAATGCATATTTCTTTAGTAAATATCTTAGAGGTGCCATTATTCTCCCATAATTCTTAACAAACTTGCGATAATACCCTGTCAACCCGAGAAATAATCGAATATTCTTTATGGTTGTGGGGATTTTCCATTCCTTAATGGATTTAATTTTGTTAGGGTCTACCTTAACACCCTCATGAGATACAATATGACCCAAATATTCCACCTCTTGTACTCTAAAGAAACATTTGGAGTTTTTTCATATAATTGCTTCTCCTCCAATAGTTTTAGCACCCTGTCAACATGTTGAACATGATCCTTCTAAGACTTGTTGTAAATTAGTATATCATCAAAAAATACTAACAAAAATTTTCTAATAAAGGGTTTGAAAATGGAATTGATCCTTAAAATGTGGAAGGTGCATTAATAAGGCCAAAAGGCATGACCAAAAATTCATAATGACCCTGATGAGTTTTGAATGCTAATTTTGGAATGTCTTCGATCTTCATTCTAATTTGATGTTATCCTAAACGAAGGTCTAGCTTGGTGAAGTAAATTTCTCCATGTAAGTAATCCAATAATTAATCAATGATAGGAATGTGAAATTTATATTTAATAATGATCTTGTTGAGCTCCCTATAATCTCGACACATACGTCGTGATCCATCCGTATTGTGCTCCAATACTATTGGAGCAGAGAAAGAACTTTGACTAGGTTGAATTATAACAACCTCTAGCATTTCTGCAACCGTACATTGAATATCACTCTTTTGGGCATAAAGATATCTGTAAGGCTTGATGTTTTGAGGAACACTTCCTTGAATCAAATGAACAAAATGATCATGATCACGAATAGGTGGGAGGCCTTTGCGAGTCTCAAACACCTTGGAATGATTGTCCAAGACTTTTTGGAGATATAGAGAAATAGATGATTTCAATGTTTAAACCTATAATGAGCATAATTTTCAATTACACCTCATTTTCATTTCTTCAAAATCTTTTTCATGACATTAGAGATGATTATATTTGTTGGTTTCCTTGCGATGCCCCTTAATTCAACTTCCTTTCCTTCCCAAAAAAATTTCAATAAAAGTTCTTGAAAATTAAATCTATAGTCCCCAAAGATTGTAACCATTTGACTTCTAATACAACATCAACATCACCCAATGGAATGGAAAGCATTGGACTATTAAATACATATTCCCCCATGGCTATCTTGATATTATGGCATTTTCCATAACAATTTATAGTTCCCCCATTTGCAACCATCACTTGAAACATTGGTGTTGGATATAGGAAGCAATTCAATTCCTTGGCTATCTTATAATGAATAAAATTATGGGTACTACCCGAATCAATCAACACAGTTACTTTTTTCTTCTTGATATATGCTTATATATTAAGAGTTTGAAGAGTGGTAATTCCTGCCAATGCATTACAAGATATTGTGAGATTGATTTCTTCTTTCTATGGGGTTGGTTCCTGGTGTATATCCTCCTATTTTGATGTTTCTTGTTCATTTTCTTCCTCCTCTTCAAAATCTATGTAAAATAATTTCTTTTCAACACACTTATGACCTTTAGTGTATTTTCTATCACAACTATAACAAAGCCCTTTTGCTATTTTTTCCTCCAATTTTTAAGGTGTTAACCTTGTAGGTTTTGGAAGGATAAGGGGAACAACACTTCCATATTTATAGTTGTGAGTGGTATACTTCCTTGTTTCCATAATTTTTCTTTCAACTTTTCTTGCCACCCAGAATGCATTCTCCAGTGAATCAGGTTCCCAAAGGCAAAATGCATGTTGGATGTTATCCTTTAAAGTCCCTATGAATACATCAATCCTATGCTCCTCTGGAACATTAGTTACCCTGATATTCATTTTTTGGAAGTTCTTATTGTGATCTGCCATTGAACCCTTTTGTTTGAGATTTATCAATTGGCCAAAGAAGGTGTTGTTCTTTATATCCTCATAATGTTCTATCATTTCCTTCATAAAAATTGTCCAAGTGACAATTGGTTTACGAGAACAAAGCCATCATTGGAAAACGGATTGGGTTCCAAATATAAAGTTGCAATGCGTACCTTTAGTGAGTGTTGCACATGAAGAAGATCAAAATATTTCTCCATCTGTAGTATCCATGTTACTAGATACTTTCCATCAAACTTCCTCATATCGATCTTTGGAATTTTTTGGTTCTTAAACCAAAAATTGGAGTCTATAAAATCATAATTCATATTCCTTTAGTCCTCATCATGATTTTCATGGATTACCTTGTCACCACTGGGAAGCCTTTCTTCTTGCAACTTTGCCAAACCTTCCTTCGACCCCTCCATCTTGACATTCATCATTTCTTCCATGTTTTCTTTTAAACCATCATTCAAAAATCTCATGTCCCTTTTTATACCATATATCTTAACATTCATCATGGCTTCCAATTCATTTTTTGTTACTTTTTGCGAGAGTGAAATTTGTTTCACTTGGTCTCATAATTTTGATATATCATGATGTATTTCTTCCTCTTCTTCATGCGTCATAGAAGAGTTTTATGGTTTCTTTCTAAGTGTGACTATTTTTATTTTTGAGGAATTTTTGAATCAAACAATGATATCTATGCTTCACTATGGCCTTTGAATCACTTCAAACTGAGTTTTCAAACAAATGTTATGAAAAATTAAAAAAATCCACACCTTTTCTTGCTTTTGAGGAGCTCGATATTGAAATTGTTGTATCTTTGTTATTTTGGGTCTCTAAGAATTGAAATTTGGTCCTTTGGTATCCCTCTGAATCTTCTTTCCAATGGTAAAGGTTAGACTAAATTTGGATTCTTCAAGATAACGTTATGCCAAATATCCCATGATGACCTGATTATGGACTCGTTCAGTAGAGCGAACTTGTACACAGTGCCACATGTCACTGTTTCTACCTTCCGCTCTGAAAAAGACATAAAAATACCAAAGTCCGTGAAATTTCAGAAATTTTTTACTAAATTCAAATCCGATGCTCATAGAGGAAGTTATGTAAATTTTCCCTAGGTCACCTATTTGAGACATAATTCTAGAGCATGCAAAAACCCTAAATTCTTCGGACCATATCTCTGAAAATATAGCAAACCAAGGTCTTAAATTTTTTACAGAATGTTCATCAGGATTTCAGCTCCACGTGGTCAAATTTTTAGCTTCTGAACCTTCATATAAAAAATGTTAGAGCTAAAATTCCAGGATGACATGTTTGCAAAAGGGAAACTGTAGAATCTAAAGCTTTGATACCAAATGTCATGCAACCAACTCACAAAATAGAAGAAAAGATAGATAAATGACTTAAAAATTAGCCCCTTCGAGGTGGAAACCCCCTTTACATTACATAAATGAAAAATTGTTGGATGATACAAATGAATATACCTCCTTTGTATGTATAGGAGTCTAAGGGGCCACAATATAATGAGAACCTACATAACAATAATAATATAAGAGCACAACAATAACAATAGTGGGATTCTATGGGGCACAACAATAACAATATGGGGGGACAACAATACTAATAAGGGGGATAAACTAACAATAACAATAAGGGTGCTACATTAGTATTATAGGGATTTAAAAAATAACAACATTGCAAGGTGGAGGAACCTAACATGTCCTATATTTCCTTTTAGAAAAAACACAAGCATGATTCCATTAACACCATTGCAAGAGGAAAGAAAACTAGCACCTTCTATATTTACTTCTAGCACAAACACAAGCATATTGAAAGGATAAAAATCTCTAATGCATGGTATATTTCGTTCTAGCCCAAAAAAAAACACGTTGCTAGTAACAACATTAGAAAGTGTAAGAAATATAATGGATGATATGCTTCCTTCCAGTGCAAGCATAAACACATAACAACATTGTAGGGTTAAAAAGATCTATCCTATGTTAAATTTACTTGTAACACAAATACAAGTATGTTTCCAACAAGAACATTGCAGAGCATAAAAAATATAACGTGTGCTATATTTCCTACCAACATGAACACAAATACATTACAAGGTAATAGAAATATAATGTTTGTTAGATTTCCTTCTAGCACAAAAAAAACACATAATAACATGGCATGGAAAAACAAAATATAACGCATGTTATATTTACTTCCATATTTCCAACAACAACATTGTTGGCCAAAATAAATCTAACAACTTTCCAGTAACAACATTACAAGGTGAAGGAAATCTGACACATGATAGATTTCTTTCTATCAAAAACACAATCATGTTACTAACAACAACATTGCAACATAAGAAAACTGATGCGTATGTGGTTTCCTTCTATCACAAACATAAGCATATTGCCAACAACAATATTTCATGCTAGATTTTCTTCCAGCAAAAAAATAAGCACATTGCAAGGAGAAAGATATCTAATGCATGCTCTATTTCCTTATATCTCAAACACACACATGTTTGTAATAACAACATTACAGGAAGAAATAAATGTAGCATGTGTTATATTTCCTTCTAGCAAAAAAATAAGGACGTTACTAACCAAACACAAATGCATTGCAAGAAGAAAGAAATATAGCACGTGTTATTTCCTTCTAGCATAATCACAAGAATAGTGGCAATAAAAACATTGCATTAGAGGAAATTTCAGCCTAAAAGTGACCTCCTAAGGAAAAATTCATAAAATAATAGTTAAAATAATAAAACAAGAGTTATGAATTTTGGAGGGAAAAAAATAAAACTACTTTTTTTAATTGTATTTTTGGCTTATCTCCTTATATGTTTTGGCTTAACTACTTTTTCTTAGTTTCCCTCCAAAATATTTACATGTACCTCTTTTTTAATTTAAAGGATTTTGATTGGTTTACATATCATGACATGTAAATTACATGAAAATTTCATGGGCACTTTTAGGCTAAAATTTCCTCTAATGCAATTTGAAGGAAATACAACGTGTGGTATATTTCCTTCTAAAAAAAACACAAGCATGTTTCTAGCAACAAAATTTTTGAGCAAAAGAAATCTAGAGCACGTGCTATATTTCCCTCCAACTTAGAAATAAGCACATTGTGAGGAGAATCATATCTAATGCATGTTATATTTCCTTCTTTCCCAAGAACAAACACATTTATAGTAATAAGAATGCATGGAAAAATAAATCTAGCATATGCTATATTTCCTTCGAGCATAAACACGCGCGTATTACTAGCCAAATACAATCACATTGCAAGGAGAAAGAAATATATCACATGCTAGATTTTCTTCTAGCACAAAAACAAGCATATTTCCAACAATAACATTAGTGGCCAAAATAAATGTAGTGCATGCTAGAATTATTTATATCACAAACAAAAGGACATTTCCAATAAAAACATTGCGAGGGGAAGAAAATATAATGTGTGTTAAATTTCCTTCTAGCATAAACACAAGCTTACTTCCCACAACAACATTATTGGGAAAAATAAATCTAGCGTGTGTTAGATTTCCTTCGAGCACAAATACAAAAACTACGTGTTGAACATATATCAAAAATAAGAGATGATGATAATGAGGATGTTGATGGTATTGGTGATGATGACGTGGATAAGACTAATCAGGATGGTCACGATGAGGATCTTGACTATGATCTTGGTGGTGTTGGATAGTCATGCATTGTTTTTTATATTTAATTTGCATGTATTAATATGGTAATCATACATTTGAATTTTAATTGATTTGAATAAATATGATGATACTATCGGTGCTATCTTGTTACCTTATGAATATGTTGAAAATTGTTGACATGTTTTTCATGAAGAATTGTTGTGTATGATGAGATTCCTATTTTTAGATGGATGTTGTGAATTTACCTTAGAATAATGATATCTATGAAACATTTTGATTTGGTAATCATATGTTGACTTTTAGTTGATTTGATTAAAGACGATGATGATATTTACCATTATTATATTGTTACTATATGTATATATTGAAAATTATCAACATTATTTTGATGGAGAATTATTATTTATGATGATATTCCTATCTTTGTATGGATGTTGTGAATTTAACTTAGAATAATGATATTCATGAAATATTTTTATCTCGTAATCACACATTTGAATTTTAGTTAATTTGATTAAATATGATGACGATATTAATAGTATTATTTTGTTATTTTATATATGTGTTGCAAATTGTCAATGCTTTTTAATGGAGAATCATTATGTACAATGATACTACTATTTTTTTATGGATGTTGTGAATTTAAATTGTAATAATGATATCCATGATAACAGTTGATTTGGTAGTCATATATATTGGAAAATCAGGAGGGTTTATGATTAGATTAGATTTTCCTTTCTTTGAATACTGCTTGTGAAATATGTTGGCTTCTTATTCATTTAATTATGTTTTTCTTCATCAAACAATTATCAAAAGATAAGCATGAAGATCGCAAGAAACAAAGAACACAATATATAGGCTCAAAGCTAGGACAAAACCCCTCCAAGGGGAATTCCCCAGAAATTGTCTTCTTATAGAATTAGATCAAAATGAGATATCCAAGACCCATAACCAACCATTTAGATGCCAATTCAAACCTTCATTTTTGCACAAACAATCCATCATCAACAGACCAACAACAAGAGATGTATCAAGGAAAAACGTTGACAAAATTTAAGCTCAAGAAGAAACCCATTCTCTCATACTTCGACCCTCTTATTCATCTCTGTCCTTTCTGTGATATTTCAGATCAAATTCCTCCAAGTTTGTGTGTCCAAATGATCTTAAATTCTCCTCTATTTATATTGTCCAGAGGGGTGTGAAGAGACATATATTTTGGGGCTAGGACGACTTGACATCTAGAGGGGTTTTTTACCCAAATTACATATTTAAAAATCCTTTTTCCTTTTTTCTTTACAATATGTCCAAATAGGACTTTGAATCTTTGAGTCAACAAATCCTAGAAGCATGAAGAACATTCTTATCTAATAAAATAACAATAATAATATTTTTTTTTTCATTTTACAAAAAATATAAAATGATATAGGTGCAAAGACCATTATGAATACCAAACCTAGTTACATTTTCTAACACTCCCTCTTAAATATGGAGGTATTCATAATTCCACAACCAGTACAAGGATACTTCTCAAATTGAAATATTCTAATAAGAAGAGATCCATATTGATAAGCATCAATGATGATAGTATCATCATATCCAACATTGTCACATTACTAAGGCCTTGATAGGTACACTCTATCCCTCCACTAGATGAAAGCACAATGTTGGGAGGAATTCCATGGGACACCACACCGCCTCACCAAGGTACATATTCCACATAGGATACCCAGAGTATGTCATCCACAAGACCATTTCCCTCAAGGAAATGTCTGTCCACCAGACCAATATTTATCCAGGTCCATGTACTTCACTTTGGATCTCCATCCTAATATATCACGGTACATGACTCAATAATGTGTGTCCAAAATGCTTGGCCAATGCACCATTCTCCTTATCCATGTCCATGTACTTGAATTAGGTTATCAATCCTAATCCATCACAATACCTAACACAAGGAGAAAAAATATCTAACCTTACTCCCTCTTAGCCTGAGATGTGAAATAAATGTTTAATCCCTCTCAAATAGGGAAAGTTCATCAACAAGCTTAAACTTGTGTCGGAAATACTCATATTTCCCTTACATAAGCTACCTGTTCTTTTTGTAACTTCCTCAACTAGCCCTCTTATGACTAAGTTTTCTCATCTTGCAAATTATTGAAATAGGGTTCCAAATCTACCTCCTAACATTATATTATCTTGCACTTGAGGTCTTCATCTATTGCATCATGTATTGTGCCCAACACTACTTCTTGCATTGCTTCCTGCCTTGAAGATAGTCTATCACACAATTTCTTCCACTGATTGATCATAAGAGTACCAAGGTAGCCAATACATGTGTCCAATCAACCTTGAACACAAATTGGCTTCCCTTTCCAAAATTGCAGGTATTCAATCAACATATTTTCATAGATTCAAATAATTATTCCCTCTAGATGCTTCTCTTGTTCCTCCAAGATAACCAACACTTATGGACTTCACCAAAATTCTCTCTAGCATAGAAAATTTTGATCCACAGTCTTCGCTCTTAGGGAGTTCAAGTCTTCCCTCTTATTAGTGATTTGCACCATCAAATCCCTAAACTAGGGCATCACCAAAATCTACCTTTCTCACCGTTTCTTTACCTTAACTAGGTAGTGCACTTAAGGTCTTCTTTATGCCCTCCTTGTCAGTATTCTAACTATCCCTTAGATATATAAACTAGGGATACTAGATACTACAATTCATGACCTATGAACAAATTGCTTTGCTCACACTTCTAATTCACTCATTACAACTCTCCTTTCTTCCCAAACCCTCACACTTTTAGTCCAAAAACCTAATGGTATTGAGATAACTTGCAGATATTGAGACTATAAACACTTGGACAATGCCCTAACTAGGGATCACAAAAATATATCCAAAATATTTAGGAAAAACCCTCCACACTTAATGATTTTCCTAAATAAGATGTTTCCCATACATATGTCTTGTTGACTCTTACACAACCCACAAGAATTTAGTTTTGAGCCACTATACCTCAGAGATATACTATCCTTCTATTTCCAACAAAGGTCTACTAATCAATACTTTTGTGGCTCCTGATTTTGTACCCTTAATCTCAGGTTTGTAACCCTTGAAACAGCTTCAGCCTAGGATATTCTTCTGTGCAGTAGAATTGGGAATCTTGACCCTAATTTTCATTCACAAGAAAATTTTTTTATGTCTCCAATGAACCTCTTCTCCACTTCAGACAGATTACATCCCACTCAGTTGTTTATCCTTATTCTCATGCTCATATCTGTCTACTATTCGCTTATAAAGTACTTCACATTCCTTCAAATTCAAAATGTGTGCAAACTAGATAATGAACCATGAGCTTTAACAAAATGTTGATACGAGTATAGAAATTTTCATTGCTTTGTCAAACTTTAAGTTAATTCCAAGTTATATTTTCATCAAAATATTCATGGTTTTACTATCCATACTTTAAATTATCGTCTTACTGTAATTTATGCAAGCCATGGAAAGATTGATATCAATATGTTGTATGTTCGAACCACTGTTGCCAAGCGAGTCAATTGTAATAAAGCCAAAATTTTGTGTATCAAATGCAAGTGGTGTAATATAAATGCTAGAGCCCTACTAATCTTGGGGAGGGTTCATAATAATATAATGTTATATGATTACAAATTTGTTGTATATCATTTTCATTGTATTGTGTGATTTCATGTGAACAATTTATCGCAGATGCCATCGACCAATATGCAATGCCGCTGCCATAATAGAAAATTTGAATTCATGATAATGGTTCCACATTGAGAGCCATGTCACATGCTTCTAAGTATTAATTTTTATTCACGGTGATTTACAGACCACATATATAGCAACTTATGTTATGTAGAGACAAATCATAATATGTGAGCCACCAAAGCAAGCAAATATAATCTATACAAAACTTTAAGATGCCAATATTCCTTTAGCTATGTAATGCAAGATCCATTTCACATTTAACACTAATCCTAGAGTGAGTCACATATCACCCTATTATCATCATAAATGTGGGTTTAATATATATGTGAGACACTTTACATGAATAGTGAATTATTATCACATATGTAGTGAGCCAAATAATAGTTTGTGTGAATCACTTACAGATCACACATATGCCATATGATATATCCTTCATATTGTATATAGTCAAGGGAGAACTATATCACAGAGTGTGAGCCTTTTAGAGTTTAATTAAAGAGACAAAAAAATAATTGTAATGATTATTCAAGCCATGGAATAATGTGATCCATCTCATAAGACCACATAAATTTAAAATGATCTTGTCACATAATCATTGTGATGAGAGCTGTAACAGGTGTGCACCAATAGACCATAGGTGCGAACCTTTTCTGAATCAAACTACAAAATAACCAATCCAGTAACATATACAAACTGTAAATATTGAGTCAAGCATACTACAATATAGCCATGGTCTCAAAGAGTCTCCTACAGATGCGAGTATTTTGAATAGACTGAGCCATAAAGACATATAACCAATATTTAATTATGAAGTGCGAGCTAGCCCATCGAGACAGATATCACAGTTTCAGAAATTAAAAGTAACAAAGATATTTGAGTCAAGTCACAAAATGCTTCATATTTCAATTAAATTCCAATAGAGTGATATTCAAGCCTCATTCTTCAAACCTTAGCTCTAATACCATTTTGGAAAATCAGGAGGCTTTATGATTATATTAGATTTTCCTTTGTTTGATAACTTCGTGTGAAATATGTTAGCTTCTTATTCATTAATTATGTTTTTCTTCATCAAAAAATTATCAAAACATAAACATGAAGATCACAAGAAACAAAGAACACAAGATATAGGCTCCAAGCCAGGGAAAACCCAAAAAAATATCTTCTTATAGAATCAATCAAAATGAGATATCCAATACCCATAACCAACCCTCTAGATGCCAAGCCAAGCCTTACTTTCTACACACCAAATCCATCATCAAGAGACCAAAAACAACAAATGTATCATGGCATACCTTCTACAAATTTAAGCTCAAGAAGAAACTCCTTCTCTCATACTTCGACCCTCGTCTTCATCTTTGTCCTTTCTGTGATATTTCAGACAAAATTCATCCACTTGTGCGTCCAAATGAACTCAAATCCTCCTCTATTTATATTTCCAAGAGGGGTGCGAAGAGACATGTCTTTTGGGGCTAGGCCGACTTGGCATCTAGAGGGGTTTTTGACCCAAATTACATATTTAAAAATCATTTTTACTTTTTCTTTACAATAGGTCCAAATAGGTCTTTGACTCTTTGACTCAAAGAATCCTAGAAGCATGAAGAACATGATTATCTAATAAAATAATAATATTTTTTCTTGTCATTTTACATAAAATATACAATGATATAGGTACAAAGACCATTATGAAGACCGAACCTAGTTACATTTTCTAACAATATATTTATATTTAAAATTGTCAATGATTTTTTGATGGTGAATTATTACATATAATGATACTGCTATTTTTTGGACGAACGTTGTTAATTTCCCTTAAATTTATTTACAAACACTATGTTACCAAATTGAATTGTGATATCTTCTTTAATGATATTTAGAAACGGTAATATATTTCGCTATGTAAATGAAATTAGTAAAATGAACCCATAAAAATAAAAGGGGTCACAAATGGAAAGAAAATTATACTAAACAAGAAGCCAAATGTGGATGTAACCCTAGATGAAAAATTGAGAGTAAATTGTATGTTAAACTAGGTATCAAAATAAGATGCAAACAGGGACAAAAAAATGGTTTTAAAATAAAAGCGAAAAATGGTGCAATACTATACACAAAGAAGGGAACAAAACATGGCATGCAAAAGGATACCAAAGTCGATACAAACAATGATGCAAAAGTGGACACCCAACTAGACGTAAAATTGGATGCAAAAGGGGATGCCAAGTTGGTTGCTAAAAAGAAGAAGAAAAAAGATTCAAATGAGGATGCAAAGAATGGTGTAAAATTGGGTGCAAAAAAGGAAGATAAAAAGGATGTAAGAAAAAACAAAAAACAAGATGAAAAATGGGGCTAAAAAGGGGTGAAATCAAGGACACTTACTGGATGCCAAAAATGATGTATAACTAGATGAAAATTCAGAATTAAACCTAGGCACGAATGATATAGAAATGTAGTCATAAAATGAGGCAGAAAAAATGATGCAAATTTGGATGCCAAAAAGGATGCAAAATTAGACACGAAAAAAGGTGAAAATTTGGATGTAAAATGGAGCAAAATTAGACACAAAAGTAGACACAAAAATGGCACAAAAATGGCTCAAAATTGGATGCAAAATGAGGTGCAAAAAGTGATGCAAAACTTGGTGCAAAAACAAATGCAAAAGTGGATGTAAAAAATGGCTCGAAATTGACTATATAATTAGACACAAAATGAGATGCAAAGGTGGATGCAACACATGACTCAACATAAGATGAAAATACATATGCAAATTTGGATGCTCAAAAAATTGCAAAATATGGTGCAAAATGGGATGCAAAAAATGGAGACAAATCGAAAGAAAAAGTGGATGCAAAAAGGGGCACAAAAATGGATGAAAATTTTGAAACTAACTCAGATTCAACATGTGGTGCAAAAATAGGCACAAAATTTGGTTCAAAAAACCATTTGTAAATATAGGTACAAAATTAGAAGCAAAAACTGTGGTAAGACTAAATGCAAAAAATGACACAAATTGGACACAAAAAAAAATGCTAAAATCAAATGAAAAAGTGGTGTAAAACTCAATACAAATGATGGTGAAAAAATAGAAGCAAATAATAGCACAAAATAAGAAGCAAAAAACGATGAAAAAATATATGCAAAAAATGGCACAAAACTAGAAGCAAAGCTTGTTGTAAAACCATATGTAAATCCTGGTGCAAAATTTGATGAAAAAAAAAGGATGAAAACTATGGCATAAAAAAGGATGAAAAATTTGGAGCAAAAAATGACACTTTAAAAAATGTACAATAACTCAAGATTTAGTGCTAGACTTCTCATCCCAATTGGAAAAAAATGCACTGCAATCTACTATTAAATCTAGTGCAAATTGCCTATTTTGTTGTAGTGCAAGCACACACTAGATTTCTTTTGCATTGAAATGTTGTTTCTAGCAACATGTTTGTGTTTTTGATAGAAATAAATCTAACTCAGGTTATATTTCCTTCACATTGCAATTTTTTTAATAGAAATGCACTTGCATTTGTATTAGAAGAAATTCTAACATGTGTGAGATTTTTTTTTCCAACAATGTTGATCTTGGAAATATGCATGTGTTTGTGCTAAATTAAATATAACATGTGCTAGATTTCTTTAGCCTTGCGATCTTGATATTTTCATGTTTTGTGTTAGAATGAAATCTATGCAAACATTAGATTTCCTTCACCTTGCAATTTTGTTATTAAAAAATTGCTTGTGTTTATGTTAGAAGGAAAGATATCATGCACTAGATTTATTTTAGATGGTAATGTTATTGCTGGAAATTTGCTTTTGTTTTTGCTAGAAGTAAATCTAGCATGTAATAGATTACACTCTCCTTGCAATTTTCTTTTTTTTGACCACTAATGTTCTTTTGATTTTGTTAGAAGGAAATCTAACAACGTTCAATTTCATTTTCCTTGCAATGGTTTTATTGGCAACATGTTTATGTTTGGGGTAGAAGGAAATCAAGCATGTGTGTGGTGTGCTTGTGCTGGAAGTAAATCTATCATGCACTATAAATATTTCACCTTGCAATGTCGGTATGTGATTGTTTTTATGCTAGAAGGAAATCTAGCACATGTTAGATTTCTATCACCTTGGAATGTGTTTGTGTTTGTGTTGGAAGGAAATCTAGCACGCACTAGATTTCTTTTGATTTGTAAGGTTGTTGCTAGCAACGAGCTTTTGTTTGCATTAGAATCAAATTTTAAATAAGTTATATTTATTTCACCCTACAATGTTGTTATGTGATTATGTTTGCACTAGAAGGAAATATAACATGTGTTATATTTATCTCACCTTCCAGTCCTGTTATCGACAACATGTTTTTGTTTTGGGGTAGAAGGAAATATACCATGAATTAGATATCTTTCTCCTTGCAATGTGCTTGTGATATCTTTCTCCTTTCTCTTTTGATTTTCAAGGTTGTTGCTAGCAATGTGCTTTTTTTTGCATTAGAAGAAAATTTTAAATAAGTTATATTTATTTCACCCTACAATGTTGTTATGTTCTTATGTTTGCACTAGAAGGAAATAAAACATGTGTTAGATTTATTTCACCTTCTAGTCCTATTATCGACAACATGTTTTTGTTTTGGGGTAGAAGGAAATATACCATGCATTAGATATATTTCTCCTTGCAATGTACTTGTGATTGTGTTGAAAAAAAATCTAGCATGCACTAGATTTATTTTTCCTTGCATGTTGTTGCTAGCAATAAGCTTGCGTTTATTCTTGAAAGAAATCTAGCATGTATTAAATTTCCTTTTCTTTGCAATGTTATTATTGGAAATGTTCTTCTATTTGTGCCAAAAAGAAATTTAGCATGCACTATATTTATTTAGTAATGTTGTTGTTGGCAATATGCTTGTGTTTGTGCTAGAAGTAAATCTTTTACACGTTAGATTTCTTTCACCCTCCAATTTTGGTATTCACAACATGCTTGTGTTTGTGCTAGAAGTAAATATAGCACACATTATATTTCCTTCACCTTGCAATGTTACTATTCACAATGTATTAGTGTTTGTGCTAGAAGGTAATCTAACATGTGGTAAATTTATTTTGGTTAGTAATGTCGTTGGAAATATGCTTGTGTTTGTATTAAATATAACAAGCACTAGATTATTTTTTTCATGCATTGTTGCTATTAGCAATGTGTTTTTGTTTGGGCTAGAAGGAAATATAGCGAGCGCTAGATATCATTCTCCTTGCGACATGTTTTTTTTAATGCCATAAGGAAATATAGCATCCACTAGAGTTATTTTCCTTGCAATGTTGCTGCAGTCAACATGGTTGTGTTTTTTCTAGAAGAAAATCTAGCACGCATTAGATTTAATTCACCTTTCAATATTGTTATTGGCAATGTGCTTGTGTCTGTGATAGAAGTAAATATAGCATGCATTAGATTTATTTTGGCCACTAATGTTTTTGTTGGAAATATGCTTCTATTTATGCTAGAAGTAAATCTAGAATGTTGTAGATTTCTTTGCCCTTGCAATGTGCTTTTGTTTGTGCTGGAAGAATGTAGCATGCACTAGATTTATTTTACCATGCAATGATTTTATTGGTAACATGTCTATCTTTGGGATAGAAGGAAATCTAACATGTGTTAGCTATCTTTCTCCTCACAATGTGCTTGCTTGTGTGTTGGAAGGAAATATAGCATGCGTTAGATTTCTTTTGCACTAAAATATTGTTGTTGGAAACATTCCCTTGTTTTTGATAGAAGGAAATATAGCATGTGTTAGATTTCCTTCACCTTGCAATGTTGTTATTGGAAATATAGTTGTGATTGTGATATATAACATCTACTAGATTTCTTTTGGTTGGTAATGTTATTGTTATAAATATGCTTTGTTTGTGCTAGAAGTAAATCTATCACGTGTTTGATTTATTTTTCCATGAAATGTTGTTGTGTGCTTGTGTTTGTGCTAGAAGGAAGTATAGCAGGCGTTATAGTTCCTTCACCTTGCAATGTTGTTATTATCAATTTGCTTGTGTTTGTGTTAGAAGGAAATATATCATGCACTAGATTTCTTTTGGCCAATAATTTTGTTGTTGGAAACATTGTTGTTGTTTGTGCTAGAAGTAAATTTAGTACGTGATAGCTTACTTTATCTTTTCAACGTGTTTGTGTTTTTCCAATAATGTGCTTATAATTTTGCTGGAAGGAAATATAGCATGCACTAGATTTCTCTTTGCAATGTTGTTATTGTAAATGTGTTCATTTTTGGTCTAGAAGGAAATCTAGCATACAGTTGATATCTTTCTCCTTGAAATGTGCTTTTTTTTGTTATGTGAGGAAATCTAGCACACACTATATTTATTTTGTGCTGCAATGTTGTTGCTAGGAACATGCTTGTGTTTGTGATAGAAGGAAATCTAGCACGCATTAGACCTCCTTCACCTTCCAATGTTGTTATTGGCAATGTACTTGTTTGTGCTAGAAGAAATTTGAGCAAGTGCTATATTTCTTTTAGCCAACATTGTTGTTGTTGAAAATATGTTTGCATTTGTGCTAGAAGTAAGTATATCACACACTAGATTTATTTTGTCTTCTAATGTTGTTATGTGCTTGTTTTGTGCTATAAGGAAATCTAAGACATCTTATATTTCCTTCACCTTGCAATGTTTTTATTGACAATTTTCTTGTGTTTATGTTAGAAGGAAATATAACATGCACTAGATTTCTTTGGCTAGTAATGTTATTTTTAGAAAAATTCTTATGTTTGTGCTAGAATTAAATCTAGCACATGATATTTTACTTTCTACTTACAATGTGCTTGTGTTTAGTTTGTAATGTAACTATGTTTGTGCTAGAAGGAGATCTAGTATGTGCTAGATTTCTTGTGCCCTACAATGTTATTATTGAAAACATGTTTGTGTTTAGGCTACAAGGAAAGATATCATATGTGTGCTAGGAACATGTTTATGTTTGTGATAGAAGAAAGTCTAGCACACATTAGACCTCCTTCACCTTCCAATGTTGTTATTGACAATGTACTTGTTTGTGCTAGAAGAAAATTGAGTATGTGCTAGATTTCTTTTATCCAACATTGTTGTTGTTGGCAATAAGTTTGCATTTGTGCTAAAAGTAAGTATATCACACACTAGATTTATTTTGTCTTCTAATGTTGTTATGTGCTTGTTTTGTGCTAGAAGGAAGTCTAAGACATATTTTTTTTTCCTTCACCTTGCAATGTTTTTATTGAAAAATTTCTTGTGTTTATTTTAGAAGGAAATATAACATGCGCTAAATTTCTTTGCTAGTAATTTTGTTTTAGAAATATGCTTATGTTTGTGCTAGAATTAAATCAAGCACGCGTTATTTTACTTTCTACTTACATTGTGCTTGTGTTTAGTTTTTAATGTAACTATGTTTGCTAGAAGGAGATCTAGTATGTGCTAGATTTATTGTGCCCTACAACGTTATTATTGGAAACATGTTTGTGTTTAGGCTACAAGGAAAGATATCATATGTGTGCTAGAAACATGCTTGTGTTTGTGATAGAAGGAAATCTAGCACACATTAGACCTCCTTCACCTTCCAATGTTGTTATTGGCAATGTACTTGTTTGCGCTAGAATAAAATTGAGTATGTTCTAGATTTATTTTATCCAACATTGTTGTTGTTGGCAATACATTTGCATTTGTGCTAGAAGTAAGTATATCACACACTAGATTTATTTTGTCTTCTAATGTTTTTATGTGCTTGTTTTGTGCTAGAAGGAATTCTAAGACATATTATATTTCATTCACCTTACAATGTTTTTATTGACAATTTTCTTGTGTTTATGTTAGAAGGAAATATAACATGCGCTAGATTTATTTGCTAGTAATGTTATTTTTATAAATATGCTTATGTTTGTGCTAGAAGTAAATATAGCACGTGTTATTTTACTTTCTACTTACAATGTGCTAGTGTTTAGTTTGTAATGTAACTATGTTTGTGCTAGAAGGAGATCTAGTATGTGCTAGATTTCTTGTGCCCTACAATGTTATTATTGGAAACATGTTTGTGTTTAAGCTACAATGAAAGCTATCATATGTGTGCTTGTGTTTCTTTTGGAAGTAAATCTAACATGTGCTAAATTTCTTTGGCTAGTAATGTTTTTATTGACAATATGCTTGTATTTACTACAAGTGAATCTAGCAAAAAATAGATTAGTTTCTCCTTACAATATTGTGGTTGTGTTTGTCCAGTATTGTGGTTATGTTTGTGCTAGAAGGAAATCTAGCATGTGTGTGCTTATGTTTTTTTTGGAAGTAAATATAACATGCGTTAGATCTATTTCACTTTGTAATGTTGTTATGTGATATTTTTTATGCGAAAAGGAAATCTAGCACTCATGATATTTCTATAGACTTGCAATGTTCTTTTGTTTGTGCAGGAAGGAAATATAGCACGCACTAGATTTCTTTTATTTTTCAATTTTGTTGCTAACAACATGTATATTATTGTGTTGGAAACAAATTTAATATAAGCTAGATTTATTTCACCCTACAATGTTATTATGTGCTTAAGTCTAGATTGGAAGGAAATATAGCATGCATTAGATTTCTTTCACCTTCCAATGTTATCATTAGCAATGTGTTTAGGTTAGGGTTATAATGAAATATACCATGCATTATATATCTTTCTCCTTGTAATGTGTTTGTGTTGGAAGAAAATATAGTACACGCTAGATTTCTCTTTCCCTGCAATTTTTTGTTGGAAACATGTTTGTGTTTATGCTTGAAGGAAATCTAGTATGTATGTGCTCATGTTTGTGTTGAAAGTAAATTAGCATGCGTTAGGTTTCTTTCACCCTGAAATGTTGTTATATGTTTCTTTTTCTGCTAGAAGGAAATCTAGCATGCATTAGGTTTCCATCACTTTGTAATGTGTTTGTGTTTGTGCTAGAAGGAAATATAGCACATGCTAGATTTATTTTACTCTGCAAGGTTGTTTCTGATAACATGCTTGTATTTGTGTTAGAAGAAAATTTAATTTAAGCTAGATTGATTTCACCCTAATATGTTTTTATGTGCTTATGTTTGCTCTGGAAGGAAATAGAACACATATTAGCTTTCTTTCACCTTCCCATTGTTGTTATTAGAAATGTGTTTTTGTTTGGGCTAGAAGGAAATATACCATGCATTAGATATCTCTCTCCTTGTAATGTGCTCGTGTTTTTTCTTGAAGGAAATCT
The DNA here is from genome assembly GCA_034641835.2 of Pinus albicaulis. Lineage (NCBI taxonomy): Eukaryota > Viridiplantae > Streptophyta > Pinopsida > Pinales > Pinaceae > Pinus > Pinus albicaulis. Next base: position 746,815,760 of record CM076573.1, on the reverse strand, counting down.
AGCAGGCACTAGATTTATTTTTCCTTGCATTATTTTTGTTGACAAGATGCTTGTGTTTATGCTTGAAGGAAATATAACACACAATAGATTTCCTTCACCTTGCAATGTTATTTTTGGAAATCTGATTTTATTTGTGCCAAAAATAAATTTAGCATGCACTATATTTCTTTTGTCTAGTAATGTCGTTGTTGGTAATATGCTCTTGTTTGTGATAGAAGGAAAACTAGCATACTTTATATTTCCTTCACCTTGCAATGTTTCTATTATAAATGTGTTTGTGTTTGTGCTACAAGGAAATCTAGCATCTGCTAGATTTCTTTTGGACCTTTATAATGTTGTTGGAAATATGCTTGTTTTTGTTAAAATTAAATATAAGAAGAGCTATATTTCTTTTTGCCTACAATGTTGTTATTAGAAACCTAATTGTGTTTTGGATAGAATGAAATATATCATGTGTTAGATATATTTTTCTTTTCAATAGCCTTGTGTTGTGCTAGAAGTAAATCTAGCACATGCTAGATTACCTTCTACTTACATGTGCTTGTGTTTGGCTAGTAATATAATTATGTTTGTGCTAGAAGGAAATCTCGCATGCACTAGGTTTCTTTTACCCTACAATGTTGTTATTGGAAACATGGTTTTGTTTAGACTATATAAGGAAAGCTAACATATGTGTGTTTGTGTTTTTCTTGGAAGTAAGTATATCATGCACTATATTTCTCTTTGCTCGTAATGTTGTTGCTGGAAATATGCTTATATTTATGCTACAAGTAAATCTAACATGTAATATACTAGTTTATCCTTGCAATGTGATTTTTTTTTGCCAATAATGTGCTTACGTTTGTGCTAGAAGGAAATATAGCATGTGCTAGATTTATTTTTCCTAACAATGTTATTATTAGAAATGTGTTTGTGGTTGAGCTATGTTGTACATATCAGCCCCTCCATTCAGAACTTTGGCCAACAGCCCCATTCAAATCCGTTTAAAACCCCTGTTGTGGCCTAAAACCCCCATATTCTGCTTAACACTACTATTTCTGCCCACAAAATACACTGCAGAGGCTTAAACCCGCAATTAAAATTTATATCGGATCTCAGCCCCTTTTGTTTTGATTCCCCATGTGACTTATGTGAAAAACCGTGTGTTAAAACGAAAGGAGCCCATTGCTTTATGTTTTCGGGCCAAATCTTAGCCACCCAATCCAAAACAAATCGACGACCCATATTTTAATCTACCGTGGTGGTCCCCACACCCGCTCAGAAACTGGTGGTTTCATTCCGCACCGCTTACCCCAGGCTGGCGGTTTTCCTCAAAGGCCCAACGATTCCATACACCGATTGACAAGTGTCCTTATGTATGACTCCCATACCGTCCATTTCGCGCATTAAAGTTTGGTCAAAGGTCGGGCAGTGGAATGTATTGTGGTCGTCCGATCCTGCGCCCTCCATCCAACGGTGGTTATGCTCCAGAGCTGCACGCGTTTTAACCCATGCTCATTACGCCCCTGGTCCACCATTTTGTTGCTCCATGACGCACTTAGGACCATCGATCTCATTCAGTGATCGTGTGGCCCATAATCACTCGCATTCTCCCGTTTGACTCCGTCCTCCGCCACGTCATTTGTTCCTTCTAGCTTTGTGTACGCCTATGTGTCATCACCCCGCGTACCCATTGTATTATCATCCCCGCCATCAGTATATGTATATATTGCATTCTTATTCATCAATTTTCGTTCATACGTTGTGTTTTACGTGGAAAACCTGCATTCCGTCTGTTTATCAATATCTCCACTGTATTTTCTCCGCCACCCTGCATGTGCTTGCCATATGGCCATGTTTTCGACATCACCATCGTCTTCATCTCCATCCCTGTCTGGTTTTCCTTAACAGGTTTGTGGTTTTGCAGGTTTGCCGCGGTAGAAAAATCATCATGATTCAGTGCTTTGTTCACAGAAGTTAAGAGCACCGCCCTCGACAGTTTCCAAGGAAGAAATTTAGGAGGGAAGCCGAGGGTAGTTGTTTTGACATGACCTAATTAATGGAAATATAGATAAAATCCATTGAACCCTAAATACGCTTGTAGAGGGAAAGATTACACAGCAAGAAATATTAATGGGGCAGCCTACGAAAATCAGTGAAAGATCGAGAAATGCCTCGCCCTGCATTAAAGATCTGGCATTTTAATTCAAGGTTAGAGGACCGAAAGTACCATGCACAAAAACAAGCAACCTCAAGGTTTTATTGTAGAAGATTTTCCTCCTCCAACCAAGTACAAAACATTTGTATATTTTATTCTTTATGTCTTGATTATAAGGAGACTTTCATCTTCAGCATTTATTTCATAAACAGTAGCAGAGTACTTACACTAGTTCAACATCGCCAAGCAGCATAGGCGGGTTTTTCTTTCAAATTTGTTTTAAATTAGATCATTAAATATATATCACCTACCTCATTCTCTGGGGCTTTCTATCTCTTCTATAAAAACGAGAAAGAAAGACATTGTAAGGGTTCCAGATTTCTATCAGCAAATTGTGCAGTGAAAGGCTTTGTATACATCTTGTAAAGTTTCTGTATGAAGGCTCAGAGCCCGTAGGGTCTCAGTGAGGAGGAGTTATAACTGTAATGAGGATTCTGGTCTTTGATATCCCACAATATGTAATCTTTTCTTATGTGTTAACATAATATCTCATTTCATTGCATTTATCTTCTTGTATCATGTTCTAGAATGCGAGTGGCTCACTGATCTTAAGTAAGGATTCATCCTAGTTGGTGCCCATACTTGGATTAGTCAAGCGCTTTAAATAGGCCTAGTCATGATATATTGTTCCATGTTCATGTCATTCATATTTTCTGCTATATTAGTTACTTGAGGAGGGTGCTTTTAAAATGCCATTGTCATGTATGGATTCTTAGTTGGATAAGCCCATATGTGGTTCTGTTGTGTATATGGGTATCAGCCTCATGTTAACTAGTATTTCCTTCATGTTTTCCTCACTGCATCCACTTTCTGATATTTGATTTTTGTGGCATACTATTTGAACTGGCCCTCTTTGCAGTAAGTTGTCTCTTAACTGTCTGATGCTTTTGTATTGGAGTTTTGCATGATGTTCCTACATTATTCTTATCTTTGTATCAGCTTCTGAGAGAGTTTGGTCCCATTTAAACTAATTACCTTGTTTTACAAGAGATAGTAAGAGAGCTTTTGGATTGACACCCAAGCTATATTTCATGTTCTCTTGCTATGATAAGATGTCCTAGGCACTGGTCTATGGCAACTCTAGACTGTCTCTAGGGTAGACAATAATTGTCGACAACAAGCTAGAAGGAAATCTAGCATCTGTGTGATCATTTTTGTGTTGGAAGTAAATATAGCACGGACTATCCTTATTTTACAGTCCTAGAATGTTGTTATGTGTTTGTTTTATACTAGAAGGATTTATAACACTCGTTCGGTTTCTATCAACATGTAATGGGTTTGTGCTTGTGCTGGATGTAAATTGAGCATGCACTAGATTTCTTTTGATATGCAATTTCATTGCTAGCAACATGTACATTTTTTTGTTGGAAATTTAACATAAGCTACATTTTGTTGGACATAGTGTTGTTATTGATGACAAGAAGTGACATTGATGTCAAAGGAATAAGATTTTTGAGTATAACATTATCATGGTAGTTTGATGACTTGAAAGATCACATCAAATGATGAAAAATTCGCTCGAGGATTATTGAGGTTTTTTTTTTTTTCAAGTTATGATGTTCGTATGAACCTATACATGGAATGGTTGGATAGTATTCCCTGAGATCTTTCCAACAATATATCACACTTGGTCAAACTCCTCTTGGATGAGAAGTTAATTTAGTTTGAATGTGACAATAGCCAAAAGGAAAAAAACACCAATTTATTAACAGTCATGCATCTTCAAATTGGATCCATGTATTTGTCAAAAATCAATGATGTATGGCATGTGAAATTGTGCATTAGTTAAAATGATTAAACTTCATGCATCTCAAGGCATATCTGTCCATTACAGATCTCATGAATGGAGGAGGGAGCACTAACTTGCAAAAGGTTTAAGGTAAGTTGTGCCCCCCATGTCATTTGGCCTTCGTCATGTTGGACCAATGAAAACATGACGCGCGGTGAGTGTCAGGTGAACCCTGTATTTGTATCGTAGGAGGACCCCCTAGTGCAGGTGATTAGTGATGTGACCATATGACATGGAAACATAGGTGGCAGAATCAAATTGGACAAGTGACAGCACGATATTGGCTCAAGGGTGATGAAATGGACATACACATTGCATGGTGACATGGTAGTATGGTGATGATGTGCCAACACTACAAGGTGCCATGTGGAATGTTGAATTGGAATTTTTGGTTGGCCAATAGGGCCAAATTTTGGTGACAAGAGGCACTATAGGGAGAGTTCTATGTGGAATTTGTGACATTATGTTGATGTCAACATAAGTTTGACTATGGACCCCTAGGACCAGGTCACATAGTGCGGTCACATGAACGTTTTAGAGCATTAGAGGAAATTTCAGCCTAAAAGTGGCCTCCTAAGGTAAAATAATAAAATAATAGTAAAAATAGTAAAATAAGAGTTATGAATTTTGGAGGGAAAAGAGGAAAACTACTTTTTCTAATTGTATTTTAGGCTTATCTCATTATAGGTTTACTAAAATTTCACGTTTAGACACTCATTAGATGCGGAATTAAATTTCACATCCAAAGAGTACCCATTATGCATACTTTTGAGAATACCCACATTGATAAAATTTGCAAATACATTAAAAAACATGTTGAAACGCGTTTTTTAATGTATCTGCAATTTTTATCAAGGTCAGTCTTCTCAAAAGTATGCATAGTGGGTACTCATTGGATGAGGAATTTAATTTTGCATCCAAAGAGTGCCTACACTTTAAATTTGAGTAAGACTATAAGGAGATAAGTAAAAAATACAATTAAAAAAAGTAGTTTTTCTTCTTTTCCCTCCAAAATATTTACATGTACCTCTTTTTAAATTTAAAGCATTTTGATTGGTTTACATATTATGACATGGAAATTACATGAAAATTTCGTGGGCACTTTTAGGCTGAAATTTCCTCTAATGGGTTAGCCCTGTATCAAAAATAGGCCTTGCATACATATAAATACATGATATTATGGCATGAGGTGATAGGTGTTTTATGTAGTGTTATGAAACGAGCATAGGGCCTACCTTCATATTCTAAACAAGGAAGTGGAGTCCTAATCACTTGGATGTTGCGAGGTCGAGACTACTTTTTTCGGTTTGATATGGCTCTCTGTTGTGAATATTAGTGCAATTCTAGTTAGAAATTTACCATAGCAAGGTTTGAATAATGCAAGGTTGATTGGTGCAATATTTTTTTATTGGCTGTATGGTTTGACGTGGCTCTCTTTCGCAAATATTTTATTAGAAATATGGTTTGACGTGTTATTCATTGTGGCTTGATGTGGCTCTTCATAGCAAGGCTTTTGATTGGAAGTATGGTTTGACGTTTTCGACATTGTGGATTGACGTGGTTCTCCATTGCAAGGGTTTTATTGATAATATGGTTTTATGTGTTCATCCTTTTGGCTTGGCTTGGCTCTCTTCCACGAGATTTGATTGGAACAATAATCTGACATGTTCGACATTGTGGCTTGACGTGGCTCTTCATTGCAAGGGTTTTGATTGGTAGTATTGTTTTACGTGTTCAACATTGTGACTTGATGTGGCTCTCTATTGCAAGGGTTTGATTGAAAATGTGGTTTGGATTGGCTCTTCATCATGGGATTTTATTGACTCGGTAGTTTGACGTGATCAACAATATGGTTAGATATGTCTCTCCATCACAATGCTTGATTTTATTAGTGTGAAATTGTGAGGCTCTCCATTGTGTAGTTTTGATTGGCACATACTAGAATGATTTGGATCTCTATTGTATAGTATTATTAGCATATTGTGGATTGACTTGGCTCTCCACTGTGTGTTTTTACATGGGGATCCATTGTTATGAGGATTTACATGGATCATCATTGATTGTTTCTATCTATTCATTGTAATGTTTTATTGGCACCATGTGGTTTGACGTGGATCTCCATTGTGAGGTTTGATTGGTGCAATTTGACCTTGGTTAAAAAAATTCCATTTGATTGGCTTGAACGAAAAACACGACTATGGATTTTGTGTTGAGTTCCATCGCACCATAGGAGGTCATGGGTTCAAGCTCAGTCGAGCTCACCAAATTTTTTATTTTTCCCTAAATAGTGCATTTTGTTGAACCCTTTAACATACCAATAATGTACATTTTTAAAACACACATTGGGAAGGTGCATTTTATAGGCAACAGACTAGAAAGGTGCTTCTGTTATCACTCTAGTAAATTTTCTATTAGAAATATTTAAAACTTTGTAACTTACTAGAGGTAATGGATATTAGGCTAGCTATGAGTGAACAATTTTTTTTGTTTTTTAAAGTTTGGTGGGAATAAAGGATTACAAAGGAAACCATAAAAAGATCTATCTAACAATTGGGCAATGGAGTCAAATTTCTAGCTAACAAGACTTGAAAACCAAGTTCAAAAGATGCAAATATGATAAGGGAAAGTTAGATAACTTCCAGAGGGTTTGAAAGGATAATTTGATGGAATGATGTGATTCTGGACTAAGGGAAATTAATAATCCTTAGATCACAGAAAGGAAGAGGGAAAGGAGAGGATCAAACAAGGACCTCGAGCAATTAAGAATTCTATAGTCTGGTTATCGAGAAGAAAACATAATAATGCCAACTAGTTAAAAACAGGGAGCTTTTTATCACTAATCCTGTCTAAATTCTCCTAGTTGATCATTTAATAAGGAAAACAAATATGGTATATGAATGAAACTTAAAGAAGTACACAATGAAATCAAGAAAAGACTGTACTCATCTGTTTATCTCATGAATGCTTAACTATGATGTCTTTTGCTTCAGTTTCCAGCTTGCTGCTTCAATTTAACTCACAAAAGTCCCAATGTTTCAACCAAATAAGTCTTTAGTAATCTTCAAAATTTATTCCACACAAAATACTTCCAAGAGTGAAGTATTTATACAAATTATAAACTAAAATATCTTGAAAAAATATCAAGATTGATTTACAAAATATCTCTAACTGTTTTACATAAATAGAACTTAAGTAAAGGACACTCAAGACTAATGCATCTATTTGGCACTATTTTTTATGGATAGGTGATGACAAAGAGGAGAATTCAAATTTGATCCAACTCTTAGTTTATGATGAAGCATCCAAGTCACTAACTGCTTCCTTTCTTTGTGCATTCTGCTCCAACAATTCTTCAAAATTGGGGTCCAATGATACCTTTTTATTTCTCAATCCGAAATAGATATGTAAAAAGTAAAAGATTTTATTATGGATAAATATGTTGGTGAAATAAACCTCTTTCAGTTTCCTAAAATTCCTCTCCGACTGTGCACAATAGGCTGTGCAAAACGATGTGTAAAACAGAGTTTTACAGAGTCTGAAAAATAGGCTGTAAATATGTGCATGTATCTCTCATTATGAAATAACTGTGAAAAACATGAGATAGGTCTTTGTAGATAGTTCTCTTAGGAACAAAAACCTCCTTCAGTTTTGTAAAATGTATTTCTTATTGGCCACAATATTCTCTGTAAAATGATGACCTAATAGGAATTTTCTGCAAAACATGCTTTCCAACATTGTTTAATATTTCCAAAACCATAATAGCTGTTAGAAAAGTGAGAGAGAATTTTGTGGCTGGACATCTTATGAAAATAAACCTCCTTCAGTTTTTCAAAATTAATTTTATATTGGTCACAATAGTTTTTGCAAAACAATGACTTAAACATGAAATTTATGCAAAAATGTTCCTTCTTGTTATGTTTTTCATCTTTTCACTTTTTTGTTCTTTTGACTGTTTTACTTTCACTTTCGACAAACTTCAATGTTGGTGAAAGTATTTTCATCTCTTTTTTCTATTAATGCCTCCATATTTACTTTTACTGTTTACCTTTTACTGCTCTGTAACTTTGTTTTAACTTTCACTCTGTCTTTTACCTAATACACTTTAACCACTGATACTCTTTGAATGTTATGTTTTTAGTGTCATTGTGAATTCTGATTTCACTTTTACCATTTACTATGAAAAATTCATCATTCTGATCTCTCTATGACTTGATTTTGTTCTTTCTTTGTATGCAAACTGTTTTTTGAATGAAGATATTGAGTTAAAATCTGAGAATTTGGAGCAAAAAATTTTGTCAACTAGTATTGAAATTGTTGGCCCAATTTCTTATTCTGATAATAACCTACAAAAATTAAACAATTTGTTAATGAATTCTTGGCTGCAGGGAGGTGATTGGAGGTTCTTCAAATATCTGTGGAATGATATCATTTTGTGGAGGTTTAACTCTGTTTTTTAGGCATTGTTAGAATCACTTCTGCAAGTTTAAACTGTTTGCAGGAGTATTTCACTTTAATAGAGGGAATTGAGAAATTTAGGCTAAGGATGGTTTTCTTTTGGGGATTTTTTGCTCAATTGGGCTTATCTGAGAGATGAAAACTGGGTTAAGATAGGAAACAAGAGTTTCATGAATGGTTGAGATTGTAAATTTGACTTTTTCAGGAGATCTGTAGGTTAAAAGACCTTTTGAAGCCATGGAAATGATTTTTCAAGGGTTTGTACTGAAGATTGAACTTAAAATAGAGGTTTTTGTGAGATAATAGCAGTTTCTGAGGAATTTTTCAAGAATTAGGCTGTCGAAGGGTTTTCTGGTAGTATAAGCTTCAAACTGGATGTTGTGAGTTAATGGAAAACATTAAGAGTCTTTTGAATGCCATCACTGTGGTGCAATTCTGCTTCAGGGTAAAAATTGGCTAGCGATGGTTATAAAGTTCATTCATAGAGTCTAGGCTCATTTTCCTAACAGCCGAGGGGAAATAATAGATAAAATGAAGAAAAAATAAGGTTAAACCTTATATTTTTATCATTATACGTATCATTTAATGCAAGTCACAGTTAATGGCGGGAGCGGATTTGCTTTGAATGCAAAAGCCATCAGTGGTTATCGCGTTGCTTTTAGATGGTAAGATTTTTTTGGCTTTTGGAATGCGATCAAATGAAAAGGGGACACATAGAATTAGGTTGTATTGGAAAACAACTTTTATGGCACGATTTTCATAAAACATGGGTCAGGCACTTTATTTGCGCGAAATAAGTTTCAAGCCTTCGGATTTGACATCGGGAAGTGAATGGTCAGGATTAAATGAAAAGATGCGGGGAAAGTATAGTGGGACCAGGGCATTGATTATTGACTGTTGATCTGGAAGATGGAAGATCAACGATGTTTGCTTAACGCAATGAGCTATGGTGGGGTCGGGGACTGGAGTTGTTGGGTTAAATATGAATCGTTAGATCTTTAATAGTAAATGTAGATCCAACGGTTGACATACGACGTGATGGGAAGGTTAAGATTATGGAATAGAACTATCGCGTTTAACAAGAATCATTGGATTAAGGGATGATTGGACGACTATAAAGCAGCGCGATAGGATGTGAAGAGATATGGGGATAAGAATATCGCGTTTGTTTGGAGCCATATGATCAAATGAGTGTTACGGATCGAAGGGCCGATATTGAATCTGATAGCTGAAAGATATATGAAGGTTTTTATATATAAAACATGCTTTATACATAAAAAATGTGGTCGGGAGGGGTAAAAGGGCTTTTAACCAGGGTTAATATTTGCGGAGATGGGGTATATATCATGGGGAAATGATTAGGTTATAGTTTTAACCTTGGTTAAAGGGAACTGGGAAATAAACAAAGGGATGGGTTTTGAAGTTTAGTTTAAACAAAACTTCGATATTTTTGTTTTAAACACATAATAAAACATGTTTAAAGGTTTTTTCACATATTTTTATTATATAGTAAATTAAATCAAAGTGATTTAACTACCATAAGGGCAGGATATTTATATAACGATATATTTAGCCAAAGGGGGGTATAAAGTGGGTTTTTTATTTAAACATGTGGGAATAAATAACTTTGGCTAAAATTTTATTAATGGGTTTTTGGGGATATTTTATAAAAGGGAGTTATATCATATAGGGAAAGCTTCCTTTATAGGGAATTATTAAATAAGTTAAAGTTAATATGAAATTGGGACAAGGTATACTCAAAATACATAAACATAACCAAGTAAAGTGAAGTTTTAAAAGACAATTTGCATTAATCTTATCACTTTAACTTATGATATAATGTAATTTTGAAGGTTTAATGTTTCTCATGTGATGATGGAAATTACTCAAATGAGAATTTTAATGTATTTAAGTAAAAATGAGGTTTTAATTATGATTATTCAGGGGGATGAATGCATGTAATGGAATGATGATGTGACTTTAGGGATTAATATAGACATTTCACACTTTCAACTAATCAGCCATAGAGCCTTGGATCCGGTCCCAAAAAAAGTCAAGGAAATGCCTTGAGCCTTTCTGACTGATAGTTTAGAATGCTTCATGACTATGGGAAGGGGAAGTTAGTTATTTTGCAGTCCAGATGAATGATATTTTCATTGATATTTTTCACCTTCTTCTACCTACCCAACTTACCATGCTAACATTTTTTCTTCCTTTGTAGTAAGGTGCATTTGAGCTAACAACCTTTACAACATTTATTCTTTATAAAAGCAAGTAAAACTATCTAATTCTAAACTTATTTCATCCATGAATCCATATTAAACTGTTGGATTCACTTTATTTCTCTACCTAAATACTGAATTGTCATGATTAAACTGTATGACAATTCATTATTCTCTATCTACAACAAGTAAAATTGAAAAATGACAGGTTAAGATTAAACTGTTTAACTCATCATGGACTATGGAATTTATTGACACTCTGCCATAGTCAAAAGGTAAAAGTAGTGGAATTTATACTTGCACACTTTCATTTATTCATCTTTTCCTTTGGGGTATCTTATTTTTTTAAAGTCCTTTGATTTTTCTTTTAGGACTTTTTACCCTCTTTTTTGATTTTTTATTTTTTACAAAATATGGGAATACAACTTGCAGAAGGAAAAGTATGTACATATTTACAAGATTATCATCAGTCAAGTCAAAATTATGAATCCTATATTTATAGGTTGCTAACACTTCTATAGGACAATTGATTTTTATAATGTATTTTGGGTTATTTTAAGGGAAAAATTGACTTTTGAAAAAGGGAAAATGGTTGAAATTCTCTTGTGATATGAAAGTGGGGACCTGGAAAGTCATAAAGACATATTTTTGAGAAAAGGAGGTCATATGCATTTTTTTATTGTCAATATGATCTGGAACTCATGAAAGAATTTTTGGATGAAGAAAATCATGTAGGTTGATGATTGAAGAATATGTTGAATTGATTGTGTTTTGAGCTTGTGGATCCAATTTGAAAGATTGTGAAAAGTGGTGCACCATATTCTAGAGGTTGGTGCCTGGATTAGGTTGAAACATACTTCAAGTTGGTGCTTCCATATTCCATAGGTTGGTGCCACAATAAATTTAAAGCCTTTTTCAAGTTGGTGCTTGCATATTTCAGAGGTTTGTGCCTCCAGTGGGATGGTTCCTACAAATCTAGTTTGTGGGTTGGTGCTTGCAAATTGATTTAATCAAATACTAAAGAGGATAAAAAGATATTTGGTTTTATATTGCAAGGATTTCCATGTACTTCTTGTGTTTTTATGTGTTGATGTAATAACAATATTTAGTGATGCGTGATTATGTTTACAATTTTGATTGATCGCAAAATTGTTTAAGTTGAGTAAATTTGGCCATTACACTAATTAAACCCCCCTCTTAGTGTAATGATAAGTCTAACAATTGGTATAAGATTAGATTCCTTTAGGAATAGTTAATCACTGGAAGGTTGATCTTAGGAATGATGGCCAATCTCAGGTTTGCGGGTAATCCCCCTTAGTTTTATGGAAAAAAATATGTTTTCTAGAAAATAAGAATGGAAACCTAGATCATGTATTTGGGTGCTAATGTATCTATTGTTGTTGTGAATGGTTTCCAAGTACCTCCTACTCCTCCTATTGATGCAACTAGTAAATATCTCTATACATCTAATGAAATGGCCAAAAATACCATCTTAAGTGGCTTATCAAATATTTAATTTATCAAAGTGATGCATTGAAAGTAAGCTAAGGAACTATGGAACAAGCTCAAAATTTATTATGAAGGGGACAACAAAATAAATTAAGCGAAGTTGCAATTTTATAAAGGTCAGTTTGAAAGATTGAAGATGGAAGAAGATGAAAAAATTGCTTCACATTTTCTTCATGTGGATGGTGTTTTAAACTCTATCATAGGCCTTGGTGAAGAGGTTAAGTAATTTTATATTGTTCATAAATTATTGATATCACTTGCCTTAAGGTTCAATCCTAAAGTTTCAGTCATTGAAGAGCTATCTTACATGCCGAAGTTAATTATGGATATCCTTCATGGAACTCTTACTACATATGAACTAAGGATTGAAAAGAACAAGATAGGATCTAAAGAAGCCACATTCGAAGTATCCAAGGAAGGAAGCAAGGAAGGAATCAATCATGAAACTCTAGAATATTCCAGTCATGAATCAGATGAAGAAGAATCCAAATTTGTTAGAGAGCTAATGAGGAGAAATGGAAAGTTCAAAGGTAAGCTTCCATTTAATTTTTTTGAATGTGGAATAATAGCACACTATACTTCTAAATGTCCTTATGCAAAATTGAATGATAGTAACGATGAAGTAAAATTCAAATCTAATGATTATAAAAGAAGAAGAAATGACGAAAAGGAAGGCTTATACTCTAAAAAAGACAATTATTATGAAATTAATGGAAGCATATCTGATGATGAAAGAGGAGAGGCATTATTCATAGTTGAAGAAGAGATTGAAGCAAAAATATACTTTTATGGAGAACTCATAAGTGCTATGGAAGAAATAATATCACTAAGAAATAAGGTATATCAACTAGAATTGCAATTTCAAGAATGTGAAGTTAAATATCATGATGAAAAATCTATTGTGTCTCTTAAAATCAAACACAACTAAACGAAAAGGAAGAGCTTTGTGAAAATATGGAAGAAGAATTTGTGATTTTGAGAGTATAATTAGATTAGCTCAATTGAAACTTGAAGCTTCTTAAATGTTCTGGGTCATTAGATCACATCCTCGACCTACATAGATCTCCCCTCATCAAAATAGGTCTTGTTTATTAGGAATATCGTGAGACATCCAAAGTTGAAACTCCCTCGAGGACACAACTAGAGAAAAAATTAAGAGCTATGTGAATACATTCAATGGATACAAAAACAACATAATTGAAGACTCCAATATTCAAGTGAAGGATCATCCTAAACATGTCCACTTACGCATCTAAGGTGACATTCAAAAAGACACCGGGAATTAACAAGATGCAATTGGCACAAGGAAAGAAACCAAGATGAATGTATAAGTACTACCATGACATAAAATATTCTCAAGGGATCTAAAAGTAGCAATGAAATATGAGTCAAATATCAACAGAGAGATGAATATTTTCCAAGAAATAGATTTAAAAGAAATGATTCATCGAGACAAATCCATTCAACTAGGTATCAAAATATGTTTTTGGTCATTTTTCCTCATGCATTAGATTTTGAAATAAAACAAGGTATTTTAGAACCTATGTTATGAATGATTATATCAAGTATAGAAGATATTATCATAATTCGAAGAACAAATATGTGGTTAATCAAATTAAAATTTATAGTAGCAGTTCATATGGTCCATTCCCATCAATATTCAAGCCTAATACATAATGTTACATGTGCCATAATTAAGGAAACATAGCCCGTGATTGCAGGATCAATTTGATATGGTTTGAGGAAGAAGGTCTCTTGTCTAACCCAAGAATATATACTAAGGCATGGAGAATAAAATAGGAAGAACCAATGATATATCTGATCACTTAGATCTAATCCATTGGTAAAATATTATTTAAGAATATAAATGATTGGAATGAAACTTGAAGAAACAAGAATGCATAGTATAGATGTTGATTCGAAGAAAGAAGGGAAACCATGCATAGGGAGAGCAACTATTAGGAAGAGAAAATGAGCAGGCCAAAAAAGGTATATTGTGGATGTAAAGTTTTTGCAAGGGGAGTATAGCCACATGATATGAAGCATTCACTATGAAGAAGAAACTATCTTAAAGAGCAGTTGAGTGGTCCAACTGTGAAAAATATTGGATATTGAGGCATTTGTATTGAATCAATCTTAGAATAAAATGGAAGCAATTTCTTCATCATAGGAAGGAATTACTCATTAATTCACAGGGGGAGAGCCCATTCATGAAAGGAATAGGTCCATAGGAAGATACATGAACAATTATGCCACATTTGCCCAATAATAATAAGTCACCAGAGAAGCATCCATCTTCAGTAGGTCCCTTTGCCTTTGATTCAAAAGTGGGAGATAAAGAATGCATTGAAAGAAAACACATATTTTGGAATAGTAGCTTGACATAGGGAGTTCAGATCATTCAGAAGTGAATGTAGACATTGGACTAGTAGCTTGACCTATGACAGGGGGAGTTCAATTCATTTAGAAGAAGAAAAAAGTAGACATTGGACCAACAACTTGATAGGGGGAGTTTAGTCTATTTCCATCAATTACCATCAATGTCTAGCGATGTTGCCATCAGTGACAAAGGGGGAGATTTTTGGACATAGTGTTGTCATTGATAACAATAAGTTTCATTGATATCAAAGGGTATGTCAAAGGAATAATATTTTTGATTATGATGTTATCATGGTAGTTTGATGTCTTTAAATATTACATCATTTGATGACAAAGGAGCTTTAGAATTATTGTTTTTTTATTAAACTTGTGAAGTTCATATGAACCTATATATTATATGGTGGAGATTCCTCTCTAAGACCTTTCCAATGGTATATCACACTTGGTCAAACTCCTTTTGGATGAGAAGTTAATCTAGTTTTAAGGTGACACTGGAAAAAAGGAAAAAAAACCAAAGTTGTTAACATTCATACATATTTAGATCAAATCCATGTCTTTGTGAGAAATCAATGGATGATGGTGTGTGGAATTGTGAACTAGTTAATAGGATTAAACTTCATGGATCTCATGGCATATCTGATTGTTAAATATTTCATGAAATGAGGATGGATTGCTAACTTGTGCAAGGTTTAATGGAGGTTGCGCCCCTCCCCCCATGTCATTCGACCTATGCCACATTCAACTAATGAAAATATGATGCATGGTAGGTATTGGGTGGACCCTATATTTGGATGCCAAGTGGACCCCGAGTGGAGGAGATTGGTAATGTGGCCTTCTAATTGTTGAGAAATCTAGAGGCATTAAGTATTAAGGTTGAATTCTCTAATCATGGTAATTATTTGTGAATTTGTTGGCTTATTATTATAATTATAATTTTTTTTCTTCATCAAACAATTATCGAAACATAAATAGAATATCATTGAAAGAAAATGAACACATGATATAAGCTCCAAGCCGTGGAAAAACCCCTCTAAGGGGAAAACCCATAAAATCTCTTCTTCTTATAGAGTCAGATCAAAGTGAGAAAACCAATACTGAAATCCAATATTCAAGAAGCAAAGTCAAACCTTGCAAATCACAAGAAATGTCATCAATCTCAAACAAGCATCAATTCCATATCTTATGCCATATGAAGGTTAGGTATCCTACCATCTAGAAGTTCACATATCTAACCCAGGCATCTCAGACTATATTTTACAGAATGTTAGCATCATCTATCACCATCTGTCACAAGAAGGCTCATATTATATGTCACAAGAAAGCTTGCAATAATTCAGAACATTCTTCATAAGAGAACTCACACCCATTTTTAGATGTATAACCTTAGAACTTCACATTTCCTCTTTCCTCAGAAAACATTCCAGGGAACATTGAAATTTATTTCCATTAGAATGGAGGATGTATGCCAATATATAGTTGTTACTGTGTGTGAAAAGACACAACTATTCATTGAGCCAACTTGACATCAAGGAGGGCCGACTTGGCTTATTGAGATGAATTTATGCAAAATACATTTTTTTTTAATTATTTTTCTCTTTTTATTTACAAAAGGTATAAATAGGACATTGACCCTTTGACTCAAAAAAACCTAGAGGCATGAAGAACATGCTTAACCTAGAAGACAAATTAACTTGAGCATGAAACCCATGCTTATAAAATAATGTTTCTTTTTCTTCTTTTCAATCTTATACAATAACATAAGTACAATAGCAAGTATTAATATTGAACCTAGTTACATTTTCCAACACTCCCTCTTAACTACAAAGGTATTCATAATTCCATAACAGGTACACGGATACTCTCAGATTCAAATATTATCATAATAATAGTTGGATTGATAAGCCATGTTTTAAGAATCAACATCATGACCAACATTGTCAAATATAAACATAGAAAGGAATTTCTCTTGACAAGCTCTAACTCTCCACAATATTAGAGCACAATGATGGGAGGCATAAATATGGACACCACCATAACCTCTCAAGGCACATACCCCATCTGGATTTTCACCAAGTATGTCTTTCCAGGACTATTTTTATCTTGGACTACCAATCCTAAAGGAATATCGGTCCTCTTCAACCATTCTTATCTTGGATACCCTGTCCAGTCCTCAAAGAGTGTCAATATAAGAGGCTAAATCCTATCTTGGATTCCCAATCCTCAAGGATTATCAGTCCTAGATGCTTATACAATGCTCCATTCTCCCTCCCAGTGCCATAAACTAGACATATGATGGTTTGTCTTGGCCTAGTGCATGAAACTTGGAGAATATTGTGTCCCATATCACTCCCTCTCAATCGAGGATGTAATTCTCATTCCCTTTCAAATAGGGAGTAGATCCTAGCTCCCTCTCTACTAGGGAGACATCATTTCAATTATTAGTTAAGTTTCATACATATTCAACACATTAGCTACTTTTTCTTCTATGGATATCGCAGTGGTAGTACTACGAGATCCTATCTCGCATCATCATATCATATCCGAGCATCAAACTTCTTGAGTATCAAACATCTTATGGGGCTAAATCATTTTACATTCTATAT
This sequence comes from Pinus albicaulis, assembly GCA_034641835.2. Taxonomy (NCBI): domain Eukaryota; kingdom Viridiplantae; phylum Streptophyta; class Pinopsida; order Pinales; family Pinaceae; genus Pinus; species Pinus albicaulis. Next base: position 746,798,606 of record CM076573.1, on the reverse strand, counting down.
TCATGACACGGTTACTCGGCTCCTAACAACACCGTGTCATATCAAACTTTGAAGCTTCCTAGATCTTGTCAATAATCAAACAACATTGTCATCAAATGGTTCATTTATCATTTTCAAGGAGCCAAACTTCCTTATAGCTGCTAGCACAGAGTTGTGCCTCATATTCTTCAAGGAGTCATATCAGATTTTCAATATCAAATGTTCCTTCGTGCTTATCCAAGCCATCAATAGTGCTATCCACACAACCATGTGTTCCATGATTAAACCTGCAAATGTAGGTATATCAATATCACCCAAAACATTATCTCAACTGCTATATTTCCAACTTTTGCAATATGTATTTCCAGGGAGCCAAATCATATCTCAAATTCATCAGCATTAGAGTTACCAAATCACAATAGTCTCAAGTGTGAGATTATTCATGTTAAATTTTTCTACTCTCTCCCTCTGATATCAACAATCCTTTGCATGGTTTATCTCATATTGCAGTTGAGTTCAACTTTATGCTCTTCAGATTCAATGATCAATTCGAACTGGTCAACAGGTTTCAATATTTTAATCATCATGGTATTTATTGTCTTTTAACAAACTTTCTTGATGAAAACTTATAATTTCTCCCTTCTACTTCATCTTCATACTTTGTTGCGTTCTTTTAATTCTTCCTTTTGCTAGTCAGGCTTGACATGCAACCTTTAAGAAAGAACAAAAAGGAAAAGTACAAGGATGAAATAGCTATATTAATAATAAAAAAGTAAAGTAATTATCTTTTGAAGAGGGTTATCTCCCTCTTAATCTTGGACTTGTTCACCATCCTTGTCTCCATATCATCATGATGTCATAATTGTCAAACTCAGAATCAGGGAAAATTTTAGGGGCGAACTTTAGCCCAAAGGTGAATTTTAAGGGGTTTTAAATTTTGATAGGGCGAATTTTTTTATATAAAGCCCATTTTCTATACTTTTATAAAGTTAGCCCTATAATTATTTTAAAAATAATTAATTATTAAATATTAGCCCACCAAAATAAATGCCCATAAAACTAAAAAAATGGAATTCGCTCCTGATTTTCTTTGTTTGGAGCAGATTTCAATGGCATTTTCCTGGATTTACTGGGTCGGAGGGAGGGGTTGGAGTGATTCGCCCCATTTTTTCATTGGTTGGGGCTTGGAAGTTGGAGGTGCAACAAATATTTCGCCGGAATTTACTAGGTCGGAGAGGTGGTTGGGGCTTGGAAGGGGATTGGAAGTTATGTGCAAACCTACCAGATCGATGGAGGTGGATATCGATGGAGGTCTGTAAAGAAGGCGGGGAGCTGCTGTGAGTACCTTCTGGTGCTTATTTTAATGATTCTTACTTAATAAATTTGTAGCTTGGCAGAATTTTTGTCATAATCTTTTGAGGTTTTCTTGTTGGTTTTGACTCATCTAGGTGATTGCAAGTGTAGATCCATGTTCAGCTATTTGCTTGATTTATCCATATATCTGTGAACTAAATGATATCGATTGTTGTGGTCAAGCCTGTACTATTTTATCATTTATGTATAAGTAACTAGGAGTCTATTATCTTTCTCAAGGGAGTTTGAGTGAGTTCAAGTGTTCACTTCAAGCACCTGGCATGCTTTGATTTTTCCACGGTGGTACATCCAACTTCTTTATAGTGAAGTTAAAGTGATATGCAAGTGTATTCTTTAGAGACTAAGTAGAACTGCGTAATTTCAGTAATCAATAACTATGATTGTAAATCCATCATTGCATCTTTAATTGATGATGGCTCTACAGAAGCTGAACGTACCGACATGCAAACATCAAGGCATTCCTGGTGGGAGAAGGTGATCACTTGACCTCTCACTCAAGGTTGCTTATTCCCCTTTTACGTAGAGTAATAGTTAGTGGTTATTCGTTCAACTCAAAGGAAGGAAGAAAAACCTTGTTGTCTTAAACAACTAAGCTTGGAAAAACTTGAGAAACAAGATATATTTATTGTAACTTTTGCATTACATAGCACAGTATAAATTTTGTACTTCATAGATATGGAAATTCTGAACAAACAGCTGAACATGGATAAATATAACAAGTTGTTTGAACCACCATCATTGAAAGGCATGTGCATTATTGTGTTAGCCTGATTTAGATGTTGTGTACAACTGGTTTTCAAGAAATACTTTTAAATTAGATATTTTTTTTCATAGATAGGCTGTTTATTTTATAGATTTTTACAGTGTAACTAGATCTTCAGGGATACTATACAATTCACTACTTCCTACCTATGATCTCATGTATCAGGTGTTGTGATGGAAAAGACTGCTCCGTAACTTACCATATAGGTTGCCTTGACCCAACCTTGGTTCAAGTTCCTCCTGGTGACTGGTACTGCCCATATTGTACTTACATGAGAATATCATGTGGTGTACACTCTATCTGCAAAGGAGTTGAATCGATATGGGATGTCAAACATGTTGAACTTGAACAGTTTGCTGAATTGGATGTCTTTGTGGAAAAAAATGAGAAAGTGAACAAAATTTTTGAGAGAGAATATGGTGTTCATCCTGTTATAGGTTGTTCAATGTCGGCTTCAACTCAGAGAGATCACAATGGGCTAACAGAAAAAACATTGTTTAAATCTAATAATGCTGGAGATTGTGAAATTACTGTGAAGACTGCATACCAAGTGAAATCAGATAAAGTAGTAGGAAGACTCAAGAAAAAACAAAGGATATATTTTGTTAAGTATAGAGGACTCTCTCATCTTCATAATTGATGGGTCAGTGAAATTCTGCTTGTCAAGGAAGCTCCCAAGCAGCTGGCTAATTTCAAGAAAAAATTGCAGCAAGGAAAGGTTGTCTTGAGTCTTGACACAAAACACAGTTGTCATTGCTTATTTATTGTAATGAAATATGGAAATTATTTTGAAACTCTTTTTAGGGTTTATATTTTATTTGTATGTTAGTTACGTAAATCAGTACTTCGTATTGCATATTATTTTAAGTTTTTACTTGTGTACATGTATCGACCGCCTTTCAATTTATTAATTTTTCTTTAACATAAGGGATATTTTGCAGGCTCTTAAATGGAACTCTGAATGGGCTGAACCACAATGGCTTATTCAAAAGAGAGCACTGATCTTTCCTAAGCATCTTGATAAAGAGTGCACAGATGCAGTCAGTGAATTAGGCTGTCACGAATGGTTCGTCAAATGGAAGGGGTTAGGCTATGATCAATGTACATGGGAGTTAGAAGATAAAATTTTTCTTAACCTAACTTCAACTAAGGAACTAATGAAAGTATACGAACTTCGTTATGATGAGGCACACCAGCGAGCTATGCCTACTCAAGCAGTTAAGGTTGTAGTTAACAACTTACGAAGTATTTGCACTTGTTAGGCATACTTTCTTTTATTGGTAGTTTTTATTCAATTGGAACATATATGAACCTGGGATTTCAGTATAATTTACTTTATTCTGAGGTGTATCTGGATGATGAAATTTGATATTTTTGAATTGGTTTCTAACATAATCAAGAAGTTGTCTTTCTCTTCTGAGCATGGCTACTTTAAGTTTTTCATAGTTTGGCCCCTTAGAACCTTGAGGGGTAGTGTTAATGGCTATCACAATATCTTGCCAATATGGGGACCGAACAACATTAAAGGGTATCCCACAAAAAAATATGGCCCTTGCCATGCTTGTCTCAACTTCTTAGGTTCCTTGATTATCAAGCATTTTCAACAATCTACTATCCTTAGCTGGGTTTGATGGATTGCATAACTCTTCTACTGCCATCCCCATCCTCTTTCTTGCTTAATGAGAAATCATTGGGTTATTTCTAGGTACCCAAGCAAGGAGTGCTAATGCCATTGCTACGCAAGGTAAGTTTGGATATTTGATCCTTCAACCTTTGAGCATTATCTTGGTTTCTCTTATTTGCAGTCTCACCTTCGGATTTAAATTTTGTGGAAAAAATTCAACACAGTTTATGACCTCATGCAAAATGTGAGCCTTGACTCTTATGTAGGAGCCCTTGAATTTTGTTTCATTCTTGCACAAATTGCACCTCCATTCACATGTACCCCCAGAACCCATTTACCTGATCTTGGTCATATTCTCATTGCTTGATCGCTTGAGCAGCTTTACGGACACCGGGAACACTACTTTTTGAAGTCATGACTGCTAAAAAAACAAAAAAACCCTGGTTGCTGTAAAAAAAAACAAATAAAATTAATAAATCTAGTCAGAAAAAAAGCCTAGCACATTGAAAACCATCACCGCTGCAAAACTTTAAAAAATCCACTCAAAAAAAAAATTAGCACTTTGAAAAGCCATGCAAGTTAAAAAAACAACACACTAAAAAACTCTGCTTCCCAGAGTATTTTTCTCTTCTAATGGTTATTTTGATCGTTGATCAATTTTGGGCACCCTGATCCGTGATTTGACACAAATATGATCAACTTTCTTGATGAAACGAGTATAAACCATGACAATGTCAGCATCCTTATAAGCTCTTAATACATTCACATTTGAGGAATGAAATCTTCCAATTTCATTAAATATCTTAGTTCACACTTGAAGTTTGATCAATCTACAGTGGCATGTTTATTGTTTTGATATCCTACCTTGAATGACTGGTTATGACTGTATTGGAGCATACCTCTGATCAGTTTAAGTAATGACCTAAGTGAAGATATGTGTTACTTTCACTTGGCATATTTAAGTTGAAGAAGTGAAAGGGCATCAGAATTAAGATCTCATCATTTCCACAGTATTTGTGTTGTCAAGCAGACTCACTGTATACAATAGCTTTATCTTATTGCAACAGTAAGCCTCAAGGTTCATCATTTCCTTGCAGCAGTTGCATAAGACTATCATTTCACTGTTTTGATACAACACCCTTGTGACAATAACCTTTTGTATGACAATAATCCTAAAGTGTTCATGATAGTCCTCCTGTGGGCCTAACTGAAGTATACCTGCGGTGAGTAAGTTCTGAAGATCATACAGTTTCGCTAAGCACAAATATCTTCTAGAGTTTGCTGGCATGATATTATAGTCATTAACACTGCCTTGAATGAGTGGTTTGCAGAACAAGGCCAACAACCTGAAGGGATCCTAAAAGGCATCAACAAGCCTAAACCTTGTGGTATATTGTTGATAGCAAGAAGCTTTAGAACAAAAAGGCATCATCACACTTAAGGCATAATTCTCATTGACACATGCAAAACATAGAATAGTAGGCAGGTTGCTTTAGATGCATTTGATCAATGTATGATACTAGCTGATATAACTTGACCAGAGACTTTAAGTTTGTTTGAACAGAGATGTTAGAGGCACCACTGAGAGTGATGATGAAAATAATAAATAAGATAGTAAATTTTACTTTAATGACTAAGAGAGCTTGATGAGTTGAGCAATAGAAATCAAATTGGCTAATCATCATAGTGTTTTTAGGCAGTGAAGTGTAGGAGCAGTGACTATGGACATTTGGAGCAGTGGTGGTGGCAACTGCAGTTGTGAATGGTGGAAATAGTTGCAGGCGCAATAATGGTGTATGGTAGCATCCATTCACATCTTTGTCTAGCAGTTGGATCAATGCAAGTTCATGTAGCACTTTTATGTCTCAAGTTTTAGGAAGCATGACAGAGATGTGCCTTGGATTCCTCTTCTAATGGTTATTTTGATCGTTGAATAGTTTTGGGCACCCTGATCTATGATTTGACACAAATATGATCGAATTTCTTGACGAATCGAGTATAAACCGTGACAATGCCAGCATCCCTATAAGCTCTTAAGACATTCACATTTGAGGAATGAAATCTTCCAATTTCATTAAATATCCCAGTTCACACCTAAAGTTTGATCAACCTACAGTGGCATGTAACATGTTTATTGTTTTGATATCCTACCTTGAATGACTGGTTATGATTGTACTGGAGCATACCTATGATCAGTTTAAGTAATGACCTAAGTGAAGACATGTGTTACTTTCACTTGGTATATTTAAGTTGAAGAAGTGAAAGGGCATTAGAATTAAGATCTCATCATTTCCACAATAGTTGTGTTGTCAAGCAGTCTCACTGTATACAATAGATTTATCTTATTGCAGCAGTAAGCCTCAAGGTTCATCATTGCCCTGCAGCAGTTTCTTAAGACTATCATTGCAGTGTTTTGATACAACACCCTTGTGACAATAACCTTTTGTATGAAAATAATCCTAAAGTGTTCATGATAGTCCTCCTGTGGGCCTAACTGAAGTATACCTACGGTGAGTAATTTCTGAATATCATACAGTTTCGCTAAGCAAAAATATCTTCTAGAGTTTGCTGGCATGATATTATAGTCATTAACACTGTCTTGAATGAGTGGTTTGTAGAACAAGGCCAACAACCTGAAGGGATCCTAAAAGGCATCAACAAGCCTAAACCTTGTGATATACTGTTGATAGCAAGAAGCTTTAAAACAAAAAAGCATCATCACACTTAAGGTATAATTCTCATTGACACATGTAAAACAGAGAATAGTAGGCAAGTTGCTTCAGATGCATTTGATCAATGTATGATACTAGCTGATATAACTTGACCAAAGACTTTAAGTTTGTTTGAAAAGAGACGTTAGAGGCACTACTAAGAGTGATGATGACAATAATAAATAAGATAGTAACTTTGAATTTAATGACTAAGAGAGCTTGATGAGTTGAGAAATAGAAATCAAATTGGCTAATCAGCATAGTGTTTTTAGGCTTGAAGTGTAGGAGGAGTGTAGGAGAAGTGACTATGGACATTTGGAGCAGTGGTGGTGGCAACTGTAGTTGTGAATGGTGGCAATAGTTACAGGCACAATAATGGTGTCTGGTAGTAGCCATTCACATATTTTTCTAGCATTTGGATCGACACAAGTTCATGCAGCACCTTTATGTTGGCACCTTTGGGTACCCCTTGGAAGTCTGGCAGCTAGGAGTAAAAAAGTGCATGGCACATTGGACCAGTTCCTTGTAACAATCCTTATGAGCATGAAAATAGAGGTACCTTGAAGAAAGTGCATAACATATTTTATGTCTTGACAAGCACGATAAGCAGAAGACCCTGATTTCGGCATCTTGGTCGGGTAATTGGGCTCTTTGATGCATTACGTTAGGAAATTATAAAGAATGGTCTTGTGGATATGGATGCCTGAATGTGAAGGACCCCTCCTCATCATGGGTTGGGGAATTTGATGCATTGGTAGAATTCATCTAGCATTGAAGGATAATGCAGCAGTTTTGGGATAATCTCATGAGAGGATTTCTTCACCCTATTTGAAGAAGGACCATGATGATTCTTCAGAATTTTCCTCTCTGACCTAAAGCGAGCTTCCTAGAAGTTGGTTGTTGTAGTTGCATCGTGGAAAGTCTCATCTCTCGTATGAGGAGCTCGTGATTGAAGTCTAGATGATCACCTAAAGCAAGGCCTCAGAGGGAGCTATAAAATACCTGGAAAAATGACCCAATGACTTTTATTGCCGAATGATTATTGATAAAAGAAAGTCATGACAGCTGAGTATCATGACACTGATGATGGATTGATATATATCTATGTTACCTTAGATGCTACATGATTATGATTAATGTTTTTGGTACATGACCCTATGGATCAATCAAGAAGTGGATGATGGCTATTTATTATTTTCAAGATATTATAGAATTTCTATGAGAAATAAAGTTAAATATGTATACATTTTTGTCAACACGGGACATCATAGAAAGGTGGAAAGTGTTTTTTATTCGAAGCACATTGATGAAGCCATTATATCTAAGCACATTGATGAAGTTGTTCTAAACTATTATCAACGTTGCCTTTGTAAGTTAAATAATTATGTTTATAATTCTTAATAATCATCTCACTACCACTATTATGTTTAGCAACACACATGAGTATTGTTTCTCAAGGTTGTGACATAGAGGAGCATTGTTTCTTAATGCAGTGATACAAAAGAGAATTATTTCTCAAGCCAATGACATGGGAGGATTTCTCGCTCTAAGAAATGTCTTCTTATGCTTCCAAACCATACTGTTAAAGAATAATTTTTTGGGGGTTTTTAGTCTCCTTTAGGACCTTAAACATTGATGTACTTTAAGTGCGAGTTGGATTGTGTGCTTATTATGTTGGTTTGGATTTTTATGCCTTGAATGTTGTGATGGAATCACCACTTCAAGATACTAAGTCTATCATCATAGAACTTGAAATTCAATGGATATTCCACTATTATGTTAACCCTTCTTCACAGGAGTGTCAGGTCTGCATGTTGAATATTCTACTTATGTAAAAGTGTTGATAATGAATGTCGAATCATATAAAAATTGAGCTTATCTCATGGGTGTCGAGATAGTCATCACATGAATCTGAGTTTTGTCCTTCATACACATTCTAATACTGCCATTATAAGAAATTTTGAGAGAAGGTAAAGATCTTGTCCTGAGAGTTACATTCACTATAGTCACAAAGACACCACACCCATTACAACATGAAGATATTATAGGTGTGCCAAGATTTTTATTGAGAGACCAAACAGGTTTTTCACCTCTAAATGACAGAATATATGCTTAGACAGTCATTATACACTAAGAGATCAAATGAATTTTTAATATATTGCCACATTCATCCTAAATAACATATGTTGGTTGAGAATGTCATGTAATACGAATTCTATAATATTGTTGAGGTTGTTTGTCAATATGTCAAGACATATATGTTTAGGTCCATTCATACTTTTCAGACATATATATCAAATCTGTCTCCAAAAATCCACTTATATAATCACCATAGGAACCTGAATTTTGTTTACTTAAATGCTGGAAAATGAGGCATATGAATCCACAAATTTAATATGTTATTTGAATGTTAGAGGCATGAACTCATATTTACAAAATATAGGATGATATTAATTTTTTTTGAGCATAGGATCTGTATCTAGAAGCAATGAAGTAGAAAAGTACGTAGGCACTTACATGATACTACAACGTATTGCTTAAAATGATACTTAAAGGCTCCAATGGATTATATCAAATGCAATTTGTTGGTGTAAGGATTTTATTTACATAAGTCACAATGATAAAACAATGACCAGATCTACCCATTCAACATAAATGATAAAGACACTCAACTACAAGTTTCAAAGCACTGAAGAATTCAGAAATTTTGCCACATTTGAATGGATCTGACTTTTTTGGAAAGCGTATGATAAAGTTGGTCTTTGTGTCCAAGGCATCAAATTCATTTAGCATAACATGTATGATTTCCAAATTTGACGAAACATTCAATATTGTTAGGTGTTAAATTTTAATGTTTGTTTATGTTCTGTGATTAGATGGTGGGGTATATTTCTGAACAAAAATCCATTTTTGGTGAGGATTTATTGAAATGTCTTCTTAGAATATTTATGTGCAAAAATATTCACTGGCTGATATGGAATTTTTAAGTAATCTTGGTTGAAGAGCATACTACATGCTGATGATGTTACCCAAAACAAACTCTATGTTGCTTTATTGAATACTTTATTATCTGTTTATCTTTCATGAACTTTTGGGATCCTCAATCTGGATTTGTCAACTTCTATTCGACATAAGGAAATATGCACCTCCCTTGGTTAAATCTCATTTTTGAGCATCAATGTCATGGGGCTTTCACATTTTTTGGCAATGAGTAGCTACATAATTATTCTTTGTCCTTCTAGAGAGTCTTAATCCCAATTTGTAAAATTTTATTTTGAAAAATATATTTAGATCTTTGATGTCCAATGGTACTTCCCTTATGCATGCAGAAGGGTCCCTCTCACTCCCCTGGTCTATCAGGATGAAAATTTCATTGGGTGTAGCAAAAGTTCTGGAATTTCTTCATGGAGGGGCTGAAAGACCAGTGATTTATTGGGATTTTAAAACATGCAATATTTTGATGGATTCGGTTTGTACCTACAACTTCAAAATTATGAGATGGCTCAGTGTTACACTTTGGATTCTCTTAAGTCTTTATGGAGAGATATGTACTTGGTGCAGGAATACAATGCCAAGTTGTCTGATTTTGGACTAGCAAAAGATGGACCTGAGGGTGACCACCCATGTTTCAACTCGAGTTATGGGAACATATGGTTATGCTGCTCTAGAATATGTAATGAATGGTGAGAATTTTAACCAGTTTAAAACCTGTGGCAATAATATCTTGGTGAGGAAATTTTAATATTTATACAGATCAACAAGATTTCTAGCCTCTTAAAGGGTCCTGTCTAGTAAATGGGGCAAGTAGCAAAATCGACAAGTTTGTTCTGGGAGAATTTTTTAGGTCTCGTCCTATTGGCCTAATGTTGAATGTAGACCAACCAATGTTCAAGACTCAAGACAGTTTATATGAGGTTGAATTTTCCTTAATTTATGAAAAAAGTATCTAAACATGCATACGTCTCCTAAAAGAAACATGTGTTTGGTGATACATATTTAAGTTGATCTCAATGTTCTCTTCATTGGATTCTCTCTTATTCTTGACTTACAAATTAGCACAAGCATTGTCTTTTTTACGTTGCCTATTTCTGATGTGAATTTTAATAAAAGTTAGCATAGACATTTCAGATATTTACAAGGATAAACAAGACTAATCGAGTCAATGATTAAGGTTGGAAGTCAGGATAGTTTGCAAACTTCATTTCTATTCAGTGTCTGGATTGATGCATCCAACAATAATCCTATTAAAACCTTTAGATGGAGAGGTTATTATAATACACAATTTGGCTTTCTTCAGTTCATACTATCTAGGTTTTTAGCTTTACTAGTTCACACTCTATTGTTTCAGACATCTTCCAAGCTTCAAAATCACTCATCTCCTACCATCTGATGCTAAAGTGAATAATCCCCTGATGGAGAACTTTGGATAAATTGGAATATCTGATCTTGTGCATATAGGATGCTCTTTGCAGAGACCTGGATCAGTGGGAAGGAGGGTGTCTTATGTGATTGTAAAAAGGGCCTGGACAGAGATACTATTGCAAGGGTCTCATGGGTGGAGGTAAGAGCTCTCCTCGAGATCTCATGAATCTGCATACCGAGGTGGCGCTGCTCTCTGGCTGTAACTTATTTCTTCTATGTGTGAGCTCTACAAAGTAGGGAGGTGATCATCATGTTGTGTGGGTTGATGGGAGTTATTCTAAGGCTCTTCCATTTGATACCATGTCCATTTGATACCCAACAACTGGAAATCAAAGATGGTTCATAATTTATATTTCTCCAAAATAAAATCTACAACAATGCAATAACTCTATTTCTTCAAAAAATTCAAAACTTAAAACTTCGTGTATGAGACTTGTTCAAATAGGCCTCATGGCTCCAGTAGTTCATTATGATTTGTTACAACAGAAATAGGAAAAACATAAAATAAAAGATAATAAAATATAATTGCTGAAAGGTTGGCAGGTCATATATTGGAGGGATTCGTAATGGAGGTTTCGAAACAGACTTTCCACTGACTATGTATACCGAGTATTCAGGTGATCAAGTCTAGATGGCCATAATGTATGCTAATTTTCCCAGGTAGACCCTATCTTCTAGGACATAAAATTTTGGGCTATTCTTGACATTGTTTCTTGGACCATGAGGTGGTTGCTTCATGCTCTAACTAGAAAGTTAAAAATAGCTTCCATAACATTTTTTTCCAAACTCTATATAACTTTAAAAAGTTCCTTATATGAGTAAATACATCAATGACACAAGTGTATTTCATTTTTGAACCTATAGAAATTGGAGGATTGGGAATATATACCTCCTTAATGATATAAAGTGATGACTCAACCAATTGTAAGCATGATTGTTCAATTTATGTGATCACATCCTTTGACTGTTATAAATTTATCTTCCACAATTTTAGGGTTATTTTGCTCCTTGTTATCTCAATTTCCGATGCCTTCAGGATCTATGAATTGAAATCTTAGATGTTGACTTCTAGAAGGCTATATGCAATATATTTTCCTTTGCATTTCTTCTTTGAGAGATTTTTTCAGTGATTGTTTCCAGGAGCTTCAATTATTTCCTGTTGACTCTGTAGCAATCTTAACTATTCACAAATCTTAATTTGAGCCTTCAAAATTTGATCATTAGCTTGACAAAATTTCTCTTTTAAAAAATTTGATGTCTATCGGACTGCTACTCAAGCTATTGATTTGCATCTGAAGCTTAGTGATCAGAGCATCATATCTTTTATCCAAAATTAATCTTGTTGCATTTTATTTATTTGATTCTTTAATTTTTGTTTTTGTTGGTGTTGATGGACTTCAAAGGCCTTAAGCCTTGTCTATTCTTGCAATAGATTCTCCTTTAGGTTCAATTGTTGCTCTAAGTGAACAATTTGTTCACTTTTTTGTTTAAGTGTTTACATGAAATTTTTAATAAACTAGAAGTTAGTTGGGGTAAAAGAACCCATTGTACCAACTAGTTCTCTGGCCAACTATTCATAATTTTGCTTAGAACCATCCAGGATGATGGTCTACAAGCCCTAGAGTAGGAATATATTCTAGCTGATCTTAATTTCTTTTCCTTATCTTTCCCTTGATAATGGTTCTTTTCTTCAAATTGAAGAATAAGTCTATAGGAGGTATCTCTTCTCAATCAATTGAAGATAGAGAAGAAACAAAGGTGGGATCTTGAGAAGTTTTACCTAGAATTATTGCAATAGAATTTTTTATTAGACTCTTGAGGGCATAATCTTTGAAGTGTCTAAACATGTTGGTGTTTTGATGACATGGGAAGTGGTTTGTAATGGTTTTTTTTGTTGAAGTTTAGTTTCTTTTCATTTCTCTTCCTGTAATTGGGCCTATATCATTTTAAATTGTGAGCATTCCTCCTATAATATTATTTGTTCACCCAAAATAATTGTTTTGTTAGAATTTTCCTTCTTGAGCACTTCCTCTGAAAATGACTATAATTTGATAACAATGATTGGGAAATCCTTTACACATTTGGAAGATACCCATTATGCAATTGTACAAATATTTTTTTATTTAGAGGCTTTGTTGGGTAACTAGACTAGTAGATGAATTGTCAGCTTCGGGTAGAATATGTTCCATGCTTTGATTTTGCAAGCTACTTGGTTCTTGGAAGACATCTTCTATTTATCTGAAAATTTAAGAACTTGGTTGAGAAATCTTGTGGGAGATATTCAATCCTCTATTGAAACTCTAAATATGAATTTTCCCTTTTGAATATGTCATCAAAAGGGGATTCTTCATCTATATATTTTCTAAAAAAGAGTATGATACATAATGCTCAGATACAATCTTTAAGGGGTTGTGACCTTTAAATTCCATCCAATACAACTTAAGGAAAGAGAACATTGCATCTTCCTTTCCACCATGAACCATGTTAGCAATACAATATAGGCCAACCTATAAGGGAAAAGATGACCAAAATTTCTTGGATGTTTTTGATAATTTTCTAGCGATTCCCTTTTTGGTTGTTTGAGAAGCCACCTCCTTATAAACCATATTGTATGTTGCATACAAGTTAAGGGCATGAGGAGGGGCCTAACACCCATAACTTTTGATGTTGGAAAATGTCTCCTCTACATATCAATAATTAGTCTATTCAATACTTTGTTTTTCTTGTTGAGAGAACCTTGGGGGTAAGGAATTAAAAAAAATATGAAATAATTGGATTATTACAAATTGGAAAATTTGATAAAAATTATCTCCTATATCTTCCCATAGTATTGAGTAGTAAATATGGATAGGTTTAGGAGTCTATTTGGTCTAGTGTAAAACTAGTTGGGGAAAGGGAGTGGAAAAGCAAAGGGAATATGTGATATAAGTAGACATATAAAATGGAGGCATTCCTCGACCATACATAAATTTCCTGTAGGATTTGATATTCATATATATGACCTGCCAACCTTTTAATGTTTGTTTATGTTCTGTGATTAGATGGTGGGGTATATTTCTGAACAAAATTTCATTTTTGGTGAGGATTTGTTGAAATGTCTTCTTAGAATATTTATGTGCAGAAAAATTCACTGGCTGATATGGAACTTTTAAGTCATATTGGTTGAAGAGCATACTATATGCTGATGATGTTACCCAAAACAAACTCTATGTTGCTTTATTGAATACTTTATTATCTATTTATCTTTCATGAAATTTTGGGATCCTAAATCTGGATTTGTCAACTTATGTTGGACATAAGGAAATATGTGCCTCCCTTTGTTAAATCTCATTTTTGAGCATCAATGTCGTGGGTATTTCACATTTTTTGGCAATGAGTAGCTACATAATTATTCTTTGTCCTTCTAGAGAGTCCTAATCCCAATTTGTAAAATTTTATTTTGAAAAATATATTTAGATCTTTGATGTCCAATGGTACTTCCCTTATGCATGCAGAAGGGTCCCTGTCACTCCCCTGGTCTATCAGGATGAAAATTGCATTGGGTGCAGCAAAAGGTCTGGCATTTCTTCATGGAGGGGCTAAAAGAATAGTGATTTATCGGGATTTTAAAACATGCAATATTTTGATGGATTCGGTTTGTACCTACAACTTCAAAATTATGATATGGCTCAGTGTTACACTTTGGATTCTCTTAAGTCTTTATGGAGAGATATGTACTTGGTGTAGGAATACAATGCCAAGTTGTCTGATTTTGGACTAGCAAAATATGGACCTGAGGGTGACCACCCATGTTTCAACTCGAGTTATGGGAGCATATGGTTATGCTGCTCTAGAATATGTAATGCCTGGTGAGAATTTTAACCAGTTAAAAACCTATGGCAATAATATCTTGGTGAGGAAATTTTAAGATTGATACAGATCAACAAGATTTCTAGCCTCTTAAAGGGTCCTGTCTAGTAAATGGGGCAAGCAGCAAAACCGACAAGTTTGTTCTGGGAGAATTTTTCAGGTCTCGTCCTATTTGCCTAATGTTGAATGTAGACCAACCAATGTTCAAGACTCAGGATAGTTTATATGAGGTTGAATTTTCCTTAATTTATGAAAAAAGTATCTAAACATGCATACATCTCCTAAAAGAAACATGTGTTTGGTGATACATATTTAAGTTGATCTCAATGTTCTCTTCATTGGATTCTCTCTTATTCTTGACTTACATATTAGCACAGGCATTGCCTTTTTTACATTGCCTATTACTGATGTGAATTTTAATAAAATTTAGCATAGACATTTCAAATATTTACAAAGATAAACAAGACTAATTGAGTCAATGATTAAGGTTGGAAGTCAGGACAGTTTGAAAACTTCATTTTTGTTCAGTGTCTGGATTGATGCATCCAACAATAATCCTATTAAAACCTTTAAATGGAGAGGTTATTATAATACACAATTTGGCTTTCTTCAGTTCATACTATCTAGGTTTCTAGCTTTACTAGTTCACACTCTATTGTTTCAGACATCTTCCAAGCTTCAAAATCACTCATCTCCTACCATATGAAGCTAAAGTGAATAATACCCTGATGGAGAACTTTGGATAAATTGGAATATCTGATCTTGTGCATATAGGATGCTCTTTGCAGAGACCTGGATCAGTGGGAAGGAGGGTGTCTTATATGTGATTGTAAAAAGGGTCTAGACAGAGATACTATTGCAAGGGTCCCATGGGTGGAGGTAAGAGCTCTCCTCGAGATCTCATGAATTTTCATACTGAGGTGGCGCTGCTCTCTGGCTGTAACTTATTTCTTCTGTGTGTGAGCTCTAAAAAGTAGGGAGGTGATCATCCTGTTGTGTGGGTTGATGGGAGTTATTCTAAGGCTCTTCCATTTGAGTCTGCTGTGGGTGGAAAATCTGACAAGTCAAATTGTGCCCTGACTGGATGAATTTACAACATCAAAGCTTCTTTATTCAACATACCAGAAAATCTATTGTTTCAAGTGATACTATTATTGAAGTCATATAAGGAAGCCTATGTTGCATGCATATTAGATAAAACCTTTGTACAGTGCAAAACTTTGTAGTGATATATTTTGCTAATATTTGAAGTGTTTTCTTCCACTTCTAAGATCCAAATATACAATGCACATAACCTATAAAATTACAATATAACTTCACGGCGCTCTCTCTAAAAAAGGTTATGAGAAATCCCTAAGCTCAGAAAGATTTCCTTCGGTGAAAACTATTAAGTCTCTGCATCTGAAATAATTTGAATAGGAATAGTTTTTCGTCCCATAAAAAATATCAGTCCCCATTTTTTTACCATATTCTTCATCTCATGGATCTATTTGCAGAGTAGTAGAGAGTTCTAATAATTCTATAGAATCTAGATTTGCACGACAATATTTTTTCTAGAGTTTTATCTTCATGGATTTTTTGTTATGGGTCTGTTTAAATTTGAATATTATGTTGCCTTCATGATCACTAATCAAACTCATCACCACTACTACACATGGGATCATCACCAGGAGCTACATAAACATCATTTGGCTTAGAGTCCGAGGACTCCTCAAACTCCTCTCCAACCTCAATATCAGTGCTAGTAGTAGCATGAGAAACAACACTACACTTAGCAGAACTAGAAGAACACATTTTCCAAACTACACTAGAACTACTTCCTTCGCGAATCACCATGTGCCATGCTTGGTCTCGGTGGTTCGCTTCCTCAACTCCTAGTTCAACTACCATATCTTCATTGGAACCAACACCCCAAACTCCACTAGACAACGATTCACCATTTTGTACTAGTGATTCACCATTTGTACTGGTGATTCGCCATGATTTTACAAGATAATATAATATCGTGAGATATTCGCCAAAAAAAAATATATATACATATTATATTATTAATAAAATCGCCTTCCATTTTTCCTGTGTTTCATGGGGATTCGCCCATTTATTATACATATAAATTTAGGGGTGTTCTTAAAATTTTCCCTACTTGGGATATAGATTCTTTTATAACATAAGTAATTAGTTAGGGTTTCCTTTTCATTTCATAGGGGAAAAAATTCAGTTAGGGTTTATATTCTAGGGTTTTTCCTTTTGCTAGAGTTTACAAACCCTAGATGCTAAGAACTATCACTTACAAACTATAAATTTTCACAACTACAAAAGAGATTTAGTTGCAAAAACCTATATTTTTAATGTATTGAATACTTGTCATGATAGGAATTGTAAATTTTATGCAAACTCTAGAAACTTAATAGCCATTAAGACTTGTCATCCATGCATTGCAAAATACTGAAAAACCCTAATGAAACTATTTGATTACAAAACCTAGTCTTTATATGAAACATAACATCAAACTCACTATCTCTAATTCATGCAAACATTTTTCATGATCATCACCATGACCTAAAGGACTTAACATCATAATAAATTGACATAGGTCATGAAAAAATATATATGTACCTTTTAGAATTTTACCTATCCTTTTTTGCAAAGATCTGGTTTTGACATTTATTGAATTCATTCAAAAGAGACAACATCATCTCAAACTCAAGCAAATATGGGCTAATCCATTCACAATGGTTCAATGATTTAGTCTTTAAGCTATGATATGAACCAGGTCATCACATGTCTTTCATCTATATTTTTCATTCACTTAGAGATGATTCACACTTCTCTTTATTGATCGTTATTGTCAGATGTTGTCAAGCCTTAAGAAGTTGTTTGCAATACTATTAAATCATTCCACATTTGATTACTAATATGAGAAAATAATGTCATATGTCAAAATTCCATTTTGTAGGTTACGATCTTTCTATCAGTGACATCATATAGAAAATTCATAGTCATTGATATGCCAAGATTCATTGTCAATGCCATTTATCAATGTCACTGTTAGATATTGTTGTCAATACATAATTGTCACATTAGGTTAATGTTTCTTGATAATCAACTCACCGTCATCATTCTTTTGTCATTCTTGGGATCACAATATCATTGTTACTTGGATCACTGTACTAATAATAACATAAAGAGTATGTAGGTTATGGTTATATATTAGTCACTATGATATGATGTCCAACAAGCTAGAAAATGTAACCATATGTGAGATATAAAAGTATAGGGAAATGTCATCAAGGTCAAGCAAGGCTACACATAAATAGGAGCGATGCCAAAGTACAGGATCAAAGAAAGTGTTATAAAAATGGCACTATACAAAATTTGATGCTAAATAAATATAAAGAAATTATATGCCACCACAGAATGTGATCAATATTTCTTCACAAAGCGAGGTTAATATGTCATCAGAAAGTGAGAGCCTCGAGCCATCAAAATTGTTGAACCATTGTAAAGAAAGCAAGTCACGGA
This sequence comes from Pinus albicaulis, assembly GCA_034641835.2. Taxonomy (NCBI): domain Eukaryota; kingdom Viridiplantae; phylum Streptophyta; class Pinopsida; order Pinales; family Pinaceae; genus Pinus; species Pinus albicaulis. Next base: position 746,780,362 of record CM076573.1, on the reverse strand, counting down.
GTATGATCAATAAAAAAATATTGTGGTGTGGGTCATAAGAACAACATAATGAACCAATGTTTTAAAGATGTGATCCATTGATGTATATATATGAGCCACTAATGTATATATGCAATCTACAATTGACATAAAAATATTATAACGTAGATGCCATATATTATAGATCAAGACCATGTAGTATGTGTGGGCTTCTTAGAGAGAGTTTCTTATTCTAATACGAGCTACATATTAATAGATTTGATTCTTCAAGCCATTTTAAAGTGAGCTATTGAGAATATAAAGGCTACTATAATCGATTCATTGAGCATCACATTGATGCGAGCTACTTTCATTAATGCAAGTTACACAGAGTAAAGAGAAATTCATAGTGTAGAACAATCATTTATTTATATACGATCCTTCATAGATTTGTAATATAACGAGTCTTTGAGCCTGATCACTGAGATCTGTACTCCAAGAAATTTGATGTACATTGCAATCCACAGGAAAAGAGCCACACCGTAGGGTATAAGCGAACCACAAAAAAATATTGGAACCACATAATCAATGAGCCATAGAACTTATGCAAACCCTTCCATAGGAGGTTTAGATGTTCATGTATAACTAAACTTCAAACATTGATCAATTTAAGATAGTACAGAGATAGGAGGCTTCAAATTTTGACTTCTATCCATTATTTTATTTGCTGATTAGAGACGAGTAAGCTTCAAATCCGTATTAATGTCACATGTCCATTTTCTTTGATCTTGGATTCCAAATAGATAATATATGTTGCCATTTTGTATTTTTTAGAATAATTCTTCAAATGCCAACAAAAGGTGATATTTAGGACTGCTTGTTCAAATCTTAGCTCTAATACCATGTTGAGAAATCTGGAGGCTTTAAGTATTAAGGTTGATTTCTCTAACCATGGTAATTATTTGTGAGTTTTTTGGTTTATTATTATTTATTTTCATGTGTTTTATTCATCAAACAATTACCAAAACATAAACATAAGGATAATAGAAAGACAATGAACAAAAGATATAGGCTCCAAGCCAGGGAAAAACCCTTGCAAGGGGAAAACCTAGAAACTCTCTTCTTCTTATAGAATCCACTACAAGGAAAATACCCTCTAGCAGATGTTTTTGAGGAACCACTTATAAAAATACCTCAGACATCCGTTTCTAGTGGAAGTTCCTAGAGGAGGTTGGCGGGCTGAGGTTTTTGCAGATGTATTTCGTCCAGTGCTCCCATCACCGTACAATGCACCGGTTCGTTCAACACGAGAAAGCACCAGTGCAGTTAAAACATTGGCACACCGGACACCATGCGCTCCATACACACCTGCTTGGTGCATTGTATTTCTATAGCGCACAGGTACTTTACATAACCTCCGCACCAACGCCTCATAAAAAGCGCACGAAAACCGAAACCGTCTGGGTCCCCTTAAACGCACAGGATCGCCAATGCACCGGATTGCCCTGAAATCCCCGCGCCCTGGCACAGGGTTAAATAAATAAAAAATTGCGGCCAAAAAGCTGCACAAAATATAGGCACACCAGACACCGTGTGCTCCTAACACACCCGCCTGGTGCATCATATTCCTGTAGAGCACCGGTTCCTGACATCTCTTCTACACCGGTGCTTCAGAAAACGTGTGCGAAAATAGAAACCGCCCGGTGTGGAATAAATCAAATTCACTGGGGCGCCCATAAACCCCACGCACCGACAGAGGGTTAAATAAAAAAAATTACAGCCAAAAAACTGCACAAAACATTGGCACACCAGAAATCATGCGCTCTGTACACACCCGCTCGGTGCCTTATCTTAAGGAACTACACTGGTGCGTGTCAAATTGCCAGCACCGGTGTGTCATAAAAAGCGTGCGAAAAAACAAACCGCCTGGGGCGGAATGACGGAAACACACTGGGGAACCTATAAACTCTACACACCGGAACAGGGTTAAATTAAAAAAAAAATTACAGCCAAAAAACCGCACAAAACATTGGCTCACTGGACACCGTGCCTAGTGTGTCATATTACTGTAGAGTACAGGTGCGTTACAACTATGCCTCACCAGTGCCTCATAAAAGCGTGCGAAAACAGAAACCACCGGGGGCAACATAGTGCAAATGCACCAGTACGCCGATAAAAACCCCGCGCATTGGAATAGGGTTAAATAAAAAAAAAATTATGGTCAAAAAACTGCATTTTTCACTTTTGTCAGTGCTACAAAGCTCTCAAGTACTGGTGCAAGTTATCCTTGTTTGAGCCGCCCTGACATCCGTGCTCCCATTGCACTCATTGCACGGACTGCTGCTATGCATTTCCACCAATCTTCAGCTTGAATTTTGTAAAACGGTGGAAAATTTTTCTTTTGCAAATTCTACAGCCAATATGCCTCTTCGATGGGTAAATGTACTGGTATTTTTCTTGTTTTCCATAATTAGGCCTTTTAGCGGATTAAAATTTCAAAAAACCTTAAAATTAACTATTAAAAAAAAAAAATTGTCGCGCGGTGTGCTCGATCCATTCAACTCGCACCAGTTTATAGTGCTGCCTATAAATTTACTGGTCGCACCTCCACTGGTGCTAACGGTATCCGCACTGGTTCCGGAGCGGTACCGATAGGTGCACCATGTTATTTTAAAAAAATTTAAAAAGTGCGGTGTGGTCGTTTACCAGGCCGCACTATTGAGAATGTGGTATCGCGACAACATGGTGCGTTGACAGAATTATCCGCCTCGGGGCACGTAATGTTGTTAGAGCACCGCATACCACAATTCGACATTGTCAACGGTTCGGCTTGGTAAACCGGTGCTAAGGGTATCTGCACTGGTTCTGGGGCAGTACGAAAGGCGCACCGTGTTATTTTAACTTTTTTTAAAAAGAGCAGTGCAGTCGGTTACCTAGCCGCACCGTTGACCTAGTTGAATAGTGGTGATGTGGTGCGTTGATCCAAATAACCACCCCAGGATGGCTATTTTTGTTAGCGCATGGCTTAGCTTATTTTCCTGCGTCAACGGTGCAGCCTTTTAAAGTACCACACCAATGACTATGTACAGTGGCCGGAGGGCGGTGCGTTGACTTAGCTATATGCCCCGAGGCATATAGTGTAGTTAGTGCACCACCCTCCTAACACCGCACGTAGTCAACAGTGTGCTAAAAACATTTTCTAAAGCACTGCCCCCGGTATGTTGAATATCATTAGGTGCTGCATCCCCGGTGCTCTCTGTTGAAAGACTCATCGGGACAGGTGCATGACTGTGTTTTTGGCACACCAACTGTTGTTTTATTTATTTTTCAAAAAATATTTATATACATATATTTCTAAATACATGTGTCATTTAATAAAAAAATTGTGTTTAATATGTCAATCATTCAAAGACGTGAAAGGAGAGAAGAGGGGCAACAACAACAACAACAGGTGGAACAATATAACATGATTCGCCTGTGGGAGGCAAGAGAGAGGGAGAGAGATGCATACCCTTGCCCTATACAGCAGCGATGCAGGGGCTCTTAAGGCAGGTAGGCCTCGTCAAGTTCTATGAGGAGGTTAATTTCGTAAAGTCCCATAGTTTGTTTTTGAGACTTCTTATTCAAAGGTGGAATGCCCAGCAACAGGCTTTTCAAGTTGGTATCAACCAGTGGTACATGCCCATTGAGGAGGATATATACTTTATTACAGGGCTATCAAGGAGAGGGGTGGATTTTCCCTCATTCCCCGAGGTTCCAACTAGCTCTGTAGTAGGGAGTCAGCTAGTTTACTCCCAGAGATACATAGAAGCAAATTTAGTATATCCTGCAGATTTTCGAGTCGCTGGAGGGCAGTTACATATTGGTGCGTTTGGTCATGAGGAGGTCTAGTGTCTCTCACTTATCATTTCGACCATTTCGCACAACACCAGTGATGGGCAACACATTAGTTGCTCACTTTTATATTATTTTGATTCTTTAGTACAGCAGCCATGACTTGTCAGTTGGTTTGCCATTTTTTTGCGGCAGTTCTGTACAACATTAGATAGATGTCGTGCTCATGCACAAGGGAGGGTCAACTTCCCTTTTGCTTCAGAGCTTTTTTGTTTATTTTTTGAGAGGTTTCTAAAGACGAGGCCTAGTTTTCTTCGGCAGCCGCATAGGTCGATTACTGAGGCACGTATGCACATGTGGGGGCAGATGATGCCCAAGAGGGAGGAGACTCTGTTTCCAACGAGGATATCAGATGACGCACTGGAGGTGCTGGCCAATGTTGATGAGCATCCCTTCATTATGGTCCCTTGTCCTTATGTGGGGTTGGATTGGCAAGGGTGTGCTAAGATCCTCTTCACAGCTGATGAACCGTCAGATTATAGAGGTAATATAATTTTTTTACTTAAATTTATTCTAACATGTTCTTTAACTTGTTTTTATTAAATTGTGTAATGAAATTGTCTAATTATTGTTGTGTACTTGTATATATTTTGCAGACATTGGCTCTTTTGATGGCGAGGAGATGCCGCCACCACCACATGATCCAAGTGTGGATCCTGATGACGATGAGGGCATGCCAGATGCCGAGGATCATTAGGAGGCCGGTGCAGAGATACCTGCTCCTGCTAGTGCGTAAGTGCGCGATCGACTTAGTTATGCTAGATACAGGATGGAGTTGGGCGACCAACTCATTACATTTATTGTTGAGGCGGGCATAAGGCTCGCTCATTATAGAGACACAGAGGCCGATGATAGGATATTTAAGGCATGTCGCATGACATGTACTTCCTGATGCGGCATGTCGTAGGAGTTACGACAGCTTTTACGTGAATAACGAGGACTGTTTCATGTTACGATCGAGCCGCGGCACGTGATGGACAGTCTGTGAGGCACATCATACCATCATCTCATGATCGTTCACCTCGCGCCACGCGAGATGAGCATGAGCTTCCACTAGCATCTAGCAGCAGTCATCATGGAGATGAGGCTAGACCATCGGCCACGTCCAGGCAGTAGCCTGCAGCACCCATCGGTACTTATGATCATGAGCAGGAAACATTGACTCATGAGCAGGCCTCCACTAGTACTGATATTGATGTTGTACTACCACCAGCTGATCCATGACATTTATATTACAGTTGTATATTTTTAACATTATTCAGTTATATATATATATGTGTGTGTGTGTGTGTGTGTGTGTGTGTGTGTGTGTATGGTCCATGTATTTTATGTTCATGTTGCAGTTGTACTTAATTTACATGTTGTTGATCATCATGATGTGTATGTTGTTAGGTCATGTTAGATATGTTCATTTAATGTGCAACTTCCAGATAGATGTGTATGTGATAGCATGAGCTATTTTACATGAGATGTCTATTTGATGTTTGTGTTGTGATGATGTTAATATATAATGTTAATTGTGTTTTTTTAGATGATCATGATCACGATGATGCAGTTAGCGATTTTGAATGTGTTTTTTAGTCAAACATGATGTTTGTACGATGGTTATCATGAACGTGATGTTTATTAATTAATTTAATACTAAATGATCATGATATTGTAAAATTGTAATATTTGTAATTCTAATTGTATTTAAAATTCTAAAATTGTAAATGTAATGGTATATATGTAAATTTGTAAAATTGTAATTGTAATTGTAATTTTTTAATTTGTAAAATTGTAATTGTAATTGTACGTGAAATTGTAAAAATATAATTATAATTCTAATTCTAATTATAATTGTAATTGTATGTAAAATATTTGTAAAATTTTAATTGTATAATGTGAAATGAATTTATTAAAATTTTTAAATTTGTAAATTTGTAAATTTTAAATAATTGTAAACTAATAAATCTAGAACAATATGATTTATTGTAACATAATAAAGTTAGAAAATAATGCAAATAAATTCCTGTACTTTAGAATTATCATTATTTTATTATGATCTTAGATACAAAAAAAAGAATTAATTTATACTGTACGCCATTGTTTTTGAGATCAACACAATTGCAAATTATCAAGTGAATTATTGATTTTAACATTAACACAATGCAAATTAACAATTATTTCAAAATACATATTATATTAATATTTCGAAAAACCCATCTTAAAAGGTATAAATATTGATGAAATAACACATGTACCATATCAGTCTCAGTTCTCATGATCACCCTCATTATCTTCTAGCTCGCATGGCATGATAGCTCTATTGTTCTCAAAAATATGTTTTGATCTAGCGTCATGTGTCAATATGAACCACCAATCCCTATCCAACACATCTGGGTAAAAAAACACCTAGTTGCAGTGTTTAGGGAAAACATAGGGCTCCTTAGCTTCATCCCACATCTTTCTAGAGTTGATACATATCAGCCTACAATCGCAATATTCCTTTAAATTATTCCGATCAAAGGTGTCCCACCACTTGCACCTAAAAATAACACAATGGAAAGAAGAAAAACCCACTTCAATGATCTCTTGTATCTTTCCGACGTAATCTAACGTCCCTCATACTAGGTTTTGATCACGGTGGCTAGATCGACTAGATTGATCAAACTCGACTTCCACTCCACAGACTTGTGTGATGTTTCCAACATCGGCATTTTCTGTGCGAAAATGGTGTCCATATGCCCACATAGATGGGAACAAATGCACCTATTATAAAAAAGTTAAAAAAATCATAGTGGCATGTGTCTTATAAATAATAATCCAACAGTTAAAATATGAAATGTATATGTCTTAATATAATTTTCAAATTTACATATAAATTATAAATATTATTACCGAGTTGTTGCACCCAATCCCTACGTTTAGCGCATCCTCTTCAGCACACGGGTAATGACTGGTAGCACCGTATTTCTCTTTGACTTGGTCAGCAACCCAACTATTGGGGCATATTTTTGGCATATTTTCTTTTAAATGATCGGGATAAGGCACACTTCTACCATTCAACCGTCTGAATTCTTTCCTGTCACTATCCCATTTCAACCTATTTTGTTCGTACAATGCAACCCACGGTTGTGTCGCTTTAGAATTGTAAAGAACGAATTTATTGATTGCTTCAATTTCTGCATTCACTGATGAAATCAAACCAACATTATATAGTACTTGAAGATCAAAATATACATTATATCGAAGTTCAACATGAATATTAATTACTTTTTGTAAATTTGAAAAATTATAAGTCGCTTACTCTTTATCAAGCACTTTTTTCCACTTGTTTGGAGCAACTCTCCTTCTCTTTTGTCTTCATCCATTTCATCATACCAAATCACCGCACCTAGTTTGTTGTCGATCTGCTTGATGTACTTACTAGCATAATAGAAAGACTCATACGATATTTACCCCTCTTCCATAGACCCCTCTGGTTTTTCCCTTTGTCGAACAAAACCTTTCAATTTATTCATGTAACTCTCTAAGAAGAACATCCAATGACAAGAAATAACCCCAACTAATTCAACCTCATCTACCAGGTGGATTAGAAGATGAACCTGTAAGTCCATGAAACTCATCGATAGTTCCTTCTCAAACATAAAAACAATCTCAACTATCTCTTGACGCCATCGTGGAATGCTAGCCACATGAATCTCCTTTGACGCGATCCAACGTACAAATGAAGATAATTTAGATATGGCACGTCCTAGGTCTTGAGGGAATTCATGTTTCACACACCCACACACAAACAAAGGATAATTACACTGCAAAGTTATAAACACGTGCAATAATATACAAAATTAGTTATGTTTTATGATCCCCGCATGGGATAAAATTTATTAATATAACAAATAATAAAATCATTCTTTTGACAATATACGTACTCTTAGAATCTTCAAATGGTCATGCGATTTCAACCCCGACAAATGGCCATCCATGGTGAAGCAATGCCGTAGTGAAGACCTATATGAAGTTGGCACTCTCACATCCATTATAACTTCCTTTGCCAAAGATATATCATCTTTTTTCAAAATCCATGGGACATCACCTTCTTTGAAAAGACATGAATTAGAGGGACCAGCGCTTGCCTCTGATCCCGTACTTTCTAATCGTCTTGGCCAATGTTTCTTTTTAGTTTTTGAAGTAATAAGATCTTTCCTAACAGCCAATGTGTCACTTTGTTTTGATGATATGTGCCGCCATAAAGAAGATGAAACATTTTTAATTATATGCATGGGATCTAATAAGTGGGCAATCTTAAGATGCTCCCAATATGTGAGGTCATAAAATATAGATTTCCTTTTCATCCCAATGGGAAATTTCTCAACATAGGTGTCGAAGAAATCTGGATCATTGAACATAGGCTCCCCATTTGAATCGAACATTTCTATGAACTCCTTCTCCTTCTCTCTCTCATATGCTCTAAGCCATTTAGCTGGTGTCATTATTGGAGGCCTTTGGGTTCTCTCTCGTTTACCATTGAAAGCGAATGTTGCTCTTCTGTAAGGGTGTTCTTCTGGTATGAATACCCTGAAGCAATTATACACTAGCTTTCGTAGGTCCTTGGACCATCTAGCTTTCAGAGAAGGTCCACAACATTTACATCCAAAATACCCTTTTGTTGCAAGACCTGCGAGATTATATTTGTATACATTAATTAATATGCATGGCAAGTTAAAGAATATCATGAAGATCAGAAAAATATTACAACGACTTAAATAACTAATATGTGAAAGAATATTGTTACATATATGAACAAATCAATAAATTAAACATTTAATTTACCAGAGCAAACTCCTAAGCCTGGATAATCATGTGTCGTGTAAGCACATATGCCATACAACGTTGAACTCCTCTCTGCTGCGATGGGTCTTGATACATCGTATACATTTATCCCATCCCATAATTCCTTCGATTCATCTACCAGTGGTTGTAAGTAGACATCCATATTCTTCACTTGTCTTCTACCAGGGACTATGAGAGCCAACATAAGATGTTCATTCTTCATGGACAACCATGGGAGGATATTGTTATTGATCACTACTATAGGCTAAATATAATAGTTGGTGTTCTAGAGGGAATATGGGTTGACGCCATCCATGGCTATGCTGAGTCATAGACTTTGTATTTCATCCTGAATTTTTCGGGCCATGTATCCTCTATATGTTTCATGGTTATTGAATCAGTTGGGATTCACATAACTCCCAAATCACTTCTATGTGAGGCATGCCATCCCTGCAACATAGCTAATTCTTTGCAATGAAAAAGCCTTTGAATCGTTGGGATTATAGGCATGTGCCTCAATATCTTAAAAGGAGGACCAATACATGATTTACCCTTCTTTTTTTATTTATCATACCTATCATGCCCACACTTCGCACACATCTGTGTCTACATATTATCACTATTATAGAATACAATCATTTGGACATGCATGATATGATATGTACTCAACATAACATTTACCTCTTCGCATTCTCGGAGCAGAACATCATCACTCGGAAGAACCTTATCTTTGAATAACACAATAGTTGGTGATCATGGAAAAATATATTAATAAATGTACATTAATGTTGATATAATTAATGCACCTTCATAAAATTTACCATTTGTAATGTTCATTTCAGTGTACGTTATATTTCAAATTTATATAAGGGAGTACTGCCATGGTAACTTACCTCAAAAGTTCGAAGAAAATGCATTCAACAAAGCCAAACTTTTCTTTCAATTTATACAGTAACATCATTGTCCCGAATTGGGTAGACTTTGACTAACCGCTAGGTCCAAAGAGAGGGGTGGTGGAAGAAAATTTAAGGCTTTCGAAAAAGGTGACAACAATATGAGCATCATCCCCTAGCTGATCATCATTTTGGAATGCATCTAATAACATTGTCTCCATGGCAGTCGTATCCCTTAAGTAATCATCCATGCCAACCTCTATTTGATTGCCTCCATTGCCATGTTGTGAAGAACTACTATTGTTGTAGTCATTCCTAATTTGTGAATCTGGATGTAGCGGGAATTGAATGGGTGGTTGATTCAACCATTCTTGGTATCGTTCCTCTCCTATTTTTTCTCTTAATTCAGTCTTCTCTCGATTTGACATTGTCATGGGGTGCAACGGAAGATGGTAGGTAGGTCGTTCATCATCACTAGAATCCTAATAATTACAAAAAAAAGAATTGAACATGATTAGTACAAAATATATGATATCAATTAGTAACCACGTTGACAATATTGTATGATTATAAATTGGTTTGACGTTGAAATAATAACATATTAATCAATATATATACCAAAAAATTATAATTATAATTACCATCATTATCCCGGGGTTGTGGCTAGAAGATGCAATATTGTTACAATTAGCAGGGTGAAGCGGCTGTCCATTTTCATCTACCAAATGCACCTTGCAGTATGAAACTCCTAATAAGAACTTCTGACATTTTGGAGCAGTTTGAATATTTTGTGCATCTGAACTCAATGTTGAATCTGCATGAACCTGCAAATTTGTATACATTATAAATTTAATTAAGTTGTGCATGATTGACTGCATGGATAAAAAACATAAATTCAATTAGATAGTGAAAAAATAAAAAAAATCTGAAGTAAATATTACGTCTCCAGATGGATAGGGAGAACTCCGTGATTGACTTTGAGAAATATTATGGAACGAGCTTGATTTTGAAGAATTGTCCATTCCATATAATATATGATATTTTCTCCCTGCATTTGAGAAAAAAAACAATAAATTTTGGTGCACAAACCTAAATTTAATTTCGGTGCGTAATGTACACATAACTGCACTGGTGCGTTTTTGGTATTGCGCACTGGTGTCATTTTATAACCCAATGCACCGGTGCGGTTTTATTAAAGGATGCACCGGTAAATGAATAACCGCAAATTAAAAAAGCGCAACCCTATTTTCTTTAAGTGAAAAAAAAAGCGATAAATTGAAAAATGGGCGGCAAATTTTTTTCGAAAATCTAATTTCATAAAACATTTCTTTAAATAATAAACACTTTTCATTATTTTTACAAAAAAATTCAGCCAGAGATTTGTAGGAAACATAACTGGAGCAAACAGAGCACGAGAGCACTATGGAGCAGGGAAATACGTTCGAACAGAAGTATTCAGACAATCATAATTCCAAACCTCTAGTGATTCAAACCTTGTACCATAGAATTTCAAATGATGTGAGTAAAGTTTATTGTTTTATTGTACTTTTTTCTGCAGTTTTTTTTATGTAGTAAAAGAAAAAATCAAATTCTATTGTTTTTTTTTAACTTTTTTCTGCAGTTTTTTTTACCTTTTCTGCAGTTTTTAGAAACAAAATAAAAAAAGAAATCCATTTTTAGAAACAAAACCCTAGATTCTTTTTGTTTCTGCCCTTTCTTCTCCCTCTTTCTATAATTTCAGAATTAGGGCTTTTCAATTTAGATTTATAGGATTTGTATAGTCATAAGACATCCAATTCACAGGACAACTTGCATAGTTGGATCCCAATCCATGTTAGCCCTTGCATCAATCTAAAAAAAAAATATTTTTTTCGTTGGTGCGCCCTACAAAACATAGCACACTGATGCATTCTGTTATACCAGTGCATCGCGAAAGTACAGTGATAAAAAATAAAAAAATAAAAAAAAATTTTATCAGTGTGCCATATGTAACATATGGCACTGGTGCACTATTTCATTATGGCACACTACAAACATGTTTTTTTACAAAAAAAACCATTTTAGAAACAAACCCTACATTTTTTTTGTTTCTGCCCTTTCTTCTCCCTCTTTTTGTGATTCTAGAATTAGTGATTTTCAATTTATATTTATAGGTTTTTTATTGCTAAATATAAGCCTAAGACATCGAACCCACAAGAGGACCTGCATAGTCGGATCTCAATCCATGTCGACCCTTGCGTAAATTTAAAAAAATAAAATCGATGCGCCCTGTGTAACAGATCGCACCAGTGCGCTCTATTATCCCACCGCATCGTGCAAGTACTGTGATAAAAAATTAGAATTTTTTTTTTTTCTTAGTGCGCCATTTGTAAAATATGCAGTCGGTGCACTATTTCATTATGGCGCACCGCGAACGTTCTGTTTCAAAAAAACAAACTTTCAAAAAATACAAACCTTACATTCTTTTTGTTTCTTCCCTTTCTTCTCCCTCTTTTTGTGATTTGAGAATTAGGGCTTTTAAATTTAGATTTATAGGGTTTGTATTTCTAAATATAGACCTAAGACATCCAACCAACAGGATAATTAGCATAGTCGGATCCCAATCCATGTGGGCCCTTGCATGAATTTAAAAAAAAAACTGATTTTTTTATTGGTGCTCCGAGCGTAACATGGTGTACTGATGCTCTGTATTGTACAAGAACACCACATAACACTACTACATTTGGCGGAAGTCGGAGCACTTGGTTCCGACGCTTTTGACCAAATGTCGGAAAATTCCCAGTTTTCCATCACTTAGGCCCCGTCGGCCCCATCACAGAGCGTTTTATAGAAAAGTGTCGCAATACCGACACTTAGAAAAGTGTCGCAACTGCGACGTTTGGAGGAATACGTCGCAATTGCGACAATATGGCCAAAAGCGTCGCTATTGCGACGATAATGCAAACGTCGTAAGTGCGACACAATGTATAATTGTCGCTATTGAGACGATAATGCAAACGTCTAGAGGCCTTCGTCGCAATAGCGACGCTTTTTCCGCCGTCGGTATAACAACACTTATATGCGCGCTAAATAAAAATACAAAACTTATATGCGCGCTACATAAAAATGATTTTAATGTTTCGTATCCGTCGCAATAGCTACATTAACGTCTGATATCACGTGCGCATTTGCCCTCCGCTCTTGCAGAACAGCATTCGCGCTCAGCATTCGCCCTCAGCTCTTGCAGAACAGCAGATGCCCTCAGTGTTCGCCCTCAGCTCTTGCAGAACAACATTCACCCTCAGCTCTTGCAGAACAGTATTCGCCCTCAGCTCTTGCAGAACAGCATTCGCCCTCAGCTCTTGCAAAATGGTAAGTTCTTACTGCAGGCCCTTCCTCCTATAGTAGGGTTGACTCTATTTGAGTTTTTTTGGTCAATTCCATTGGATTTTGTTAGGCTGTAGGGTTCTCTCTAGATGTCAAGAATAAAGATTCAATACCCTCTATTATCTTCATCACCCAATACAAGATTTAAATTTTTCCCAAAGAAACGCTTATTAATTTGGCAGCCATTATTTCTCCCTGCTTCAAAAACCCTACATTTAAATGAAAACAAGCATTGCATTTCAACTACAAAAATCTATTAGTGTTAAAATGTACATGTGTGCTACATTAACGTCTGATATCACGCGCGCATTCGCCCTCCGCTCTTGCAGAACAGCATTCGCCCTCAGCATTCGCCCTGAGCTCTTGCAGAACAGCATACGCCCTGAGCTCTTGCAGAATAGCATTCGCCCTGATCTCTTGCAGAACAGCATTCGCCCTGCATTCGCCCTTAGCTCTTGCAGAACATCATTCTCCCTGCATTCACCCTCATCTCTTTCAGAACAGCATTCGCCCTCAGCTCTTGCAAAATGGTAAGTTCTTACTGCAGGCCCTTCCTCTTATAGTAGGGTTGACTCTATTTGGGTTTTTTTGGTCAATTCCATTGGATTGTGTTAGGCTGTAGGGTTCTCTCTAGATGTCAAGAATCAAGATTAAATAACCTCTATTATCTTCATCACCCAATACAAGATTTAAATTTTTCCCAAAGAAACGCTTATTAATTTGGCAGCCATTATTTCTCCCTGCTTTAAAAACCCTACATTAAAATGAAAACAAGCATTGCATTTCAACTACAAAAATCTATTAGTGTTCAAATGTACATGTGTGCATCACTTGTGTAGGGTATTCCTTTTCCACTTTCACATTATCCAAGAATGTGTGCGGTATAGTTCATATTTTTTGTGATTTAGATTGCCTTGAAAAAGGAAAGGTAAATTATTTCCCATGGAAAAAGAAGGTTTTCCATTTTTATAGGTTGTTTGGACTTACGTGGAAAAATTTATGGTATGCCTTTCATATTATGTAGTTTTAATTTGAATTAACAGATTATTCTACATGAAAATATAATTACCTATGTGATGTCCTTCATCACTAATTAAAATTATAGGGTTTCAATTTCCTAGACTCTAACTCATCCGATGCTAAATTCTAGGTTCTCATTGGTGGATCACTCTTCCATTGATTTCCTTTCCCTCTGGATCTTGTCATACTTTAAAAGTCATCAATGATACATATATTATTTCATGTATCCCAAAAGGCTTTATAGTAGAACATATTGTGAAGTTTTTTTGACACTTGAGTATTCTTTTTAGAACTACAACGCGGTCTATGTTATCGAGTTATATACCAAGCAACTTGTCCTTAATAACCACACTATGAGGTAGGTTCAACCAGTTTGAACTTGTTGGGACATAGCATATGAAGTTGTGTGATGAGTCCATATCACAGGTCTATTATGGTGAAAAAAGTGAAGACACGTAATGATAGTTATTATGTTAAAATTACTAGAAACATTTTCGAAATTATCCATGCTATCAAGATGTCAAAATTCCAGGCATTAGGTGTCAATACTCGTAGCTAATAGATGCGGTCTATGTTATCGAGTTATATACCAAGCAACTTGTCCTTAATAATCACACTATGAGGTAGGTTCAACCAGTTTGAACTTGTTGGGACATAGCATATGAAGTTGTGTGATGAGTCCATATCACAGGTCTATTATGGTGACAAAAGTGAAGACACGTAATGATAGTTATTATGTTAACATTACTAGAAACAATTTCGAAATTATCCATGCTATAAAGATGTCAAAATTCCAGGCATTAGGTGTCAATACTCGTAGCTAATAGATAATAATAATAATATAAAAAAATCACAACTTTATTCTTGAAATATGATTGTTACACATTGGTAACCTAGTTCATGAGTTACTATCACCCAAAGATTGCAAAACAAACTTAAAATATAAATTAAGCCAACATGAGAATCCAACTAAGGGTTTCTCGACAAAATCATGCCATAACCTGGCATTTTGAAACCCAAATTTGAATCCATCATAAGTAATACAATGCAAACTCGGATGGATTTTCAATGCATGTTTGCATGCTACACTTATTCTCTGTCTAGATATCATTTTTTAAATGGAACCATTAGTCAAGCCCACAATCCTTTTTATGTGAAAAATTTCAGCTCTATTTGAGCTCTTTTTTGCTCCACCACCTCCATAAAGCAGTGTTACACGGGGTCTCGCCCCCCCACCTAGGGGTCTATATTCCTCGCCCCCTCGCGCTCCGGGGTCTTGGGGACTTCTAGGGGATGTTTCCCTCACGCCCCCTCACATCCCCTCACCGCCCCTTTTATTTTATGGTTTCGTGTTAAAAGTTGATGTGCCACTTAGCATATTTGAGAATCCAAGTGATTATGATTCAGATGGTGACATGGTTGATCTTGATATATTCGTGCAGAAGTTGGATGCAGAGACTAGTGGGGCATTAACTTGAGCATTTATGCTCATTTATCAGTATGATGATATCATTTGATATTCATATGTTGTGTTTTATGTTTTATGTTTCAGACATAACTTATTTGCGTTTCAGTTTTATGTTTCAGACTTGAGTTGTAAACTTCAGTTTAAACTCTATTTTGAATCTTGATATAATATGTCATATGATATCTTAAACTTTATTTTCATTGTACATTATTAGTAGTTACATTAATGATTATATAGTTACAAACTTACAAACTTAAATGCATGATTGTATGATGTATGTTTTAAATTTTAACTTTTAAATTTGTTTCAATTATATGATTCATCATTCATCGATTTGTAATTTTATCATTTATGATTTATCTTTCATGATGCAAGTGTATGATGACTGTATATACATTCCTTGCAAAATTATAGTTACATTTTAAATATTAAATTTTATAATTTTTATGACCCCGACGTCCCCCCACGTTTCCTGAAAATTGGTAGGGAGCTTTTGCATAGGCCGCTCCCGCGCTCCCTCGTCCCCTCGCTCCCACCTCCAGGGGACTTGGTGGAACATTGCCATAAACATGTGCAAACATATATCATGATCTTGGAATTCCATTACATATGTATGTGCCAATGTTCCATAATCATGCCCCATCATCAATTTAAGAAATTTCCATTGAATATCAAATTATGGAGGGGGGGAAATTTTTGCTACAACATTTGGCTCAAAATCAGGGACCATCTCCGTATGAGGTGAATGAGAACTATAGATATTTGAAGAAGTAGATTAGTGCCTTTTCCTCTAGCCATGGAGTCATATATAGTCATCCATCACAAAAATTTGTCTTTGTTCATTCTCACCTTGAAAGTTGCAAAAATTCATGCCCTAATTGAAACGACACTAAATTTGAAAGATATAATAAAAATGCAAGCTAGAAATGCCCTATTAATACAAAGGGAAAACCTTCCTACCTACCCTAACTGAGATAAATTTTGATTGAATAGGAAACATGATATTGCCAATGGAGTTGATCCAACAACATGTTAAATGTATGGGACTAAATCATGCATTTGATTTCCAGGGAAACATGCGCATGAAGAGAAAAAGTGCAGAATTAATGGAAAATCCATACATGCCACTTATAAAAACTACACCGAAAGGTCAAAAAATACTTAAGGCCTTAACTTAATTTGAATCCAAAAATGACAAAACAGGATTAGTGAAAATACGAGAGTGGTGTGGGTGAACAACATAAATAAAAAGTGAAGATACCTTTCCCCAAGATGCCTTTGTCACCGTTGTATGAAAACATGTTTTCCTTTCCCTTTATACATGCAAGTGAATGCATTATAGGTATGGTTTTTTCCCAGAATAGGAGAAGCCTACTTAAATATATCATTCGTGGAGTGAATGTTTGGGTGCCTTAATGTGCAATGACATGTTTCCAGGACTGAATTCAATGCAAGGCATATTTGAAACTCTAACTCTGTCTTCCGGTGTCTTATTACAAATTATTTCAGTTTTCATTTTGTGTTTTCAAGTTAGATATTGTTTTCAAGTTTTTACATTTATAATTTTATTGCAATGTGGCAGACTGATCAGAGCAGTGCAGGAACAACCCCGAGACGGGATGATCGCAGAAAGAGGCCAGTGGAAGAACATGTAAAGTGCTAGCATTGCTCTATCTTCAGGTATTTTAGTTATTTACATAATTGAAATAATATTAATTTTGTTCAAATATGCAGACACCTAGCCATGGTACGCCTGGTGATTCCCTCTTTGAGGAAGAGCTTTCTTCATCCCTATCTCTAGTGTTCTTGTTGTGAAAAAAGGCACGAGATGCAAGGTCGGAATTTAATACTTTGATAGACGCGCCTCAAACACCTGAAACAGAAGAGAGGATAAAAAAACTTATGAGCCAGCTAGATACATATCAGGTAATAATAAAAAGTCAAAAGGATATTTTTTTTTGTTCTGCATGAGATGAATTGTGATAGTTTGATTTTTAATTTTTACATTGACTAAACTAACAAAAAGTTCTTTTGTATGTAGCGTTTTCTGGCACATGCTGAACCCGGTGTTGGTGGTAGTGGGACACCAGGGCAAGATATTGCCCAACAACCCTCTCGTACACCTTCTACTCCTTTAGGTGCCAGCCAAGAAACACACCCTGCCCAAGCAGACACCCAGCCAACTGCTGAACGTGTTGGCAATGATGAGGCCGATATGGCCAAATACATTATTGCGTTTCCTGGAGCTACACGTGTCAACTCCATAGGGACCATTAATGGCACGTTGTTGGTGAATGATGAGGGTGTCCCTATAAAGCATGTACAACTCCCAGGTAAATTTTAATATTTTAACTATTTCATGTACTTTATCTAAAACATATTTATCATGAGTTTTATTTTTAAATTAATGATAATATCTTCTTCTTTTTTTGGTTTTATTCTGTGTAGGAAACAATGAGTTCTACA
Organism: Pinus albicaulis; assembly: GCA_034641835.2. Taxonomy (NCBI): domain Eukaryota; kingdom Viridiplantae; phylum Streptophyta; class Pinopsida; order Pinales; family Pinaceae; genus Pinus; species Pinus albicaulis. The sequence goes on along the minus strand of CM076573.1, from coordinate 746,762,482 downwards.
GGATTCTGGAGAGCCATGCGTTGGTAATTTTTGGCCCAACCGTAAATGCAGGTGGAGGAAATTACGAATTCAGCTTTGAAAAAAGAGCTCTAGATTATCTAGAAGCCCTTTTTGAGTCGGCATTTGACGAGCAGGTGGCTCGGGGTAGCTAGGGGATTCTTCAAATATACCGGGGGACACCTATGGGCCTTGGTGCAATTTAACCCTAGATATGAGCGTCCTCTCGCAGTTTCAGAGAGTGAGTGGAGAGCACTCATCCATGACAGAAAATAGAAAAGGGCAAAGAAAGAAGGAAAAATGCCAACTGGACCCGCAAGGTAAATTACAACTTTAATTCAATAGCTTTAATTTTCTTTGTGTCTAAAATAAAAGTGTGCTACGTCATATCTGACTTCAATATTTTGATGCTAGGTTGCATGACACCTCAAAGGAAACCAAAGCTAGGATTGAGAAAAAGGGCCATCACAAGTTCGGCCAGGGTGGCTACTTGAAATTAGCTGCAAGAATTGTAATTAAGTAGCTAAACATCTTATAATTAATTGTATCGCCTTCCAACGTTTTTGTAATCCTATCAGATATGATTAAAAATACACAATCATATGTAATGTAGGGTGATGACTTCGGAATAGAAACTACAGAGGAAGATAAAAATATCACTTTCCGTTTTGGCTATCAAGCTGTAGTTGAACGTCGCAGTAGCTTGGGGCAGGTCCCAAGATCTAGAATGCCTGATAAGGTAAAACATTAACCTTTCAATATTTTTGTTTTCGTCCATAAATTTAATGTCTAAAAACTTTGTTTAAATCAGGGGAGCAACACTACCGACGAGGTAAATAACCCAGTTTTAGAGCCAGATGTAGATGATCCTCTCGTGCAACCTGATCATTGTAGTGAGGACCAGGCCGACAATGCTGCTATCAGTGAGGGCCGTGACGGTAATTAATTTCCACTTATAATTTTTTCTAATTATACCTTGATGATTGTCCTTATAACGTTTTTTGTTTAAATGACAGAGAATGTTTCCCTTGAGGATCTTACCACCAGAGAGGAAGACAGGGCAACAGTCCCAACGACGACAACTGGTGCACCAGGTAAATAATCTCATTGCAATTTTTTTTATTAATATTACCGAACTAGTTCAATGATATTTAAAAGCTGATAATTAAAATTTAATTATTATCTGTTTTTGGAGGCGATGCCCCGTCACTGGATGAGACCAGACATCGTGACAATGCAACTAGGTCAGCGGCGACAGCTGGTGCACCAGGTAAATAATCTCATTGCAATTTTTTTTATTAATATTACCGAACTAGTTCAATGATATTTAAAAACTGACAATTAAAATTTAATATTATCTGTTTTTGTAAGCGATGCCCCGTCACTGGATGAGACCAGACATCGTGACTACGCAACTAGGTCAGCGGCGACAACTGGTGCACCAGGTAAATAATCTCATTGCAATTTTTTTTATTAATATTACCGAACTAGTTCAATGATATTTAAAATTGACAATTAAAATTTAATATTATCTGTTTTTGTAGGCGATGCCCCATCCTTGGATGAGCCGGACATAAGCCGAATATGCAACTAGATCAGTGCGTTGCGAAGGCCGCAGCAGGAAGCGAGCATGATGATATTGATGATGTAATTAGGAGCTTTAAAATAGGAAGCAAAAAAAGAAAATTTGACAATGTAAAAATATTGTATTATTATAAGACAAGCGTTATATACCCCTATTTTTATGTCAAGCATTAATTGCAATGTTTCCTTGCGTACTTTTTGTTGAATTGTTTTTTTATTAGTTATTGAATATTTTTTTTTATGCTCATGAAAGTAAAAAATGAAATATAGATTGAGTATTGGGGAATTGAGAGTGATGTGAGGGGGGCGGGGAGGGGCCATAAGAGCTTCCACCTTCACGTGGTTGGCCCTGTTTAGTAGAGAATAATTTATTGGAGCGATTTAATCTTGGAGCAAACCTCCCTTGATCCAGCGTAGCAACAAAAAAGTCACTATTGACTTAGTTGCTACTCTTTCAGATCGTGGGAGGCTTGTTCCAAGTTCATGCGACTCCAATAAATTGTTCTTGAAACGAAGAGGAGATTATTCAAGTATGTTTTGACATTTTCAACATATGTTCTAACATTATCATAAGAATGCATCTTAGAGTAAAAAATACTACATCAATTACTTGTATTTATTGTATAGATAATGATGGATTTTGATTGACTTGGCAATGCAAGTACAAATCCTCTTGCATCATGAGCAATACAGCTTGTCAACCAGGGTCATGTCCAGGATATTTTTGCTTGTGCGCTTGACCAGGTTCGTAATGTCACATTTTGTAAGTTCCTTTACAGTTCATAATTCAATATTAAGCTTGTTCATGATTATTATCTAGGTTTTTTGTGTGTGTTTTTTCATCTATTTGATTGTAAGCAACTCTGCATGTTTCCTGTTGTTCACTATGATTTCTCCCATTACCACTCCCAGGATGAATCCGAATTTATTGTTACATAGGTTACTTTATTGTTAATATGATTTCTCCATTTACGATTTCATAGGTTACATCATGTAAAGTTGTCAATCTCAGGTTGGTGATGAGCTTTAGTTCTCCAGATTTGGGGCTTTTCTAATATTTTCTCCCTCATGTCATTCCTGCATCACCTCATTGTTTGAGCATGCCAATTGTCTACCACTTGTACCAATTGGCACATGTCAATCTCTGAGTGGTGCCACATTCACCTATTTTCAGTGAGAGTTTAGGGTTTCTCTAACATAGCTTCAGAAATCCGATTCAGTGCCTGCTTGAATATTGTCACATAATACTCATGGTTTGGATTGATGAGAATGTTCTGAATGGTTGGTTGATTCATAAGAACCACCCATATAGTCACCTTGAGATATTTCAGAAGTTTTCTCGGGTTTCCTTTTTCACCATTTCTAGTGGGTGGGATGGTGTGGGGTGATCCATCAATATTGGTGCTCTTGTAGTAGGGAATTTGTTTTTGGGGATATAAAGGAGCATTTGATGTAGATATCCCATTGGATGCATTCATAGATGGGCACGAGAGGTCTAGAATTTAAATTAAAAATATGCAACCTCTAGCATGGCAACCTGAAGGATGCGAGAGACACTGGTTAAAGATTGTTTTGTGGTGGCCTTAATATAGTCATGATTTCTTTCTATTATCTTAATGAAAATATATAGTCCGGTCTCATTAAAATGAGGATTATGGTTGTATTTCTCTTTGGTTGTTTCTCTCTTAATGCTCCAGAAGTTGCCAAAAGTTGCGATAGTTGTTTAGTTTGCCTGTTACAACTTAAAAGTGGTTTTTAGCAATAGGAGTCATGTTTTTTAAGGTTCATACTAATATGAAGATCTTGTAATTCTATATTCAGGATAAGAGAAGATGGCCTCTGCTTTGGGCAGTATGACAACAATTGCCACATCTACCTCATTGGGTAACAATGGAAAGGGGAAGAAGTTGGGTGCAATGTTTGATAATTATGGCAGACAATTGTCTTCTCTTTCAGTTTTTTCACCCATTTCCTTTAATCGCTCAAGCAGAAGATGGACTCTGAGATTACGCGACAAAGAGAAGGTAGTTAATACAAGAGCTATGGAAAAGGAGTTGTAATTCAACAAGGATGGCTCAGTGACAAAAAAATTGCAGGTCAGAGAAAAAATTATGTTTAAAGGAAGGTCACCTGCACGTGAAACTTCACTGCAGTGGATCTTTCCTTGTCCACTTATATTCGATTTTAATGTGTTATTTTAATTTTTCATGGAGGTTTGTTTTGGCATATGGTCTGGCATTCAATTGCACACTTATTGAAAGCATTGTCAATTTGTCTTGCAGGCGGTGTGAACAAACTTGTTGATCTTGTTGGAGTCACCCTTGGGGCGAAGGGCAAAATGTTGTCTTGGAGAGCAAGCATGGTTCTCCAAAAATATTTAATGATGGTGTGACAGTAGCTAAGGAGGTAATTTGTAGATGTGTGCTCTGGTTTTCTTTTTAACGTTGTATTAGTTCCCCCTCTTAAATGTCTTAGATTTGGTAGGCATAGTTTGAAAACTCAAAGGTGAAAGGAAACATATTTGTTACCCAGTGGTCTACTTGGCCTATGGACTAGCCACATTAGAGTAATGCATAAAGCTTTTCACAACAATAAAAGGAAAGGGTTATAGCTGAGTCAAATTTTATTGTTATTGACAGTGTAATGAAATGTATCTCAATGCTATGGTTTTGGCCTTTTTATTGGTTGAATTAGAGGACCCATTTGAAAATATTGGGGCCAAGTTGGTAAGGCAAGCTGCGGCAAAGACAAATGATTTAGCTGGGGATGGAACCACAACATCTGTTGTTCTTGCACATGTTGGAATAATGAAAAATTCCAGAACAATGAATGGAGAATAAATCTCCCTTCCTCTAACACAAAGAAAATAAAAATTTCTTTGACAGGAGACAGAGTTTCAATACTTTGAAAACAAACTTCTATTCCCTTCAATAACTCAAAAAAAAAACTATTACACTTCTTCCTCACTGAGAGGGATTACAAAATTATGACTGCTACAAAACGCAGTGCATAAAACCAACTCACTGTCTGTTCAAAACAAACATACTATGTCTCTAAAACACTCTGCTGTGTTTTTCACTTTCGCACTGCTGTGCATACACACTTAAAAAGTTACACTCAGTCTTTCACTTTTTACACACTGCTGTGTAATAAAAAATTTACGTACTGTCTATAAAAAAAACTACCAAGCTTTTTTGTCCTTTTTATTTTTATATGCCGTAACATATAAAACATATTATAATAAACCCTCTTTTCAAAAAAATAAAATTAAAACTAAATTCTATGGCCCACCTTTCATTTCGCATATGATATATATATAACATATGTTTAAAACATATGTATATATTAAACTATAAAAACATTAAAGAACCCTTTCCGTCGGACTTCAAAAGTCTGAATAGATTGAATTTCAAACCAAATTCGCGTTCCAAAATGGGATGCTGACGTCTGCCTAATTTTAACTCGAATTCTCAATCCAATGTGCCCTATTAAAAATTCGGGTCCGGTTTTCAGGTTTTCAGATTCCCTTCAATTTCATGCGATCCAATATTAATGCTCCACGTGTCCTCCTTTTGAATTTACAAAACTGTCGGGTAAATTTCTGTTTGTTTAATTTCTAGTTGGTGAATTGCATTAATGCTGGTTGTTGTGTTTAAATACAATCCTGTACAGAAATATGGCTGCGGCCGTCTACAAAAAAAACTTGCAGGAATTTTAAATGCTGAATTAAATTTCTGGATGGCGTGCAAGCAACCTCCAAAAAAATGTTGCTGCTGCATCCGTCCTTCTACTGCAGCAATTGAAGTTAAAATTCAATAGCACAGGGTTTAATAAGTGAGGGTGTAAAGGTAACTTTTTGTCGATAGTACTGGATTAAGATCATCTATTCATTTTTGTAGGGTCTTATGGTGTTTGGTTTTTTAGTTTTAGGTTGGGCTTATTGAGTCTAAGATAGTTTTTGAGTGAAAAAATTGCTATCAGGTATTAAAAAATTTTGGTTCTTTTGTCAAAATTTATGAGCTTGATAGGAAATACAAAACTGACAATGGTTGTATCTTAAATTTGTGGAAAATAATTTGAAATGAAACCTTTTTGTTTAGGTTGTTGCAGCAGGTGCAAACCCCATTCAAATTACTAGGGGCATTGACAAGACAATAAAGGCCCTTGTTTCGGAACTCAAAAATTTTTCAAAGGAGGTAAACGCTTGCCTTTTGAGTAGGCTGGTTTTCCTTTTTGCTGATGGTTTTGTGTATCTAATTGAATTAGTTGCCTAAGGTATTTTTGGTTGCAAACTCATTTTCATTTTTCATACAGTATTGGCCTTGTGGAATACATTTGATTGTGTGGTCTTGTTAGATCTACAAAATTTGTAGTTGTTTAGTCTTATGGCCGAGGTGCACTTTTATTATGGAAATAGTTGATGCAATATTGTCATTTAATCCTTAATGCAGGGTAGCATGTTGAGAAGTTTCATGTGAAACATTTGGTATTCAAAATGACACTTGATCCTATACAGCATCATGCACTTGAATTCAAAATTCATATTCAAAGTGTGCCAAACAATTCTTGCAAATTTTCAAATATTTATGTTGTTTTAAACCATTATCTTTTTCATGTATTGGATGCTGAAAATGTGAAAAAGACTTTGGTATGAAACCAACTGGTGAATAATTTCCAGCAAAACAACCACTTCCAAGACATGATTTAGAAGTAGAGCAAATGTGCTTATGAAGCATAGAAAGATATCCTTGATGCATTGTCAATGTTTGGCTAGGGTTATTTTTGGAGAAAATAACTCCTTATTCCTAGAATAGTGATCTTCAATACAAGTAAATGCTAGAGAAGAGAGATCATCATGTGACGCAACAAAACTGAAATTGGACCCCTAAGGAGAGCTGGTGTGTCTACAATCGCTCTGTCAGCATTTTCCCCTGGTTTACCCCATTCTTTTCCTCCAGCCTGGGTCTTAATTGACTTCTTCTTTCTTCGAGTTTATTTATCAAATTCGTAGAATTTGATAAATAAATACCATCCACAATGGTTGGACTTTAATTTATATTCCCGACTTTATATTATCTCCAAGCCTTATAACCAATGTTTAACTTTCAACACTTTGTATTTATACTCCATGTTTCTTTTTAAATAAATAACTTGTAATGAACTTTCGGCTCTATATTTCACCACCCAACCTTACAACAATCACGCTCCAGACTTATGCTAATTATCCGCCAATCGTTTAATTAAACAATTTCATTATACTCCGGCCCCACCTATATATATCAATAACCAATAAAACACTCATATCGTACCTGGCTATCCTCCGCACACCTTAGTTAACCTCCGGGCAAGTTCAACGTGCGACCACCGTCCGATGGCCCTTCTCCAAATCAACGACTCTTGGCAGTTTCGCTCGGCTTCCAACGTCGGGCTTTAACGTGCGATGGCGTGGGTTAAACGGTTGTTTGCCGGGGTCACTTCGCCACGTGTCGCATTCCCTATGGAATCACTCGCGAATAGGAAATACCGCCTACTCCGCAAAAGCGGTGCGATATGGGCAACCCGCTTTTGTGATTCCGCTCGTGGTTTTGGTAGAGGGCTTGAAGCCATGGAGTGCAAATGCCGGTTCCGTATCGCACATTTGTTAAATCATGTCAGTAACAAGGTGAGGATTGAAAGCACCAACAATTTTGTCTCTTAATTAAAAAAGCGAGTTTTTAAATTTGTGACGATTTCCGACTAGGTTCTCTACACAGACCTCGCCTTCGGGTGGGGTGAGTTCACAGGGTTATCCAACAATTTACGGGAATTCAAAGGCAGAAGAATGGAATTATCAGTACCCAATCGCCTCACAGTTAAACAATTCTTCACAATTAGCAGTTCGAGATAATTCAATGGCAATTATGCTTGGAAATCATTTAATTGGAAACAATTGTTCACACACAGAGGTTTATTGCAGAAATCCCCTCTCTACTCTCCTCTTCCCTCTCTACTTTTATTCATCCAAGGAATTACAATTTATATACATAACATATGGCTCTTCGGTTCCTCTGAGAGGACCGTTCTAGAAATCAAAAGGTCTAATTATAATAATTCAACTAACTGAAACTGTTCGACTCCTACAACTCTAACTAGTATAAGTAATACAGTCAGCTGAGGTATTGACACCTAGCTGTTACAACTCAAATGTTTTCGAACCCTCCTAGCCACAACATGTGGACAAAACCTCCTACATTGTTGGCTAGTGCCTAATGCCCCTGCATCATTGTGTGACATAAACCTATTAACAAAAGTGAATTCCTTGAATTTCACCAAATATTTTCTTTGAATTCCTTGCTTTTAAAAGCCAATGATATCCCTTATTGTGTTAATGTTACGTAAATTCCTTGTCCTAGTGCCTCACACTCTACTATGAATTTTTTACCAAAAGTAGGTGCAACTGATGTTGGTGTAGAAGACATGGCATCCATTAAAAGAGAGAATGCCAAAATAGCCTCATCATTCCATATAAATGATATTTTCTTCAAGAGATATGTGAGTGGACTTGAAATGCATGCATAATTCTTAACAAATGATCAATAATATCATGTAAGTCTAAAAAATCTTCTAAGAACCTTGATTTTCTTAGGAATAGGTCATTTTGTAATAGATTTCATCTTTTGAGGCTCCAACTTCACTCCTTCCTTTAAAACAATATGAACCAAATACTCGAATTCTTATTTCCCAAAAGCACATTTGGATATTTTTACATAAAAATGATTGTTCTCAATAATTTATATAACTTTTCCACATGTTTAGTGTGGTATTTCCATGATTTATTATAAATATGTGTATTATCAAAGAAAACCAACACAAATTTTATAAGATGGGATCAAAAAAAATTGTTCTTAAGTCGAGCCCTCCAGACTTCAAACGGAGATAAACCATAATTCAAACCAAATTCGCGTTCCAAAATAGCCTGCTGACGTCGGCCAATTTTGTGACGCGAAAACCAAATGAATTCTGCCCTAATATTTTTCGGGTCCGAAGTTGGGCTGGCGTACGGAGGGAGAGTTGTGACGCGAATTTCTTATCAAATTCACCCTAATATTTTTTGGGTCCGGATTTCCACTGCGCGAGCGGCCCAAACAAAGATCCGCTCCAATCAATTTCTGCCACGTGTCCTCAATAAAAACTTGCCCTGCTCCCGGCTGCGGGTGCATTCGATGGCGTTTAAGGCGATGGGACATGGATATGGCGATTTCATATCAATCACATTAACATTTAACGTTGTTCAATTAAGTTTTCACATCAAATCTGCATTAATTAATTTTTAACACTGTTCAAGATCGGACCTCCACTCCTCTGAGCGATTCCGCACGCTCCAATTTGATCCGGCCTTCGACTCTCATTATTAATGATCAGAGATTCATTATGACGGGCGTCCTTTGATTGCATTGCAGACAGGTCGACATACAAAATGGCGTTTAGCCATGGTTTTTCAGACAAGCCGGTTGCTGGATTACACTGCCTGGTAACTGTGACGATAAGGAGAAGTGGCCAATTGAGCTCATGCTGAACCTTTAGGCATATCTGCATTTCTCTAGAAGTTGTCTCTGACTGTCTTCCTGCGGTAATTGGGTGCAGCTATAAAATACTCCTCTTGTGCCCACTGCGCCTGAGATCGCACCCATGCCTCGCGTGCGTCATAGGATGCGTTGCCGCAGGGGGAGCACTAGAGGTCAATCCCGGCGCGCTCCCTCCAGCACCTCAACAGAGATGACTTCCGGCCAGTCCAGTGATTATTACTTAGGTCGATATCCAAATACTAGGAGTAGGCGGGGTCGGCTTGTAGCATCTGGCCACCGTATGGATTCCCCTGCTCCTGGCTTCCCCACCGTTAGTTCACCTTCTCTTACGACGCGCACTGCGCAATTTTGCTCTCTCAACCGCTGCGAATCCCTCCTGATCACTGTGTTCTTGGTAAGAAAGCCGTGGAGGAAGAATGCCCCGTCCGAAGCGGAGCCAAGAGCTCGTAAAAAGTGGCGGCATTGGACCAGCCAGGGCATGCATGTGGAGGTAGCACCTAGCGATCTTGGACCTTCCGAAGGATGGCCTTCGGCTCTCATTATTAATGATCAGATATTAATTATGACGGGCGTCCTTTGATTGCATTGCAGTCGGGTCGAGAAAATGGCTTTTAGCTATGCTTTTTCAGACGAGCCGGTTGCTGGATTACACTGCCTGCTAACTGTGACGATAAGGAGAAGTGGCCAGCTGAACTGCTACCTAGACCTTGCAGCATATCCGTACTTTCCAGTTTCCGTCTCTACCGTTTTCCCTCCGTTAATTGGAATATTCACTTCTCCGTCTCCCTCCAGGGCTCTAGCGGCTCGAGACCGCACCCATGCCTCGCGTGCGTCATAGGATGCGCGGCAGCATGTGAGCACTAGAGGCTGACTCACCGCTGGGCCTCCCTCCACCCCTCACCGCAGTCGACTTCCCACGGGCCCAAGACATGTGTCGATATCCAAATACTAGATGTTGGCACAAAGCTGTAGGATCCTGGGCCACCGCATGGATTCCCGTTTCCTGGCTTCCCCACCGCTAGTTCACCTTCTTCCCACGAACGCGCACCGCGCAATTTTCCTTAATTTATGTTCAAACGCCCGCGAATCACGACTTTATTCAATGTGGTCTTCCGCGAGGAGGCCCAAACGAGGGAAGAATGGCACCCGTCCAAATGTCCGAGCTCGAAAAATTCGCGCGCATCTCGGCCTCAGGAGGGGAGCCGTGCATGCATGTGGAGGTAGCACCTAGCGATCCTTGACCTTCCGAAGGATGGTGCCGAATCGTGGAGGAACCACCGGAGGAGTAGTTTGGTTAATTTGTTTTTCTTGCTTAGCAGGCCCACTTAATTGGGCTGCTTTTAGATTATTTTACTGTGCTGGACCTTTGTAATATTTTTGAATTCTGTAAATTAAATGTTCAAGACTGGTTTCCCCGTATGAGGGCAGTCTTCTTAATTTTTTGATTTTTTGATGACAAATTTTCCATGAGTATGGCCAGGCAATGTTTTTGACTTCGGTGTAATTTTATTCGCAATGTTAATATATTAACTTTACTTAGAATTCTCACATGATTAGCGTTTTTCTTGATCTGTTCAAGGATTTTGGGTACTTTAATTTGTATTTGGAACAATGGACGTCGGTACTCTATCTGTTGCTTTACTGTTCTACATACTGCTATTTCACTTTCTTATAGATGCCTCGGGCATATTTGGATGCTTTCTCAGATTGTCGATAATCTCCATGTGAACTGTTTTACTTCATATAATATATTCAAAACAACGTTTTTTCTCTTGTGAAAAAAAATGATTAATGTTTATCACTCTGCCTTCAAAACTAGCGATGCTGGTCTATGTTGCTGGTTTATTGATATGGTCCGATGGTCTTTTTATATTTTGGACATATCACACTCCTCACATGATTAGCGTTTTTCTCTGTTCAAGGATTTTGGGTACTTTAATTTGTATTTGGAACAATGGACGTCGGTACTCTATCTGTTGCTTTACTATTCTACATACTACTATTTCAATTTCTTATAGATGCCTCGGGCATATTTGGATGCTTTCTCAGATTGTCGATAATCTCCATGTGGACCGTTACTGGGTTTTATATCATGTCCCTGTATGTGACATGGGGTATTTTTCTATCATTGTCCGGGGTGGGACTTCCACTTTTCTGGATGGATATTTGGGTTCCAATCTTCAGATGTGAAAATGTAATGACTTCATGGACTGTTTTACTTCATATAATATATATTCAAAACAACGTTTTTTCTCTTGTGAAAAAAAAAATGATTAATTTTTATCACTCTGCCTTCAAAACTAGCGATGCTGGTCTATGTTGCTGGTTTATTGATATGGTCTGATGGTCTTTTTATATTTTGGACATATCACACTCCTCATATGATTAGTGTTTTTCTCTGTTGCAGGATTTTGGGTACTTTAATTTGTATTTGGAACAATGGACGTCGGTACTCTATCTGTTGCTTTACTATTCTACACACTGCTATTTCACTTTCTTATAGATGCCTCGGGCATATTTGGATGCTTTCTCATATTGTCGATAATCTCCATGTGGACCGTTACTGGGTTTTATATCAAGTCCCTGTATGTGACATGGGGTATTTTTCTATCACTATCTGGGGTGGGACTTCCACTTTTCTGGATGGATATTTGGGTTCCAATCTTCAGATGGGAAAATGTAATGACTTCATGGACTGTTTTACTTCATATAATATATTCAAAACAACGTTTTTTCTCTTGTGAAAAAAAAATGATTAATGTTTATCACTCTACCTTCAAAACTAGCGATGTTGGTCTATGTTGTTGGTTTATTGATATGGTCTGATGGTATTTTTATATTTTGGACATATCACACTCCTCACATGATTAGCGTTTTTCTCTATTCAAGGATTTTGGGTACTTTAATTTGTATTTGGAACAATGGACGTCGGTACTCTATCTGTTGTTTTAGTATTCTACATACTGCTATTTCACTTTCTTATAGATGCCTCGGGCCTATTTGGATGCTTTCTCAGATTTGTCGATAATCTCCATGTGGACCGTTACTGGGTTTTATATCAAGTCCCTGTATGTGACATGGGGTATTTTTCTATCACTGTCTGGGGTAGGACTTCCACTTTTCTGGATGGATATTTGGGTTCCAACACTACAATAAAAAAGCACATTGGTATGGGGCAAAAATGGTCACCATAAGCTCATTAGTGAGGGTCAAAAGAGCCTTCGTCACCAAAAACTGAACGTCAAAAAAGGTGGCGTCGCCGAAAGTATAGGTGTTGTGGTGACATTCA